>JAPSGF010000050.1:3894895-4346707 GCA_035772895.1 Perdix hodgsoniae
TGAGGTTTTTTGGTTTGTTGGTTTTTTGTAACTTGACAAGTATGTGTTATGAATAGAGCGTTAGGAAATGGATGAGCAAGAACACTTTTTGCTTCTAATGACACATTATTCTTTTTGGTAGCTATAGCATGATGTTCTCTGAATAGCAGAGTTTGTTTCTCCTTTTTTCTTAGTATTTCTTAGTGGATTCCATGATGTTTAGAATGAACATTCATCTCAGGCTGTATGTTTTCCTTTGATGAACACTAACTTGATTCCTTTCTACTTGACTCTATTTTCATGAGATCGTGTACCTTCTTGGACTTTATATGTCTGTCTCTCTTACAGGTGTGGTCAAAAATGAAGGTGAGAAGTTTGTGAGGTGTTAGGATTAGGCAGGGAATAAGACACTGGACAATTATGGGAACGTCTTCACCTTTGTAAATCAAGCTAATGGCTGTGTATTGATGCTAACATCTGTGTGTTGATTCCTTCACAACCTCTGTGTTAGATGTAGAAGAAGCACAAATCTAGTTGGATGCATTCACTGACCTCAGCCTTGGCCTAACCAACCCTTTTCAGGAAGTATATTCTCTTCAGGTCACTTGGAGTTGATGCTATGTGCAACTCTTAAGTCTATCATTCTGGTCATATGGCTGTTTCTAAAACTGATCCTCTGCTCTTATATGTGTCACAAACTTTTCTCTACAGGGAGAGTTTAAATAGGCTGGCACTGTTCTGCCTAGAGAAGAGATCTAGACAGTTATGCATAGAGAAACAGCTTGAAGGATGTGAATAATAAACAGCTATTTGCTGCTTCTCACAAGTCAGATCTTACACAGCATCAAAATGGGTGTCATTAGATGATATAAAGGCTAGATATAAAGTCAAAATATAAAGGAAAATAACAAAAAGTTATACATGAAGCCTTAAGGCGCAGATTGGTGGAAGCTGGCCAGGAGCTCAGTGAGATACTCTTAAACTCACTTCATCAACATTGTTGACCCAAAGTGAAGTCTGGAGAGAGGTAATCATCTTAAGACTGAGAAGCTGAAGCTCCTTACTGTTTTAAAAACATTCTTTTTCTTGTGGGCAACTCTTTGTACCTCAGTTTTTCAATGCAGAAATGTTTTGTCATAGCTGTGCTCATTTCAGAATATATTGGAATCTGACTGTGCATTTTATTAAGTAATGATTCTTTTTACACTGTGTTTTCTCTTTCTGCATGGCAGTGGGTCAGTGTGTATGTGGATCTGTCTCTATATGGATGACAAACAATGGAAGGTATAGCCTAGGAGAAATTCAAGCAGCCTTTCAATTAAAAAATAAATGAAATGGGTAGGAATATGCAGGTGCTGAGAACTTGGCCACACTGCTGAGAAGCTCTGGGATTTCCCTTTCAGCAATTGTTTGGAATGCCAGATTTTTGAACTAGAAATACTAGCTTCAGTCCGGAAGCTGAGTTGGTTGTTTACAGTAGCTGGCATCCCATTCAGTTAATAAATAGAGGAATGTGGGCTCATGAGATACTGCAGCTCAAGAGTTGTCATGGATATTCAGAAAATCATGCCAGAAAATCATTAAACCTCAGTCCAGAAACAGTCATTTTCCAGCACTTCATCATATGGCACAGATGCTCCCTTCGGGCTGAGCAAGGCTTTTATAGCAGATGGACCCCTTGGTGCATAGCAGCAAGGGCTGAGGTGTTGCCTGCATCTTGAAGGCGTGGGTTCATTTATGTAATACTCTTACAGCATGTAATGGGACAAACTCTGCTTTACAGTTTTGGTCACAAAAGAGAAAATTCTGGTTCCAGAAGTTCTCAAAGAGGTGAGATTTGGCATGGTTTCTCATACCAGCTCCTCCAAATTCTCTAAAGAAACCTTCTTTAGAAGCCCTGACTGTAATTGTGATAGCTTGTAGCAGACAGCTGTAGTGAGGAAAAAACTGGCCTAATTTCCTATGAGTTCCAATGAGTTCTTGTTAAACTAGTCTGGTCTGCCCCTCAAGATGGTGCTAGGTGAATCTTGCTTCCATCAGGATTTTGAGAGGAATAAACACCCTTAAAAACAATATCGGTTTCATTAGTGCTTTTGAACTTCTCAAGCTGCATCGCAATGGACATGTTATTTGGGTTGTCCATTGACAGAGAAATCTCTGTTAAAGAGCCTGGACTTTTCACACAATTCTACCCTCCCAGCTACGGCTGAAAAAGCTTGAAGCTGTTGACTTTTTGATAGGAGAGTTTAACTGGATGGACGTAGGACTAAGGAAAATGGAGAAGCACGATACACCCATTTTTCTATTGTTTTAAGTTTTATACACCGTTTTTGCTTATGTATCTGAGACTTGACAATCTTGGGATTAAGAAAGGCATTTATCTGTTGAACCTGTCATTCATAAATGAACTATGAAGGTAGTCAGAGTGCATAAATGAATGCATAAATACATGCATTGCTGTCTGCTATAGGTACTTAATCTGATTGCTGCAGTTAGTGTTGATTTTATGCTGATGAAGTTTTCACTGTGTTGTTCTATCTTTACTTGGCTGGCACCCTGCCCTCACTACAGCAAATACTGACAGTACTTGTCAAGGAGAATAGTGAGACCTCCTCTTCCCTTAAACAGCCTAAGGGAAATAAAAAACAAAAAACAACAACAACAACAAATCCACCACCACCAACAAAACACGAAGCTGAAAAAAAGAACAGGATTTGTGCTAAATCCATTGTGGTGCATGGTGATGGTGTGTCTTGCAGAACATCCTGGGAATTCCAGGGATTTGCAATTAGGAATGCAGACTTGACCTCAGACATCTCCTTACAAATCCTGACAGTGTTCATCACTGTAACATCAGCAGGTGGACACAAACACAGACTGCTATTGCCATCCTTATTAAACCAAGATTCATCTGCATATTTCAATTCTCCTAGCAAATACAAGTGGGGAAAGCAGCATGTGGTGTACATAATAATTACTGCAATGAGATTGGCATTAGCAGTTTACTTCGTTAGGGAGAGGCCTACTGAGTTGATTCATGAGTTTCCATCTCTGCGCTACTTGAGTTATAGAGCACAAAGAAGTGGGAAAAAATAGTGCCCTTTATTCCCTACCCTTTTATCCTTGCCTGTGTTTTATCTGTGTAAGTTCCTCATATTTTCTAAATAAATTAGCTTCAAGTGTTCTTTTTTTTTCTTGCCAAATAGGGATGACCTTTTAAATCCTGCTTTTTACATACTTAGTTTGTAGATTCCATTAGATTTTATTATCAGTTTTTACTTGTAAGAAATAATAATAATTTCTGACTTTTTCCTTCTTTTCTTTTAGCACTGAACTTAATGTTTCTTCATGTGTTGTACTGTCAAAAGTGTCTTTGGAAAATTAATTACTATTGCAGGTGAAGGAGGTTAGAATAAATCCAATGAAAGTACAAACACTTTTCTAGGTCTCTTTTAAGATTTAATGTATGTCCTACAGTCAAAACCTAACTTTATATGACTTTTTTTAATTGATCATGCAAATGAGAAAGAAAAAACACTATTTAGTTATGTCCAGTGAGTTTTAATTGTGTTTACTACAGTCCCAATGTAGGACTGAAAAAGTAAGCACACGATATAACATTCACTACCCTATAAATATCTGCAGTGCATCTCATAAGGAATTTTTAAAAAAATAATTTCTCATCCATTCTTATTCTCTGTACTGTTTCTGTTTTTAGTATTTAGGGTCTTTTCTGCAGAAATGATCATTTGTCAGCTCGATTATTTTTTTTCCCCTTTCCAAAAGGTCCTCATCCTCTTTAACATTTCCCTTTTTGGTTTTATAGCAATGAGTCAGACCTTTTAGATCCCACTCCTTGAATATGGCTGGTGATCAAAACCAAAATGAGTGGACATAAAAAAAAAAAAAAAAAAGGAAGGAAGAAAAAAAAAAGGGTGTCATTCTTCCCCTTTAATTCATTATTATTACTATTATTATTATTATTGTTGTTGATAAATTGAAAAGTAGATTTTAATTTTGGTGTTTGAAACAGCACACCTTCAGATGCTGGAATACCTGGATATTTTATTTTAATTATTCCACTGAAATGCTATGGGGTCAGATAATTCAGGTTAGAGTTTGTCTGATCTTGTGTCAGTTCTTTGGATGATTATCTTTCTCCTCTCTTTTTATCTGTCTTGCCTCTTTCAAATGTAGGCTCTAATGGGCACGTTTACAAATAGCACTTAAGAACACTGAAGATCCTTTCTATTTTATTGAAAGAAATCGAGGACGGGATTTTAAAGAATTTTCCCTTCTGCTTATTTTGGTTCTTTCTAAACAATGACAGTTTGTTCTGTGTGTTGCAAGTTCACTATTGTTAGAAATTGCTATTTTTCACTGAATTTTCCTTAGAAAATTTTACTTTTTCCTCTTTATTAAAAACAAAGCAAAATAATGGTAAAGGAAGGGAAGGGAGGAATTCCTTAATCTGAACTATGCTATATGATGGGAAAACACACATACACAAAAAATGCGTGTTAGTGACTTACTTGCTTGTAAGAATAAATGTGCGTTGGAAAGGAAAAAAAAGTGTTAGAGGCAGGGGAGTACATGGTGTTCTGTGCAAATGAGGAATCCTTTGGTGTCTTTTCCCTGGTGTATGTTTCTACATCACCAATTAAACATGCAAACATATGAATGAATGAAGCCATAGAAGGTTGCTCATTCTGGGATATGAGTCTTGGAAACCCACTCAATAGCACACGAGTTTTAGGATGGAAGGGTAGGATTTTCAGTAAAACTGAGTGAATGAAATAATTTGAGCCAACTCAAAATTTGAGTGTCTGATTTTAAATCCCTGCAGTTCTGCAAAACATTCCCACATCTTCTCTAGTTTAATATAATGTTTAAACTGTTTGTATAATAAAGCTGGTGACAGAGCCTCTCTCTGGCTGCTTAAAGTCTGACTGACAAGTAAATGAAATAAAACCATGTGGAAGAATTCCCTGCTGTTGGTCTGCTATATAGGCTTTGAACTATCAAATGATTTCCTTCTGTGGTAATTATGAAACAAGAATATGCTTATAAAAGGAAGTTCTCTGTAAAATAAGCAGTCACGCTGTAAGTTGCTACCTCTGAAGAAGAGGCAATTTTCTGACCTTTGTCTATAATATGAAAGAAAGTTAATATTCTGTTTATTTGGATGATGTAATGAATCGATTTTGCTTATCCTGAGTAAATTTTAAAGATATTTGTTTTCCCTGGCTTTGTTTCATACATGCAGCTACATCTGCAGAAAATAATGATTTGAGACCACTAATGGTGCACTAGTCTGTAGATACACTGTTTCAGAGCAAAATAGGTTCTGCAGACTCATACTGTATTTGCATTGTGTCTGCTGCATTTGTTTCCTACATCTGAATTGTGGATATACTGTAAGTTAACTTAGTCCTGTTCTTTTCATGAACTTTTTAAAGTTTGACTACTTTTTTTCCTGTGAAATAAGAAAATAGTGTTGACTTCAAATCTCAGTTATGTGGTGTCAGCACAGGGTAACTAAAATCTGATCCCTGAAACGTGTTTAGTAAATGCTGTAAGGGCTAATTACCAAAACTAGAACAGCTTTGGTAGATACTTTCCTGTGACCCATATATGTGACCCATATATGTAGATATAGGAAGATGGTGAAGTTAGAGATACTTACCTTTTGTATTTGATACAAAGTCGAGAGCCTCTCTAGTAATGCTGCAGATGAGGTTTGTCACTGAATGAGGCCCCTGTGTAGAAGGAAGGCAGCTGGAAGGTCGATAGAGGGCTTTTGAAGTGTCATTTGAAATCCAACTAGCACGTGACACTGAGTTTTTAGGGGGACCTAAGTAGTGTTTGCTCCCACTGTTAATCGTGCAGTGTGCAACCCTATGCTCTATTAAAGGCTAGCTGTGGGTATGTATATATAGTAAAATACCCTGTCCTTGTTTGTTAGTTTGTTTGATTTTTGCAGATAGCTATTCTGCTTTTGCTTTGTAAAATGATGAATTCTAAATGGAACAGCTGTCTGTACAGGATGGTTTATTTGTCTTTTTTTTTTTTTTTAGATTTTCAGATTTATTCATATAAAAACCTTTCTGCTGATGCCAAGCCAAACTGTCAGCACATTTACCTCTATTAAAAATGTAGGAGTTCTGACGACAAAGCAATGAAATGCTGAAAAAATGCCTTTTATCTGAGCATGGATAATAGGCTTTTTTCCTTGCACTTGCATCAGTCCATGAACAGCCTCCTCCCACAGTTCTGATGTACCTGTGGGCAGTTAGCATCAATTTCAAATCTACTAAATTTTGGTCTCATGGTGGTATTCAAGTGTAGAAACTGAGAACCAAATTGTCCAACAATAGGAGGTGCATATTTTAAATGTTTTGTTATTAAAGTTTTGTAAATCTCAGAAATAACAAAAAACTATCTTTGTGCCACATTATTCTAATGACCCCAAATGCTCTTCTTTAGGTAATTTAGTGTCTATGAAGTATGGTAGAGTAAATGACTTCTAGCACGGAAGAGAAAAATCCTTTGTTCATGTTACTCTTGTTCTTTTTGTACTCTAACTTTTATTAACATTATATATTTAGTGAAAAAATATAGATGTCTTTAAAATTTTAAAAATGAAGTAGGCCACAACAGTTTTTTAAAGTTATACAGTTTTTTAAAGCTGAATGAAGAGGGTGAACTTGGGAAGTACAGTAAGGAGAACGTGCACTGAGTTAAAAACAGACCTGGAAAGCATTAATTCTTTGCTGCTCATATTAATTAATAGTACAGAAACCAAGAGAAAAGAAAGAAACAATTCAAGTTTTGAGGCTTGCTATTTCATCATTCTCCCTTCTGGTTTGAGTAGTTTTCTTTTAGTTCCCTTCAGTTAAGGGGATCTAGCTCACAATGTTGCCACAAATGGACATCCAGAGAAAAACAGGAATGGGATGTACTTTCTTTTCTAATGCAGTCTAATTTTCATTTGTTTTCTCTTTGGTAAATCCCTGAAGTTGATATACTTTGTCAGTGTAGTATTTATTTGCTCTCATCTTACCTTTCCCTTTCAAATACTTGTTTGGAATTCCCTTGCATCCATTTCTTATATCCAAAATGTACATAGGCAAGGAATTTCAAATCCGCCGTTCCACAGAGTAAGGCAAAAAGCTGTGTTCTTGTCATTGGTCTGAATCTCCTGAATTTAGCGTGAAGACATTATCAGGGTAAAAGTAGATTGTTGTGATAACATCATGAGTTTCATTACGTGCATGCCAACTATATAAAATCATCACTGTTAATATTCCATGTTGTTGATTTTATATGAAATCGCCACTGCCCTGAAATATGAAAACATACTGGAAGCATGGGAATTGGCAAAAATTTAAAGCAAATGCTGCATTGAAGAAGATGCTTTTCACTTTTGTATCTTTTCTTGTTACGGTATTATTCAGTTGCCTCAAAATGATACAAATTGAGTATCTTAATATTGGGGGTATGCCCTCTGGCGTGTGGTTTTTGTGGTTTGTTTTCCTTTTTTCTGATGGTAGATTTTTCTTCCTCTCAGTTGTTTCTTTTAATTATTATTATTATTTTCCCTCTTTATTTGGGAGGAATACAGGGTGATGTAGTCAGGAAGTGTTGTGCTGATTATAAAAAATCTGTGAGTTGCTTACTGAAAGTACCAGCTTTATTTTCCAGTCCAGTGTAGAATCCCTTCAGCCTTCGTACTCAAGTAATTTTGGCATTGTTATTTCTTCCTTGTTCCTATCAAAGGGCCAAATTTTGCCGTCTCATATCTATGCGGCTTATGCTTTGAATTTAAAAGAAGCATATACATTTTAGAAATGTTTCATCTATGGATAGTGAATGTTTTTGTGCAGGCTTTGCTTAGTGCTCACTTAAATGGCTAACATATGCATTTTCTAGCTAACGTGACTGAAGGAAGAAAAATTTTATTTGGCTCATTCATTTATTTATTTTAATAAGATTCATTCACCATGAGATATTTTATGAATTAATCTGGAATCTGGAAGATCAGAGTCCCTGGGCTGTCATAACTTGTCTTAGACAAGTCATTAAATTTCAAAGTGTTCCATTTATCATGCTAACAAAAATTCAGTCAATTTCTGTGCTCCTTTTAGTTACAAATAGGTCAGAAGCTGCTTGATGCAAATTTTTGTCTAAGGAACCTTCTATGATACTACTGTGATCTTTGCTAGAATTGCTTAATTCCACTAAAATGCAAATATGAATCTATACTTCAAATATATATGTATTTGAATACTTCAACATAATGATCCAGAACAATAAGCAAATAAAACAACCTATGATTTATCCCTGCCTTGATTAATTTTAATCATAGCTATTTCTTAATTTTGGACTTCTCCAGTAATTAGGATAAATTTTGCTTCTCATGAGAACACAACTGCTCACTTAGAATGGGATTATGGTAATTATTAGAGTTGCAAAGAAATTTGTTCCTTAAGCTCTTAGAGGGGTTAGTTATCTGACCAAAACCAAGATCAGTATGGTTGGTGCTAATTAAAGCAAATAGACTAAGGAATAAAAAAGATTTAATTGTGAATTTATGAATATCATTAAAAGCTTACATGGCTAGTTTAACTTGTGTGTTATGCATTGTTGGAGGAAGAAAGAGCATCTGCATTCATAAGACAAACAGAAATGAGAAGTGACCTTCAATTTTGTAAAGCCTTTATGAGAAAGTTGTTTTAATGAAATAAACATGGCTAAGCCTCTGATATGGGCCTTTGGCAAACCACAAATGACTAGTAATTAGCTCTACTGTGTGGGGTTAATTAATAAGAGATAGCTTAAAAATAAGCAGAGAATATATTTATCCAATACACTAGTAATGTAAATTATGATGATAATAAATTGCTGGTATTTTTTATCTCTTTGTAGAGCTTTATAAACATCAGCCATTTCTTGTCTCCAGTACCCTTATTATGTGAATATAGCTACTTCTCTTTTGCAGGTGACATAAATGCATGTTTATCACCAAAGAGCTGGTAGAAGCGAAGGCAATATGCTGAGGGCAGGGGCAGGCATGGCCAAAGTGTAAACATGAGCAAATTTCTCTTCCAGGCAGAATTTGTATGTAGATAGACAGATATGTCACTAAAAGCTGTTGAGCCACTGTATTTCTTCTTCAACCTCTGGGAAAAAGCAGATGCAAAGGTGCTGTTTTGAGAGATCTTGCATCAGCCTGTCCTCCCTGTGAAATCCCATAGGCTGCTCTGGCTTCTTCAGAAATGACCCATAGCTTAATATCTTCTCCATTGCCAAGATGAGATGTAACAGCAAAGGGGCTACTTGAGCTGTCACTTTACTGGCTAGATGATTTTCCAGCATACAATTGAAAACCAAAATCTCATCCCGTCTCAGATTGCCCTGTCGGGATGAGCAAAGTCAACAGCTTTGCTCATCCCTTCTATCTGTTCCTTAAAGTGTCTAAATGAAAATCCTGAGCAATGGTGTATGCTACAGACAGACAAGTTGGACTTTTAGATACACGTTCTTACTTACCTTGCAGTTCAGCTCAGGTTCAACATCACAGTTTTCACCCAATTGTTCCTTACAATACTGCAAGAAACTCCCTGGTGAGCAGAAAACCTCGGCCTATATTTACCTTCTCTTTCCTCATTCTGTATTTGAGCCCAATGATTAGTGGAAGCTGTAAAGTTGATTTTCATAAAAGCAATATAACTGCCTCAGTAGATGTTACTGACAGTTATAAATAACATATTCTCGTCTTGAATTTCTTATGTCTCTAATATTTGAATAATAAATAATGACTGTATTGATTAAGCAGTAATGAAAATGAAAAAATCTTTCACATGATATGTTATCCATGTAATTATATGACCATTTGTGACATGTCAGTTTTCTGTTTCTACACAAGTGCGCTTTAATTGTCAGGATTCTGAAAGAAATGTGTTGAAAGCCACAATTAAAGACAACGTGCACAGTTAAATGCAAAAAAATGTTTGCTTGGGATGAGATAATCTACAAGAAAGTCAGGCCTTCAGCTAGTACAAATCAAGGTAGCTTCAGTGACTTTGTCTCTTGCTAACATTACTGAAAATCTGGACTATAAAAAGGATTTTGAAGCTCTATTTACAGCCAAGCAGACCCTAATGAAATGCTGACACGCGTGAGATGGATTGATTGCCTGTTTTCTATCTACCCATGACAATTGAATCAGTGGTATAAATAAGTTACTCAGCATACAGTGTAAAAGAGATTATCTAATATACTGTATGGGGAAAAAAACTAAAAGGGAAGAAAAGATGAACAATGCAATAAGCTCTGTTACCACGTAGGCTGGTGTAACTCCATTACTCTGCCTGCATTTACACTGCTGTTGTTCAGATCAGTATTCACCTCTTGTTTTAGAGATTGAATTTATCTCCCACAGCTTTTGTTTTTCCTCATATCCCAAGTTGCATGCTGCTATGCCACTTTTTCTTTTAATAATTTGTTTTGTAATAATTCTTTGGAGGCATACCAACTGAAACAAGGAAGAAAGAATACAGAACTCATAATTGAAGCATATTTTCCCCTTCACTTTGGAGATTTCCATGTCATTTGCATTACCACAAAACGTAATGCAGCCTAATTTCAATAACAGTCCCTGTTTAATGAGAGAACTGGGGATTCTTCTTTGAAACAAGATTTCAGGAGTATTTTCACCTGTTATTTGTACTTTTCTTCTGTTATCAGATAGTTTGTGGCACTTTTTGCTAGAGAGTGGAGACAAGTTGAATATTTTTTGGAGAGTGATCTTTACTTGCTTATTGAATTTATGAAATGATGTTGTCTTTAGTGCTTGCGTTTGAAGTGAATCAAAGATCAGAGGAATAAGTAATTATTTCAGGTACTACACAGCAATACAGCTCTGGGAAACTCTTCCATTAATGGGGAAGAGGGACAGTTCTTTTTGTGTGTTTTGTGTGTTTCATTTTTAATGAAATATTTATAATTAATTACCTTTTAAAACTGTCTTTAATTAGATGTTTGCCAAACTACTGTGAGCACGGAGGAAAATGCTCTCAGTCCTGGACCGCCTTTTACTGTGACTGTAATGACACAAGTTACACAGGGGCAACCTGTCATAACTGTAAGTAAACCTACATGTTCAATGTTTTCTACCATGGCTGATATGTCAAAGTGAAGATAAGTTAGGAAGGAGTTTGATGAGAGAGAATCATATATCGTAGGATGCTATATGCTCTGACATATCTGTAACAGGTCAAGAATTGGTCTAAGAATACCCACAGAAATCCACTTGTACATATGTTTATTTGTGAACAAATATTTTGCAGAAAACAAGACCTAATTATTTTAACTGTTTTCCACATTCTTTCCTACTTTGTACAGTGATTTGGAAGATCTTGCTTTCATTTATGTTGCATGCACATCACTGGCATTTTGGTCATTAGATTTTCTCACTGGTGACAGTATGAGGGGAAATGGCCTCAATTTGCTCCAGGGGAGGCGTTTAGGTTGGATATCAGGAAAAAGTTCTTAAGAAAGAGTTGTTAAGCACCGGGATAGGCTTCCCAGAGAGGTGGTTGAGTCACCATCCCTGGATGTGTTTAAAAACCATTTGGATGTGGTGCTCAGGGACATGATTTATCAGAGACTTGTTAGAGTTAGGGTAGTATGGCTAAGTTGTGGTTGGAATTGATGATCTTGAGGGTCTTTTCCAGCCTGAGCAATTATATGACTCTATGTTTTGTTGAATTCAGCTAGGCTAAGATGGGTGATTTTTAATCTCTTGTTGGGATTTTAAGTCAATTTTGGCACCAGTAATGAATATCTGATATAGCAATTACTTGCTTTTCATTAGTCTATTTTCTATTGTTATTTTGCACCAAATCTGTAGGCCAGTGCCTATGTGCCATCTTTCTTGTATGTTATGTTGAAGCTCAGGTTGCAAGCATTTTGCTGAATGATTTAGATTGCTGCTATTAGCAAGGATACAGGATCTGAAATGCTGGCAGTACATGAAGCATGCAGCTATTGAAATCCACAGCAGTGAGTATTAAGGTGATTGAAAGATTTAAAAAAAAAAAGTATCAAATGCAGCACACTGGTAAGTCTAATAAAAAAAAATATAGAAAGGAGGAAATGGAATAAAGTCAGTTCATAAAGCTAACTAAAAGGAAAAAAAAACCCAACAAAATGAATGCAAAACTGGATAAAAGGGGTGTGTAACAGTTCTAGTAATACAGCTGTAACCTCTCCAAGTGTTTACTGAACACTCAGGTGGCAGATAGGGTGAAGCTGATAAGAGATTAATTTGTCCGTTAAGATAAAAAGCAGAGGAGGAGATATTCAGTGGTATGAAGCTGAGAATATTGGCAACTGTACTCTAATTCAGAAGATCCTGATGATT
This sequence comes from Perdix hodgsoniae, assembly GCA_035772895.1. NCBI lineage: Eukaryota > Metazoa > Chordata > Aves > Galliformes > Phasianidae > Perdix > Perdix hodgsoniae. The sequence goes on from JAPSGF010000050.1 coordinate 3,907,302, forward strand.
TGCTAATTAATAATGACATCATTTGTGGTGTGGAGTCTGGAAATAAATGGAAGAGGTAGTTGAGAGGTCTATTCATAGATCTGCCTTCCAAGCTGAGAGCACCTGAGCACTACATTGTAAGTACAAAGGAAGCTAAGCAGTACAAAAATCATCTAAATTATACCAAGTCAGATGAAGGTTGTGAAGAAAAATGAGTTTATAGTTTGGAAAAGAGGAATTACTTTTTGCCCAATGCTTCTGTTGTTCAAAAAGCATGTGAGCTCACTGTGGCCTGTATCTGAAGGAGGAGACCATCTATTTATTTCTCAGGACCGATTCATGGCTAGTTTTCCATACATTCATATGGAGTTAGTAAAGTCTCATCTGTGAACTCATGTATGTGATCTCCCTCAGCTCCAAGGGTACATAGAGACCTGCAGTTACTTAAGGTTTACTGATGTAAAAACTGCTCTGAAAAATTTCTCGAGGAGATCTATGTTAAGAGTTTACAGCAGATCAAACTGTGCACATGTGATGTACAGCTATTCAGTTGCTGAGATTATTTACAACCATATTAACAAGTAATTTGATTCCAGCTGGATTGTGGAGCCAGCGGTCCTGTAAACCAAGCAACACTGATAAACAGCAACATTAAACCAGAGGAATGCATTCATCTGCTTGAGATGTGTGATGAAACCATTTCAAAGCTGGTGGGCAAATGCTGGCTGCTGATAAGAAACCTACAGAACAAGAGATGTTATCACTTTCAGCTGATAGTGGTTGACATACGGGAGTAGCTTGTAGCAGGGTGAATGAAAGTCTCAGATCTGATCACAGTATAATTCCAGAATATCCTTACTATACAGGCAACTCCTCCAATCATGTAATTCAGTTAGTTCTATCAAAGCAAACATCTAATTTCTCAAGTTTTGAAATATTATCTCAGTGGGTTTTGATTTCTACTACAACATGAAGGCTAACAGGCCTGAAATTGATCTAGTAACACTTTAATTTTATTTATTTACTTATTTATACAAAACTGCCCTTCAGACATAAACTTGCACAGAAACAGTGGAAAGATTTAAGTGGCAATCTGCTGCAAACCAACATGAGTGTGAGTAGTATCATTGTCAGCTGGATTTCCTCTCTTCTAGAGTTGCATCAGTATGATTTCTTTTACCTCTCACTGGTATGAGAAGGCAAGCTTGTAAAAAGTTTGTCTTGGTTTCAGGAAGAACTGTATCATGCATATTTACAAATCAGAATTAAATGATTTGTGTTTTATAGGCTCAGGACCTTACCAGTTAAGAAGTGATATATCTGAAGATATATTGACCTTGACTGTATGCCTTCATTTGTAAAATTTTGAGTAATATATTGCATGTTCAATAATTAAGCAATCTCGGTAGTTTCTTCCAAGAATTCATGGGACGTACTGGAGGAACAGCTGATACTATAGCTTATCCCTGCTCCAAAGAGTTCTCCCTTTATGTTTTTGAGGGCAGAAAATATCCTGGTGCATAGGATGGAGTATCAGAAAGTCATCATCAGCATCACGTACAGTGATTTTATTCTACCAGGTACATAATTATTATGATGCTTCCTTGTAGGAATAAGTTTTATTAAAAGTAATAAGTTTTATTAAAAAGAGGAAGAAATTGAATGCTTACAGACATGAAGGAGTTACGTGGGAGAAAGCAATAATGTACTTGTTTGAAAAACATAAGGTTGTGGCCAGAAAAGTCGTGAAGTTTTTGACAGGGCAAATGCCAAAGTCATGACAGGTAGACTGGTTGGTAATATGCTGTGAAAAGCAAGGATAAATAGTTTGCCTTTGACACAACAGAAGGAAAGTAGACAGTGGCAGGACAGAACAATAAGTTGATAGAAGACACAACTGGGACAGTGTTTGCATGACCATGCCAGATAAGTAGGACAAGACTGTGTCTGCCATGACTTGAAATGGTTATAGCTGAAATTCAAGATGCGTGGATGAAGAGCAGAAGCACATGTTTCAAAATAAATATAAAGAACTGGGTGACTACACATATAATCCTTCCAGATACAATCTTTCCAAAGGCAATTAGTGTGCTTCAAACCTCAGGTATCCTCCTGCTCATTCAAAATCCCTTCTGATTCTGATAGATCTAAACAGTTACAGAAGGTATGGCAATCTACCTTATCCAGATGAGGGCCTACTAACAAAAGGGTGTAGGGTCATGTGCCTTTAAATAGATATTCTGCATCAGACAATTTTGACCTTGAAGTCTCATTTAGTCCTGCTTCTCTTCTTCTCTTGTCTGAACTTAAATGTCTATACAAATAATAAATCCTTTAGTGTTTTTTGCATTTCTGTAAGATATAGGAGAGTGAAGACAGGTTGTTTGCTTGTGTAGCTTGTTGCCTGATGCGTAAGTCCATTTCACTGTTTAATAACTGCTAATTCTCCTTCACGTGTTTTCAAGTGGAATATTTACCAACACCTTCCAAAACTTCCCGTTCCCTTACCCCAGTGGAGAAAGAGGATTTGAACTTACCTCTCATCCTTCCAGCTTCCAATGGAATTCATGTCTCCTTGCCAGCTTGTCGCAGCACAGGTTAACAATAAAGTGGACTTGCAGTTCAGTGGGAAATAAGGAACTTTTGTTGACTTTCCCCAGGTACTCATTTCACTACTTAGTTTAAGGAGATAAGAAGTCAGGGAATAAACCTGTGTGACGTGCTTGTCTATGAATTTCACTGTGCTTTGATTTCTCTTTCTCTGTTGGGAATAACATCCAATCTGTAGGTATACTGGAAGGCGCACAATCCATATCTTATAGAGAAATGATACGGTTTATTTCTCTTGAAACTACTGTTTGCTTTCTGCTTCTTGAGGTGATACAGACTTAAGACAGTGCTTTGAGCATGCAATCTTTGTTTCAAGCCTGTAAAATGCGTGGTTTTGATTTCTGGTTTAGCTTTTAAATGTGCCTCGCCCAGCTTGCATATACATAGGTTAGGAGATTAGCTGTATCAAAAGCTTAATTAGATATGCTTTCCCAGTTGTACCGTGTGGTGTGTAGCCTACTGAACTGTCAGCTACTGCACTTCGCTGCTACATGTGTGAAACATGGCAGAGTATATGGTAATGTAATCTTTGTTCTCTGTTTTTCTATTTTAGATAGAAACACTGATTCTAGTGAACAGTGTAGGAAAAAGGCCTGGGCAGGGTCCAGCTCATTTAGTTTTCACTCTCAGGTGAACATCTTTGTGACATCTAATCTAAGTTAGTGATCTCACCTCTGCAACAGAATGTGTGAGCTATTTTGTGAATTTGATTAACTGCATTGTATGACAGGGTGTCCATAGCAGGATCCAGTTGGAGGCTGTCCTACCTTAGGCAAACAGTAGGTACTAGGTTAGAGTTATAGGTATATATATACAGAGAGAAAGGAACAGAGAGAGGAATTGTAGGTGTATAGGTAACATTTTAATTGAAAGGTCACAGTTTAAAACCTCAACAATAATCTCTTTCATGCTGTTAAATCTGGTTGTAATTACCATGTGACAGAGAAAGCAATAGACCAGTCTAGAATAGCCCAGAGATACAGACTGTTATCACTTTATTGCAAGGTAATGATTGGTAATCTCCTCTTTCTGTGACTTATGTTACTCCTTTACAAAGCCTCATCTTCCCCTTCTGTATTTCTGTTACTTTTATGTATGACAGTTTTCAAGATGACCTTTAGTCTTTTTTTATTCCAAAGAATACTGAACATTGATATAAAGGATGATGAGAAATATAAAGTAACAGTTTTATTCTTCATGTTCTGGGGATGACAACATGTCCCAAAGCTTTGCAAGGTGATAATTAACAAAATATAATTTAATTCTGGATATTTGCTTTGGTGTGTGATCTATCTTGCACATACAGGCATGTGTCTTACTGGCCTAGGTAATTACTGGTGGAAAGATTCATCTAATAATGGAAATGTCATAAAGTCGCTGAACATGACATAAGCTTAACATGACTTCAGGCTTTGAAAATGTATTTTTTAATACTAATATACTTATTGAATATGTAATTTTCATCTGAAGAACTTAATATAACTCCAGCCAGATCCTTAGCAGCCCTGGAATTGCATTTAAAGAGCCAGCCATGGATTTCATAATTCTCCCGTGTTTCAAAGCAGGGAGATGTTTACACAGTTCTCTGGCTCGGCTGTCAAAGTTCAGAGAGCTTCAATCTGCCAGATGTCTAATGATGAATCTGGTCATGTAATTTATATGTCCTGAGGAGCCAATTGTCCTGTCAGATATTCTGGGTATATATTTTTCCATGTGTATTTAAAAACATTTCTGTTCATTAACTAAGAAAAAAAAAGTTTAATATTTGTATCAAGCTTTTGGTACAGTACTTGATATTCCTGCATATTTTTGTTTACATCATGGTTCTGACATATTAATTTTCATTGTTTATTTTGTAATAAGATACTGTCTTATTATTGTTCTCCCTTCAGTTTGTGTATCTGTGAGTTGTACATCTGTGTTTCTCACTAGCATTTGTTTAAAAAAAAAAAAATCAAACTTTTTATCTTGCCTGACATTTTCTTGTATATAATGTAGAAACTTTGGGCTGTGACTGCAGATCAGAATATGTGGGAGACTGAGTCAGTACCATTTGAAGGCTGCCTTTGTCAGGCACAGCTATGACCCTACGAATGCCAGTACTTTAAGAGTAAGCTGAAATGCTATACTTGGTGTCCTGCATGTTGTCAATTTTTACCTGCCCTCCAACACTTCTCTTAACGAATAGGTCTCCCTGACTGCACTCTCAGTGCAGCAGGACATGCAGGTCACCCTGCATCAGCCACAGGCTGCGGAGGGCAAGGGTCTGACACAGCTGCCTTCAAGCCTCAGTAGGGAAGCAACAGAGGATGGGCTTACCAGGTCTTTCCCTACCCAAGGCCAGGGACAGCCATCACTTGAATTGTAGGAAATGGTGTAATCCCATATGTAATGGAAGGTTCCCTTCCCACCATCCATTTAGGTGACATTGGGGTAGAAGTCTTTTTAAAGCTATCTGTGGAGATAACACATTATTATCAGATGAGTAAATACACATTTTTAAAAGGTAAAATGAGCCATCTGTCATCTGTGCACATCAGAGTGGAGACTGCGTTATTCTGTCAATAGCAGGGCCATCAAAATCCAGTATTGGAGAGTATAAATTTCATTTTCTGGCATTTAACAAGCCAATTGTAGTATAGGGGTAACAATAACAACCATTCCCAGAATTCGTAGCCTGTACAAATCCCTCTGTTGTTGAAATGAGAATAGAAGAAACCTCCAATTGCACACTGCTTAGTTGATTTGTTATTTAGAATAATCTGTGACTGAATAGTCATTATTCTGAGCCTGCAAGAGCAAATTTGTCAGGCTGGAGGTATATAAGTAAAGGGTGAAACAGCCATCTCCAATCTGTCTCTCAGGAGCTCTGAGAATTTTGCTGTGAACGCTCAGTTCAGTTTGTGGTGAGTATTTGTGCATATCAGCTTGTCCAAGATCAGGCCATGGATGGTTGCGTATGCAAACAGGATCCCCAGGTCTTTCTGGACTTTCTGTTCTTATCAATTTTTTTTTTTTTCCATCTGAGACTGTATTGTAATAATGGTTATTATTCTATGCGTTATTTCTACTTTTTGCATTGAAGGTGCAAAATATTATGAAGTAATGAAATGAGTCTCAAATGATCCATCAGTATGTATTCTGCCTACAGTATTCCATGATTGTGCAATTGTTAGGTGTGGTAAAAGCAACATGAATCTCTGCAGTATTCCACCTGGGACTGGACGATGTTAGCTTATACAAATGACATGAAGAAATAATGCTCTTTAGGCATATTTTACTTATTACAGCACCATAAAATGTAATCTCTCTTTGAGTAATTGAAAATTATCAGCTGCGTTTATTCGATTATGAGAATTCCATCTAGAAAGAGCAATATCACTTCCCATTTTGGTAGTCATAGTGCAACTAGTGCAACCCAAAGTTCTCTGATAAAACAAAAAATAATTGATTGTGATTTGCAGTTTACAGTTTTGGTTTTATCTTTATCAGTAACATATGTGTGGGTGAAGGAGAGAGAATAACCTTACCTGGTCTCCCAAGGTAAAACTGAAGTCCAAGTATAGCATCAACATTTGCAATGGGTCCAGTGTCCAGGGGGTGAGTCTAATGGGTGAATAACAGGTTAATTCTTTCACTGAAGAGAGACTTTAAACATGTTGCTCCCTAGGTGTCATTTGCTGAAGATCAATTAGTTACACCAGAAACAGACTTTTGCTGAGATAGAATCAGGGATGGAAAATGAGGTGAAAGTGGTCTGGAAGAGAGGTTTTGTAAGTTAGGACTACAGGGGCAGAGGAAACAGTGTTGTTGAGTACTAAGGAATTATGTTAAAGAGTTACCTGCAAGGAGCTCAGTAATGAAGCAGCAAATGTGTGCTTAGTGAAGGCTAACTTGATGGCAGACAAACTGTTAAGGGCAAAAGTGAGATTGGGATCAAGTGTCAGTACAGTAACAGGTTGTCAGAGCAGAACTGGATAGAAACATCTTTTTATTGGAAACAATTGCGAAGTTTGACCTTGCAAACATCTGTGCTCAGATGTCTGCTGTTAGTGCAGCACAGTGGGGATACAATTTCTTCTGGTTTAAGAACAATAATTAGAACAGCTGGATTAACAGGTTTCAAATACTTTGGAATGAACACTGACAAAATTGCTCGCACTTAAAACCAGTCAGGCTCTCACAGCGTATTGAATTAAGCCTGAAGTTTCAACTGCAGAGCTGAACTAAGAAGGATATGACTTTCCAGAGCAGAGAGTTCATGAGTGTGTTGACCGTAAAGGCACTTGATGCAGGAGTTAGAAAATGAGTTCTGTAGATAATTTTACTTTGAGTTTGAAGTTGATTGTTAAAATGGCATTTGAATCCTTTTTGGCTTTGAAATGTTGAATCATATATCCATGTCTTGGACCTTGATTAATCAAAGCGCACGTTTAGAGTTTTGCTAGCAGCCTTTCACAGGGAGGCTACGTACATACATAGTGTATGTAGAGTCTTGGAGAAAAAAATACGGGATGCATACATCTCAGATCAGTATCAGACCATATTTTTTATTTTTTATTTTTGAACTCGTTAATCTTCATATCTCTGGAGATATAAGAAACCATCTAGAGTTGAGTGTTGTTGCTCTGGCTAAGAAAAATGTGTTTTCTTTATAAATGCTGAGCAAAGTTTGATATACCATTTCATAAACACTCAGGAAGATGAAAAGTGAGAATGAAAGGAAAAGATAGCCATTATGATTGGTGAACATCAAAATTAATACTTGGATGAAATGAGGAGTTAGTCTGAAGAGCTAGCATCATTTGAGATACTTAAGACTGCAATCTATCTATGAAAATTTGGATGTGGAGGTGGATTGTTTTGAACTCTGTCAGTACTGTGTGTATCTGAACAGGATCAGCACAGCTTGTACTGGCAAGTAGACAAGAGCACGTATAGCACTTAGGGAAGCAACTCTTGGTACGAAGGATGAGGCTCTCAGGCGGCATTAGTTTAAGTAGCCAGATCTGTGAGGACTTTAGATTTCTCTGTAAAGTACAATAGTAGCCCTTAAAAACTTCCTTAAAGTGTACTGTCCTATTTGAGCAGCAAAAATGTGACTAAGTAAAACACATTTCTAATAGGCAAATCCTCGTCGTAAATTTGGTTCTTATATTAAATACTCCTACCTGCCGTGCCTGTCTGTATGATTCAAACCATACATGCAGAGGGACAGCACAAGTTATTGTGTATTGCTGACAGCTCTTTCCAGTGATCACTGGAATAATGCAACTCCTTGAAGCAGGCAATTTCACATCCACTGCCTGCAAAAACTCTGTGGTAGGGATTGCAGTGCTGTTGCTCCATGGCCACACACCTTGCTTCTAAAAGTGCCTGAAGATATGCAGCAGGGGCTGAAAATCACAAATTACAATTTTCTGTGGTTGGGGCTCAGTGTAGCATATATTTTTGGGAAGTTGTCTTTTTGTCTTCAGTGTTTGATACCAATCAAAAGGAGTATTTAAAAAAAATAAATAAATTGTGGGACAGAGAAAGAACATTGATCTTGGTTCCTTGAGACAGATGGCATCTTACTGGTTTCATTTTTGCGAAAGGATTTCAAGAAGTGCACAGTTAAACATTTTAATGAGAAAATGAGTTTTCAATGGACATTCATTTTTTTTAGTCCCATTTTGGTAAACATTTCAAAGTTTGTAAACAAACTTGAAAGCGTGAACACTATTAAAAAGGCTTCAGAAAAAAGGGATAGCTTTTAATTTAAAATTTAAAATAATACTTGAAAATTGTTGCCAAGTTCTCTCAGAATTAACTCAGATGAAATGTTCTCCTTTATTTAAAAGGTGTAATTACTGCACATGTTGTATGACATTTAAAAAGTACACATTCTTTCAATACTTCCATAATTACAATTGTTGTTTGCTTTTTGAAAGTTAGGCTCTGTTATGTGCATAAATTTGTGGTGACTCTTTAATGACAACTACAGTCATGACTTCCTGTTGTTCCCAAGACAATGACATCTTCATCACATCAAAGAACTTTTGCACAAAGTGAAACATAAATCTGAAGGCAATTCTCTAAGCTAAGGCTCTGGGATCTTAATAGTCACAGTTGACTGTCTGGTTTTCACTTCTGTGTTACATTTCTGATTGCAAGACGTGACAAATGACTACAAAGAGATCTTGTATTTCACTGAACCATAAGACAGCTTCATGTTGTTGTCAATGGAGTAATAAGGCTTTTTCAGCAAATGGAATTCTGTGACTTTTTTCTCAAGCAATCAACTCAGCCTGCAAAAATGATGAGGAGAACATGGAATGGATGGTGCACGTGAAATGTCTGAGAGGGGATCTACCAATGACTGAAAATATCCTTCAAATATCATTTTCTCCTATATAGCATAAAATAGGGAGGGGAAAAAAAACAAACAAACTGAAAGCAATGGCCCATCCAGTTTAGAAGTGTACAGTGCCAATTGCCTAAGATACATAACTTGTGATGTGCAGCCACAGAATAATCTGTACAATAAAACAATTATTCTTTAACTCATGATAATTAGAATATGTTTTATGTTCCAGAACTTGAGGTTTTTAGCTTTTTCAAACTTCTACTGATGCTCCCTAATATCTGCTGTTAGAATACTCATATAACCAAAGGAAAAATAAAGCAGAATAATTTTCTTCTGGAAAACGTAACTGTCTTCACAGAAGCTTGTGCATCCTTCCAGATTTATGCCCCTTGAGCACTTCTAGCCTGAATTCTTGTTCTATTCAGCTTTTCTCCCCCCCTAAAGATGCAGTAACAAAGAGGCCATCTAAAGTGAATAGATCATCTCTGTTTGTGTCTGTCCATATTATTAATGGCTGAATCTTCAGATCTTTCCTTATTAATTAAAAAATATGTGTCTAGGTTTCAGCCAAAATGACAGTCAAGAACCAGCAAAACACTTAGGAATAAAAAATTTATGATGAAGAATGAATTTCTACCTGTGACAGTTCACTGATAACATATTAGTTTTACAGTTTTTCTGCTCCTTACGCTATCCTTTGTCTTCAAAAATACTCACCAAACAATTCAGGGGAGGCAGTTGGCATGGTCCCTAATGAAACAAGATAAAGTGTTCTGTAATGATGATGACAGCAAATTCACTAAGTGTACTGCAGTTTGTGAACTCTGCAAATTGATCAAACCAAGATTCCTCAATTTCTTACTTAATCGACTGTTACACTTTCTCTCCTGATCCTCTGTAGCCCAGTTGCTTTTCTCAGCACTATGGCAGCTCATGGACTCCCCGTTTGCTCCTCCAGTTATGAATACTGGAAGAAATGAAGACCAGGCGTGATGTGGCTCTGGGCAGCCTGGTCTGGTCGTTAGTGCACATAGCAGGGGGGTGAAACTAGATCATCATTGTGGTCCTTTTCAACCCAGACCATTCTATGATTCTTTGCATCGGCCTAATGACCTTGCGGAAGGAGCTATCTTAATTAAGTTCTTGATAGAATGAATATTAATTAAAACAGTATCCTACCAGATGCTGAGTACCCTAAGCATTTTTGTAACTCTGGGAAGGGTAGTACTGTGCTTATTTAGCACTCCTGCCTGCAAAAGATTTTTTTGTCAGAAAGCAAAGAATTTTCCAATTTTTAAAAAAATCTTAGTGATGATTATCTATTCTAGAGATTTCTTCATACTGAGAAAAATGAGTCAGTAGTCAAACTAGTCTGCTTCAGGTTGGCTGTTCAGTCTTTCTGAAACTTGCTTCATGGGGAAACTTCCTCTAGGGAAACTGGGGGAAAAAGGGATGCCAGTTTTTGTGCATGCACAACACTGAGAATGAGGAATTATTCCTGCCTGGTGCAGAACGATTGCTGTCTTCTACAGGAGAAGCTTAGATGACATTTAAATAGTTGTGAAGATGTGCTCTGCCTACGCTAAGTCCGCAAATCTTGTGATCCTTCCAGATGAAAGGTACTGGGAATTTTGCAGTAGTATTTACAACCTCAACTCAGCAAACATTATATATATCAAATTTAACTGTACTGCTCTGATGCCTGAAGAATTGAAGGGTCTTGCGAAAAGATTTACAAGTGGCTTACAGATGGCCTATTCATAAGTTCCCCTGGGTATGTTCCAGTCTGCGTAACTCGTGTATTTGCTGTATGATGATTGTGAATGTGCAAATAGTGGTTAAAATTTGCTCAAAAAATTAAGGAGTAAGAAAAAAGATAGTTTTGACCTTGTAACAACCAGAAATGATGTTCAAATGCATTGCTGTGTGTTTTGCTAATGGTAGCTCTCAAAAGCTTACCAAGAGGGTATTTGCTTACATTTCTGTTACTGTGTCAACCAAATAACTCTGACTCAAAGAGCAAAAAAGGAAGGTTCTGATCCATGTGTTAAATCAGTCTGTGGTTTTTATTTGTTAACAGATAGCTGAAAAATTGTAAGCTTGTTTTACTAATGATGTGGATTCTCGTAGCCAATAATCCTCCAGAAGAAAAATATTGATAAGCAGAAAGGAAGAGCTGGTTGTGTAAAAATAGGAAGAGCTGGTTGTGTAAAAATAGGTCTAAAGCATAAAGGTGTCTCCCTGGATGGAGGACATACCTGAGCACAAGTTTTCTGCTAGAGTAAATAGCTTAATTTCATTTGGAGTAGTGGAAGTGACAGGAAACCTGAGAACTAAAACTGTCATTTATCTTGACAAGACTTAAGTGCTTGTCCAAGTAATGAATAATGTATATGCATGTGTTTATATATGTGTATCTGAAATATCATTATGTGGATGCGTGTGTATGTCACTCCCCATTGAATGGGAACACATTTGAAAATTCTTATTTATTTCCTTAAGTTTTTACATACTTTAAAATAAGAACAATGTTCATACTATTAAAGCAGTGCCTACTCAAGTTCATGCAGTTACCTACATGCCAGAGTTTGAGCACAAACTCAGGACCAAATGCAGTAAATTTTCATGTGCTAGGCAGCAGTGAATCAAAAGGTTTTATTACAGCAGTGCTTCAAGCAATGCCGTTGTATATAAAAGGTGTTCCCTCTGTTTATGTGATACATTTTCTGTATCTCTTTTTAAGCCATCTATGAACAATCATGTGAGGCTTACCGGCACCAAGGGAAGACGTCAGATTTCTTCTACATTGATTCTGATGGAAGTGGACCACTTGGACCGCTCCGCGTTTTTTGCAACATAACAGGTAACATGTTTAACATGCAATGTTAAAAACCCAAAAAACTGCATTTGGTGCTTTATGTGGGCTCTAATGTTATTGTCATGTCCGTCATTGTGCTTACTAAGAAGATGCCAGAACCATTATTCCTGCAGTAGTGGAAAAAGCAGAAAATTGGTAGTAACTGAGGTTTGATTTTTGGAGTGTTTCCTTAAATAGGATCTAAGTAAAATTGATTTCTAAACCTTAAGCTTAAAGGGCTCACTTTCTCCTGTTACTAAATGATATTAACAACGGTATTTGCACCTTGTAAAGGGCACAGCATAATATCATAACTTTTAGTGAGATGTCTGTAGTTTTTACTAAAGATCTGGAGAGTTAGAATTCAAGCTTTCTTTTGTAACTGAGGTCTTTTGTTTTAGTAGAACGCTAGATGTGGGATTCAAATGAAATCCTGCAGAAATAAATCCATTACATGGAATCTGGACCATTCACTTTCCAGACTAGCATACAGCTTCAGTTAAAAGCAGAGGGCCTACTTGTGAGAGAGCTCTAGAAATAGAACTGTGCCTTTGTAAATGTGATAATGAGAAGTGCAACAATAAACAGGTTTTCTTTAAACAAACGGAAATTGTTATTTCTCATCATAGTCTGAGATCGTTGTCAAGACGTGGCAGAAAAAGAGCTGCCTGTGGCCTCTCCTGATATTCAGCTGGCATTACATGTATCAAAACAGGAGGTTCACAGACACACAAAGCAGATCTTTGTTCACAATTAGAGCAAGAAAGTCCTTGCCTTATAAACTGGGGATGATTTTAAGATCCTTGTCCAGACCTGGCTGTTAATTTTCCCAGCCTAGCCCTAACAGGAATTCTTTCCCTCATGTGAGTGTGCTTCTTGTGCTGCTTTTGGTGTTTAAAAGAATGCCTTCATCTACCTGGCTATGTGTATAGATGAGGAGGAATGATACTGTCAGAAGGAAGGGGGTCACCAAAGTGAAAGAGAGAGTGCAGAGCAAGTGCCTGGAAGGGTGACCTATTCATTAAGACACCTCAAACTTACAGGTCTGTAGTTTTAAAATAAGAACTTTTTCAAATGAAAATCTCTATCTGGCAAAGTCTCCCTACCAGTAACTGGAGCCTGCTTTGTATGTAAGGTTGTCTTGTAAAGGCATGAAGAAGTACTGTAACATAAGCTGTATTGTGGATTGCGAAATATCATAGAGCCTTGTTTCTGCAGTGTAGAGGAAATTTCCTGCACTTCTTCCTATCTGACTTTCTTTGCATCCTGTGGCCAGGTGAGAGTGAAAGAATATCTTATTATCTAAACTGCTAATTCTGCATGAGTATAGTCTGCTAAATATATCAGACCAGAAAACAAAGCACTCAGAATCGTTTTTCTTTAATCTTCTTGTACTTAGAGTGTTTCAAATTAAATTTTTATTTTGATTTAATTGAGCAATAATTATGTTCATTAAGTGCACACTAGTTAATTATTAAATATGTTTTTCATTCAAGTGTAACATATATTTAACAAGATTTGTCGTCTTTGCTGTCATTGGATTTCATAAGCATTGGAACAGTTTCACCTCTCTGTCTGAATATCCTTCCTTGATCTCTAGTGTGGGAAATGTGCTCATTTTTATTATTTATCAGATAAATATCTGTGATCAAAACATTGTCAGCCCTTTTTACGTCTGTTTAAAATGCAGGATTTTTGACAAACTCTTTGCATAAAGCACCTGCTTTCTTCAAACAAATTTTATTTGGCAGAAAACCAGAGGGTCTAATTTTCTCTCTGTAATGAACTTGCTGACATTCTTATTTTATTTCGGTTGCAAGAAAATTGAAGGTGGGGAAAAGTGACAGAACCTGCTAGCTTGGAAAATTTTATTCTACGTATTTCTTCTTTTCCCCCAGATATCTCATTTAAAATAGGGGAAGGTCATTTGTCTTTGATACCTCTGTTATTCCTAGTGCATAAAGGCGGACCAAGGCACAGAAAAAAAAAAATCACTATTTTTTAATTATGTAGACAACTTGTGGTACAATTGGATTATGTTTTTGTATCATCAAAATATATGAGGCTTCTCCAAAAGTAATACCTCCTATTTTATTATGTTGGCCCACAATGTCAGAGGCAGGTATTCGTGGTATAGTGGTACAGTTTCCACCAGTATTCTATTATATGTTTTTGCTGTGTGACGGATGGCAGCGCAGGGGCAGAATAATGTGCAAGTGCATATCAAGCAAACAGGTGGAATGGAATTCCTCCAAAAATGGCCAGGGTTGATATTCATTGATGTTTGCTGAATGTTTATGGAGACCAAGCAGTGGGTATGAGCATGGTGTGGTGATGGTGGAGCATTTCAGCAGTGGTGACAGTGAGTAACCTCCACTGATGCAAGTTTTTATGAGTGTGGCATGCAGGATCTTGTTCCCTGTTGCTGAAAATGCATAGCTAATGGTGGTGACTCTGTTGCAAAACAGTTTTGCAGCTGAGATTTTGCTCTATCAAATGGTGTTATTGTGCTCTTTGTAGCTGTCATCATTTCCATGGAAATAAATTGGAGTCATTACATTTAGTGTAACCTATGTGGTTTGGGTGCCTTAATCACTTGAACTTCTTTATTTTCTTGGGAACTTATGAAGATAATAATTAAATGTTTATAGTAATAGACTAAATACAGGATAGTGGAAAAAAATAACTTTTACCTTTACCCTCAAATAGACTCAGAATTTTGCTGTTACTTTCAGATAATATTCCTGTATCGTTTTCTAAAAGTATAGATATTCAAGGAAAGTGAATAAACTCATTTCAATCTTCTTATATTAAGGAAGAAATAAAGAAGACCACATTACCATTCAGTGACATAAACCCATACTGCAGATACTATGCGTGGAAAAATACAGATAGTCAGAAATGTGGATGGCTGCCATATATGGAAAAAGTAAATAGACTGAAGAGATGATGAAGGGAACTGCCACAGGAAATCATGAAAGATGTAAGTGTGAGGAAGAAAGAAAAAAAAGGGATTGTTTCCTTCTCATAATATGGGAGCTAATGAACTATTAAGTTAGCAGGATTTAAATATTTATTATTACTATTCATATTTTTATTGTTGGCACAATCAGTAACTCAGTTGTGACTGTATATGTTGAGAAGGAATTGAACAATCAGACACAGGTGTGAAGAGGGAGAGAGAAATAAGAGGAAGGAAATTCTTCAGGGAGGGGAAAAAAGAAGAAAATGTATAAAGCCAATTTTCAGCATGGCAAAAATTTAAAAGTATAGTGTCACAGGATATCTGCTGATAGCAGAGTGGATAAATATATCCATTGTCTGGAGAAGTAGCTGAAAAAGCAAAGTGGCAAAAATTGTAGGTGACATGCTATTATTTAAGTTGGTCAAGAATAGGGAAGAGTACATGAGGCACTTCAGAAGGACCTTGTCCTGAAGGCTGCTTATTTGAAATAAAAGTAAAATACTTTTTTGAAATAGGCAGTGATCAGGAATAGTAATAAGCCTAATTAAAGTCATAGAAAGACATCTGTACAAAGAGAGGCTAGAATAAATAATCCATGGTTATTTATATTAGAAAGACTCAAAGTGAATGGGCCTCACTTACAGCAGTGTTCATTTGCATTTTCTTACAATAGAAATAGAGATAATTCAATGACAATGAAGGACGACAAACTTAAGACTAGATTAAAAAAAAAAAAAAGGACAACACCTTATTAACATATTGTTTTCTTCACCTTTTATACCCATTACACCCAGAGCAAAATCACTTTCACAGAGTAATTCAATAGTTGCAATAAACAAGGAGTGATCCACACCATCTACGTGCATATTGAAGGAAGAAAATCAGGCATGTGTACACAAACCACAAGTATGTGTAGGCAGATAGGAGAGACAACATGACGGTTTTTGGGGAAGAGTTTTCCCCTGTAATCTGATTGTTTGATGATTTGCCCAATTGAATTAATTTTCTCTTCCCGCTGAAATGGCTGATAGCAATCAATATCAGAAAATGGCTAATGGACCACCTCAACCTCCCTTGCTATCATTGTGAGGCTTACTCTTTTTCTCTTGCTTGGAAATCTATCGATGTCCTCATCTCCTCTGGAGTAGTTTTTACCTTTGATCTCTCAAAGATTTGCTTACAATACACTGAGTCATCCTGTTGTTTTATTTTTTTTTACTGATGTTGGTTCACTGTATGCATACCCTGGGCTGTCAAATCAATAATGCTTAGAAATCACTATGAAAAGATCAATGCTTAATTTTATCTTGGCCAGATATTTATGCAGTTCTCAAATGGCTTTCTCTTTTTCCTCCAGAGGCGCAAACTGACAAGAGATGAGTCCTTGTCTTAGCCTTTTCTGCTAGTCAAAGATCTGCTTTTGAAACTACTGTAATGGAAAAAAAAAAAAAATCATTAATGAAAAAATCTTTTCTGGTTTTACATTCTCTTCTGAAAATGCAATTACTGCTTATTTTCCTGATGCAAGACAAGTAAAGCTTTATCTTCTCTGTCTCAGACTGTTATATGCAAAATGTGTTTGTATCTCGGATCTAGTAAGGAATTGTAAAAATACATGAAGGAGATTGCAAAAATTATACTTGTAATACTTCTACAAAATTGCTTCTAGCCTTTTATTCTCTTTTTATTTAGCTGACAATAATAAAGATTTTATTTTTCTACATAGTACATATTCTACGGTATTTAAACAGGGCTGAATTCAAGAAGATACAAGTTATGTTCATAGTGAAGTGTCTAAATACTTCAGATGTCTCAACAGGCCTTCCCTCAATTGATATCCTGGCAGTCATCGACCTCTGATGCTCCCAACATAATTGTGGCACTGGTAGTGTTTCTTTCTCTGGCATTCATCTTTTATTTTAACACAGAAACCTAGTTTATAGGCTTATATGTTATTTATTTTTCCATCTGATATTATTGTCTCTTCTTAATTTATATAACAGTTATGCTGGTACAGAAGTCACCCTGTCAGCTGAAAGTAGAACTAACATCAGTTAGGCTGAAGCAATAACAGAGTGGAGCAGGATATCATGCTCTTAATTCTGGTTATGTTACCTGCAACTACGTGACTGTGGGACAAGAAATATAACAGTGAAGTCCCTAAGGTTGTCAAAATGAGCTAGATACAGCATTTAATATCTTTGTGAAGTTTTTGGAGTATGATTGTTTGTTTGTTTGTTTTTATTGGTTGCTTTTTTTGTTTGTTTGTATATGAATGCACTTTGCAGCTTACTGTCTATATATAACTGTGACTGACTTTATCACTGGAGAAAACAATGAACAGGAATCCTTTAAAAATAATTTACTACAGCTTAGATAGAAGGCAGTCCTTAAAAAATTACAGTTTATCCACTCAAACACTGCAGGTTTTTTGACACAATGCATTTCTGACAACTTAGACATTTCTGTTCTGAGTTTTCATTAAGAATTCCAGAACATCATAAAATGAGAAACATTGAATGTTACGTCAAAAGTGTTGTGCTGTCACTAGCTGCCTTGCTGTTTTCAGCAAGTTCTGTGCTGTGAAATTGCTGTGTTTCTAATGAACTTTACAGCACATATCCCACAGGCTTTCTTCACCCTCACATATGCAGGAGACCACCAAGGAAATTTTATTACAGACGAATGTAACAGATGTTTTACTCTAACCTTTAATCAAGGGTTACTGCAACTTGATTGATCTCCCCCCATGCTCACAGAAACTGTAAGTAAGCTGTGACTCTCTGAAAATCACTCCAGCTGTCTCACCAGGTTAGGGTCCATTTGCCCCCAACATAGTTTCTGTGTGCTGTGTTGGAAACCTTCAGATGTGCTCTCTGACCCCCTGGTGTTGCTGAAGTGAAGGGAAGTAAGTCACCGGTGGGCTCTTTCTTGTCTGCTGGATTCTTTAAGGTGTTTGAGTCTCATAAGGCATCTGAAATACTGAAAGAATCATATGTTCCAGGGGAAGTTCAGGTTGGATATTAGGAAAAATTTATTCTTGGAAAGATAGCAAGGCACTAGCACAAAGATGCCCCCAGATGTGGTAGGATAAAAGTCCCTGGAGGTTCTCAAGAACCGTGGAGATATGAGGCACTGAGGGATGTGGTTTTAGGGGGTATGATGGTGATGAGTTGGTGGTTGGACTAGATGCCCTCAGGGTTTTTTTCCATTCTATGATTCTGTGCTGAGGCTCTCAAAAGTAACACGGCATGAAGCAGTTTAAATCGGAGAAGACAGAATTGTCACCATTTCAGTGAACATGAGTGCAGGAGATAAGCATTTGTTTTGCACTAGGAGTTAATTCAGTGACTCCATCTGTTTCTCACTGCTTGTAGATACCATGTACTACAAGAAATAGGGAAGTGGGCTGGCAGGGTGATGGTTTAGCATCTCTGGGCTTCATTATAATGGGGGAATGAGGGTGCAGGCAGTCACAGATGAGGTAGCTCACTCTCATCTATCAGAGCCAGTGGTATCTTGGTTGTTATGCTGGCAGACTTACCTTGAACCTAAAGGTCAGAGCGAGCAAACATCCTGCCTTGGTAGTATGGAGTGCAGCCCTTCCCCTCCCTGCCAGGGCTGGGGTGATGTGTCTCTAGAGCTGGGCATTTCACTGCAACACTTGTGCCTTCCTGATGCTGGCAACCGAGAGCTGGGAGGGATTTATAGGATGGAGACCCTTCTAGATATGGACATCCCTGGGGAACACACACCTGGAGGTATAGCCTTGCCAGCACCATCGGAGAGCTTACTGCACTGAGAGCTGGAGGCTGGGAACCACCCCAGAATAGTTTCCATGGAAATGTAGTGCTTGTACACTGGCTGGAAGCGGCTGAATCATAAACTAGGAGGAGGTTGAGGAGCATGAAATAACCTGCAAAAAAAGCATATCCCTGGGTCAGCCAACAGAAAAGAAAATGGGTGAGAGGGGAAAAAAAAAAAAAAAAAAGTTGAGTGGATTTCCTAGTAGTCTCAGAAAACACCCTGGAGTTAGTGAATTAAAGCTTTTTGCTTAAAGAAATTGTCTTTTAATGTTCTCCAGGGATATAGTAGAGTGCCTGGGTTAAACTGCCACTGCAGCTTTAAACAATGCAGTGTTAAAGGGGAGAGTCTGTCTTTTGTGTAGTTACTCCTGTAATTATAGGTACAGCTTTCAGAACAGTATTTGGTATTCAGTGTAGAGCAGCACAAAACAAATGCATCGTATGAGCTCTCAAAGCAATTTCTCTCTCTCTCATGTAACATTTACCGGATGTTTGGCTTGTTGGCAATTTAATCAGTCTGAACAATCTTGTTTGGTGACAAACCTCCTAAATCACAAAGGAGTGATGCAGTTTGTATGGGTGAAATGTGTTCCACAGAGATATTTCAAGTTGAAGAATAAAAATGAGAATTAGACAATACAGACCTCATTGAAAGCCAGTTTTCCAGCTGTTCTAATTTCCCACAATTTAATTTGTGTGCCGTCAAAAGCAACTTGGAGTCTTCCAGAAAGATGATAGAACTAAGGGTGAGGTGAGACTAAGTAGAGGGTCTAAATTGTGCTGAATGCATTGCAGTCCCATGCTGTAAAAACATCTCCTAGGACCAAATACAGGCAGCATAATATCCTTGTAAATTGGACCATTAAATAAAATTGCAAAGTCATAAAGCTGTAGCATTACCCTGAAATTAATATATTGTCACCTTTGAATTATGGAACAATTTAACAAGCATTTAGACAATCTGCTTTTCAAGGCTGTATATAACTATTCCAGGTTATACCGTAGAAGCTGTGGCTGTGCTCTCCTATTGGGTTTTGAATTACTTGCAGCTTGTGTGTGGTTCAGAATTTTACCAAGCTGAGAAAGTAATAAAGTAAAAAGGTGGAATAATAGAAGGTAAAAATAAACAGTGACCTTTGCATAGGGAACAACTTTCTTGTTCTCACTGCAAATTCACAAGTGCAGAGAGAGCTCATTGAGTTGAGTAAACAGGAAAAAAGCATACAATGTGGACAGATAGAAAAATATAATGATAGTCTCTTTGTTGAAATAAAGAAAGGAGAGCCTTATGTGCCTGGATTAGCGGTTTCCAAACATTGAATTGGCTATAAGAAGCTAGTGACACTCAGTTTGGTTTGTGTCTATGTCACTTCCAAAAAATATAATGAAAGCAACGCCCCAAAATAGTAAAGATTTTAAAAACAAACACAAACAGAGTGAAATCGGAACGTTGTTTAGAGATCCATTTGCAAATAGCACAGGCGTAATCTTTACAGAGATGTGTCTGCAAGGGTATATGCAAATTGCAAACTTAAGCTGCAGGCAGCTGCTACACTTCTTTTTAACTGGAATGATGTGTGTGCATGTTCAGACTGCAGCTATAGTACTTGCCTAGGTCCTGAAGCATGCCTGAAATGCAAGCTCACAGATCATTGTCAGTAAGTTTCAGAGTACACACTGACTGAACTGTAGGAGGAGAATTCATTGCCCTCATTATGAGGCAGACAGCTCTATTCTGGGAGCAGTCTTAGCTAAACTTGCAGATGCGAATTTGAGAAAATAGAATGATCTTTTTCCATGAGCCACTGGGTTTCAGGTTGAGAAAATGGTATTAGAATAAAGAACAAGACTTGACCTTAATGGTGAGGGTCTTCAAGAGAAAGGTTGCCCTCTGATCTGCAGAAGCATGTGGACGTGGTTTTGCTGTTGTCTTGAAATGGTCTGAGAATTTGTTGTGCTCCAGTTCAGCTGTTTTTCCTTCAGTTAGAAGCCTTTTTCATTGACTTTGAGGAGAAAAAAAAAAAACCCAAAAGGTGTTGAGGTAGTAGAAAATATGTACAGCAAAGCTACGCAGGCAACAGAAACAAACTTTTAAAAGTTGGTAGCTTTTGTCATCTCATATATGTGCTTGATAGTGACTCTCCTTTAATTAGATCAGTGGGATAAATATTTATATTTTTTTAGGTTTGCTGTTCATTACCTTTACCTTGAAGATGGAGCACAGAAGGAATCTTGGAAGCAAAACGCAGACTTGACCTATAAAACTAATGAGCATAATAAATCAGGCATATGTAGATTAGAAAACATCTGAAATGTAACTGTGATTTTTTTTCCTTTCTGCTACTCCTTTTTCTTTTTCTCTGTTCTTATTGACTTGCTAAATCACAATTATATTCAGTACAGACAGAGATTCAATTTGTTTTTCCTTTTCCCCTGCAAACTAGAAGATGGATAATCTGCAGTTAATTTCTCATTTCCACAAAATACTGTGGAGAAAAGCAGCCCTTGAATGCCAAGGTTCAGATCTCAGAGGCACGGATAGGTGCATCTATGATGATAACAAGATCACTGAAAATTAATCAGTAGTTAGGGAGAAGACAAAAGAGAGACAGATCCATCTTGTCTGTTCAATATGTTTGTCAATAAGTGGTTGTCCCTGACAGTATGTTTTCTGATGCTTTGTCCAACTTCATTTCAAACATGTCAATTGATTACATATCCAATGCTCCTTGGGAAGACTGTTTCATGTTATGATAATTTTTTAGGGTGTTGGTTGGTTTGTTGGTTTTTTGGCTTTTCAAGTACCCACACAACACCTTTCCTGGTGTACAAGTACAAAGCCTGGAAAATATTGAAGTGTTAATCACTCTGCAACTCTAATATTAAAGGTAGTTGTATTTCCTAAGTAGTAGTATAGTCAGTATTACGAACATTGATTTTATTATATGAGAACTGTTCTGAAAGTAATACCTCCTATTTTATTATGTTGGCCCATGAAGTCAGAGGTGAATGATGGTATTATGGCAGTGGAGGCTGAACCTTCATACCAGCATTCTATTACATGTTGTCTTGTGACAGGTGGCCACAGAGGGTGTTTCTGACAAAATGGCGTATGATGTAGAAGGGTATATGAAGCAAAGGTTTGTCACTGAATTCCTCCATGTGGAAAAAAATGAATTGACGTTCACTGACGTTTGCTGAATGTTTATGGAGACCAAACTGTGGATGTGAGTACACTGAAGCAGTGGGTGGTGCATTTCCACAGTGGTGACAGTATCATGAAAGACAAGACACATTCCTGACAGCCATGCACGGCTATTCCACAATGAAATGAAAGCATCTCAAAGAGCTCATCTACACAAATCAGGGGATCGTGACTAGGGAATTGTGTAGTGCATATTGACTGCAGTGTGTCGGAAACAATAGTGGCAACGTTAGAATATCACAAAGATCACAAAGTTTGTGCCAGGTGAGTCCCACAAATGCTCGCACAGGAATAGAAAAGAACACAGTATGCAAGCTTGTCAGAACCTATAGAAACAATACGAGGCTGAAGGTGACAGTTTCCTGGATTATATCGTTACTGGTGAAAAGACGTGTCACCACTATGAGCTGGAGTCAAAAGGCAGTCTGTGGAGTTGTGCATGTGAATTTCTCACTGAGGAAAACATTCAAGACACAGTCCTCACAGGGTAAAGTGATGTGCACTGTCTTTTTTGGTGGGAAAAGGATGATCTTTCTGGATTTCCTGGGACCTGAAAAAAACGTCAATTCTGACTGCTACATCATGAGGTGAGCTGAAGGCTCCAATTTCAAAAGTTGCATCAGAGAAGACAGCCTTTCACTTGCACAAAAATGTCAGGCCCTATACCAATTTAAAGACCATGGAACACACTGTCAGCGTTGGCTGCATGCATCCACCGCGCTCATTATATAGTCTAGATTTGGTGCCTTCTGACTTTCATCTGTTCATGCCAATGTAAGATGGACTGCATAGGCAACATTTTCCTAGCAACGATACCATCATACAATACCATCATTATATCACATAAATGATACCATCATACATAGCAGCTGTAAAACAATAGGTCACCTCTACTGATGCAGGTTTTTACAAGCTTAACATGCAGGCTCTGGTCCATTGCTGGTGAAAATGCATAGCTAATGGTGGTGTCTATGTTGAAAAATAGGGTTTTGTGGCTGAGAATTTGGTCTGTCAGATGATATTATTTTGCTCTTTGAAACTGTGGTAGTTTCCATGGATATAGATAGGGCACATTACTTTCACAGTAGCCTACATAGTTTCTCAAATGTGTGTTAATGATTCCCAATAGAAGAGCTTATGACTGCCCATCTGGAATTTCTAGTGAACAGCTCATTCCCTTCTCTTGCTTTACATCTTACTTAACATCTGACTTATAGTATTGGCAACTTAAAATTTGTTGTAATGTATGTTTTTTAGTGAAAGCAAAGTTTCGACTTTCATCAGCTTCACTGAGAGGAATGCTGATTCACCCTCAATTATTTGGGAAAAATCCACTCCATTTATGTCAGTCCTTAAGAGAACAAAAAAAAATTAAAAAAAGATTTTGGCTGATGAGAATCACTTTTTTTCAGATGTGTAAGATGTGTTATGACTTAATTACTTTGGATTTAATTGTATTGGAAGCAGTCTATTGTGCAGAGCTGTGTAGTTTTATATTGTGCTACTGCATTGCTTGTGGTTACAAGCACTGGGGCAAGATTTAGAAACAGAAAAATTGTAGTATTTCTTGTGGTTTAAATCTAAGCTTTATGTGTTACACATTGCATCAGTGCTTTCTTGACTTTCGTCTCAAAGGATCCACAATCAGCATCCTGAACTCTGTAAGAATCTCATAATAATAGATCTATGGGCAAACTGCTTCCATCCACCGTCACAGAAATGATGAGAATGCTGTGAGTAGATCTCTGGTTTGCTGAGTGTAATCTATCCTTACAGTCTCCAAAGTTCAAGATCATGTTGTAAATTACTCAGAGAAAAATTCCTCCCAAAGTTGGGCCAGATGCATTTGTATGATTCTCAGATACTGCTCATTACTTGCCTGTCATCTGAATGACTCTATAATGGCAATTCAATAACTTACAAGTGTCTTTGAAAAGATTGTCCATTTAGGGTTTATATATACGTGTCAGAGTTCTGTGGAAGTCATGTGAGATGTCTGAAGCTTAAAAAATATAGATCAGCTGTAACACATAACAGTGGCCACAAAGCTGCTAGGCTCATTGTAAAGCTAGTGCTGTATGAGAATCCAACCCATGTTATCTGGCAGAAAAATCATCTGAATACTTCAATGCACAGTTTTTACAATTAAATTTGCTTCCTTTTATTTTTGCCTTGTATCTTCCCTGAGTAAACATAGTCTTAGGTAAAGAGGGAATTTATTGTGTGTGTCTCTTTGTAAGAGCATGTGCAAGACTCAGCCCTGTGAACCCTCGTTAAAGAATTTGCCTTTTATTCTGGGTCAGCTTAGCAGACTGGCCGTTCAGGCTGCCCTTGTTATCTTGTCCCTTGCTATCTCACCTGAACCTTCTAGGAAATAGCCTTCCTGCTAAGCTAATTGCTTCTAATTGCAATGTTCTTATCGCACCAACCTCAATGCTGATAGTGAGCTGTGCTGTTGCAACGTAAAGAGTGAGTAAACCTAGATTCTGCTTTGCATGACCTGAGCGATACACTGTCTTGTCAGTAAATGCAATGAAAGAAGTGAGGTTGTGGTCCCCAGCATGGGCAAGCATCAAAATTTACACTTAGTTACAGTTGCTGAGTCATATATAGTTCTGCATTGCTCAGCTTTCATGAAGAAAAATGTGACAGTTGAATAAAATGCATTCTCCGCCTTGTAACTAGGCAATAGGAACACACTCACGGTTGCAGCTTTTTGTCAGTAATTCTGTTTGTGGTGACTTTGTGTGAGCTCATTAGCTGCAGTTACTGTTTGTTATTACAGTGTGCTGTTCTCTTAGGTCAAGCTGTTTGCAAAAGATGAATGCTACCATCCTGAGACATATTACTACGTCTTCTCCCAAGACTGAAGCCGGTTGAAATGCATCTAATTTTCTCTGGATTCTGGCAACAGAAGATGCTGAAGATTTCCCATTTTTCCTGGGAAGATTCTAACAATTTTTCTCTAGCACAGCAAGCTGTAGCATTTGCTCAAGCTGGTTCAGGGAGAAACAGCTCTTGGGTTCTATGTTGACTTGCAGGTTTTCATCACATAGGGACGATTTCAGAGTTGACCTTGTCTGTAATGCAGTAAAGTGTTAGAATTGGGTTGGCTTTTGTGCCCTGCTTGTTGCAAATTTTTGGCTGTTAACTTCCCATCTAATAATCCCTTTTTCATTTAACAGAAGACAAGATCTGGACTGCAGTGCAACACAACAACACAGGGCTAACCAGAGTTCAAGGAGCTGGTCCAGAAAAGCCCTACACCATGTCCTTTAACTACAACAGCAGCTCAGAGCAGCTTGAAGCTGTGATAAACAGTGCGGAGTACTGTGAGCAGGAGGCAGCCTATCACTGCAAAAAGTCACGTCTCCTCAACACCCCGAGTAAGTGTCATGAGCCTAAGTCTTTCCTTGTTAACTGCTATTGATTATACAGCAGGTGCAGGCTGCACTGCAACTAAGGAGAAAGAAAACTGCCTGGATAGTAGCAATGCTGGCTAAAGTGAAAAGCCTTTGACTTTCTTGTGTCCTGCTGTGTGCTGGCTGTCCTCTGACTTCAGATGGACAGGGCTCTGCAGGGGAGTTTCCCAGTGTGTAAGTCCTTGAGTACAAAGGGTCTGAAAGCTGCAATGGAAAACAGCGCTTGGAAAGCATTTACACTGTGCTGGCTGGTGGTAAATGATTGTGGGTTTTTTGGTTTGGTTTGGTTTGGTTTTTTTTGTTTTGTTTGTTTGATTGATTTTGTTTTGTTTTTGTTTGCTTCTTTGTTTGGGAAGGCTTTTTTTTTTCATTTACAGGTCTTTAACTGTATTAAAAGAGAAAGTGTAAGACTCCAAACTTATGTATTTCTAGTCAGGAAGGTTGTACCAGTCCAACAGTACTGAATGTGATGTTTAAAGTACTTGGTAGAAAGTTTCTGGGGCAAAAATAATTTTTACCTCTTGATAGAAGGAACCAATTTCTTGCACTGATTTAATGTGGTAGCAACTATAAAGCAGAGAGGATCTGGTCAGTTTGTGTCTTTTTGTGATGACAAATCACCAGTGGCTACTCAGGGTGGCTGCGTGTTGTGTGGCCCTCTGATGAAGTCTGAAGTTTACATCTGGTAATCCAGAAAAGAGGAATGCCCTTAAAGGCAGGCTTCTGGATGCTTCCAATGTTTGTTTGATTGTTTATAATGTCTGTATGATCCTGGTGATTCTCTGATTATTAGGAATCCTTAAATTTATTAGTAGGCTAGGGGAAATCCCATGGAAAGCCTTAAGGGGATCCTGTAATGGGAGTTCCTATTGTGTTAAAAATACACTGCCTAACGAGATGTAGAAAAAACTTGATTGATTTTAGCAAAGTTATTATAAATCTGAATATTTACGGATACAGTAATCTGATGCTTTACAGTTTATTTTCAAAGGCAGTAAGTTATGTCTATTGTTACCATCAGAATTTACCAGCTGAGAACCGTTTGTATTGCTGATAATTTTTTGAAGAGTGAAATTTTAGCGTCAGCACCCAGAGTAGAGCAGAAAGGGGAAACAAAGCATAGACATAGCTGCTCATGGAAATAAGGAAGAACGTTTTAGCAATACTTTCAGTGTCATTGGCTGCTGTTATTCCATACCACCCTTGATGTGTTACAAAGATATAGTCGCCAGACTACAGAGGTTATTTCTAGATCATTTCTTTTTTTTTTAAGTGTTACAGCAGGTCTGCATATATTTAATTCTCATTCTTTCTGTCAGGTATTTTTTTCATGTGTGTGCAGAAAGAAACAATATATGTTGTAGTACATCTTGTATATGGAACTTCTGTAAAGCAGCTTGCAGACTTGCTAAGACAATTCCTGATAGGCACTTGTCCAGGAATAAAGGTGTGACACCAGTACCTTGAGGGAGAGAATATTAGGGCGATGTCCTGCAGACCAGCTTGCTCTCTTGCAGCTGCTGCAGTGCCACTGGGCTCCTGACAGTTGACCATGCAAGACTCATAACTCTTTAATACATGATAAATCAGAAAAAATTACAATCTTGAGCTCTGCATGTGGCAGACTATCATTTCTCCCCTTTCTCTTTTTTCTTCTTTTTGTACGCTTTTTAATTACGCTTTCAATTTTTCATCATGAACTTTCTCTGTAGCCTGAGGCTCTAAGTTTGACTAGACTTGGAACATGCTCAAAAGTAAATCGTCTGAGCTCCTGAAATGATGAGGTTTGGGGAACACGCTTGTTCTTAGCTTAGTGTTACATGTTTTTAACTAGCAGAAAGGAATATATTTCCCCAAAGCTTTCTGTATTTTTATTAATTGATATTCATTTTGAGGTGAACTATTGCTGTCTTAGAGAAGAGCATAGAGCCTAGTGGTACATATCTTGAAGAGTCCTAAGATTTAAAGAATTTCCACTACTAAGCTTATAGGTGTGTCTGTATTCAGGGCATTTTGCTGGGCACACTGTGGAAGACTCCCACCTGTTTATGCCCAGTAGTAATTGATCACTAAAATTGATTAGTAAGAAAATCAGAACTCCTGGGGTTTGCTTCTTAATTTGGCCCAGGTTTTTGGATGCCTGAAGCATTTTGTGCTGCAAGAGTAATGCTTAATTATGGTTAGCAAACAACATTTATATATTCCTTCAAAAGTCAGTATATAACTGCATGTGGTGATGAGAATTTTGTGTTCATGGGTCAGTAGGGAACATTACGTCACCTAATCCATCTTGATAAATATCACCATTCATTAATAGTTCTGGACCAAGCCCA
Organism: Perdix hodgsoniae; assembly: GCA_035772895.1. Taxonomy (NCBI): domain Eukaryota; kingdom Metazoa; phylum Chordata; class Aves; order Galliformes; family Phasianidae; genus Perdix; species Perdix hodgsoniae. Next base: position 3,934,828 of record JAPSGF010000050.1, read on the forward strand.
GCAGTATGTATTTGATGTAAAGACATCTTCCAGAGGTATATCTGATCTTGACAAATGTACGGAAGTTCCCCCATCTTCAAGGGATCTAATTCACTTCTGTGCTTCATCTACTGTGGAATTTTGTTCTTATTTCTTTTTCTTTTGTTGTCCTAGGAGATAGAATATATGATTAAGATATCTCAGCTGGTAGCAGCAAAACCCCAAATCCCTGCCTTCAGGATCTAAACACTATCTTGCTTCATAGAGAAACAATAAAGAGATTTCTCTTTTCTTTCTCTTCCTTGACTTCACTCTGCAACGAAGATTCATGCTGTTACATAGTAACTTTGACTTTCATAGTTTTGACATGGGAGATAAAAAAGAAAAAACTAATGTGCCTATGGAAAGGGACAAGTACTCTGGGCAGCCTTAGAGAGAAACCAAGGGAGGTTTCTGCCTTGCGTAAGATTGTTCCAGTTTATATCAGGGAATTTGTCTTTTTGTTCTTTTTACAACCTCTTGCCTTGAAGGCATAGGCACCTCCTCAGCGGGTGTAATTCAGCGTAGTCTCCCCATTGAGTTACTTGGATTTACATCTGCAATGTGTCAGACACGCAATCTGGCAGTTGGCAAAGGAGTTTACTCATCTCCACCTCCTGCTGTCTGAAAAAGCCTTATCAGTTCTCACTGTCATACTACAGCTTAGCTGCAAACATGTCTTTGAAAACTAAAATTAAATTCCTCTGAACTGTGTTTTTGTGCATCTCTGCTATCAGCTAGATTTTCAGGAGGATTTTGAATGTCAGAATAGATGTCTGTTCATCAAAGCTGGCTTTCACAATGTTGGCAAATGAAACTTTCAATTTATGACCAGTAATTGTAATTCTCTTGCGACTTCTCCTTGCCTGTTGGAGAGATACCCACATAACAAGAGCTAGTATGACAGTTGGCATTAATTAGAAAAGTTATCCACAGGAGACTGGAGATTTTACCACTGCCTCATCCTCTGAAGCACATGCTGTCTGCTAAGGACCAGGATGAGCTAGTAGGAGAAGGAAGGGTGTGGGCAGGAAGCTTGGGTACTTCTCTATGTGTTGTCTGTATGCTTGGAATTTGAAGAGAGGTCATAGGGCTCTGATTTCCTTTCCTTGAGGAACATCTCACGTAATAACTTAGGACAGGAGTACATGAACAAGAATAGGTTGTGTGTGAGCACTTTTAATTACACTGTTAGCAGACAAGATTTTTGACGGTATGAAAAGAGTTCATTAACCAACTAATATTAACCCTCAGCTATGACTGAATTTGCTCAGGTTTCTGGAAGCAGTGCATTCTTAGGGGTGCACTCAAAGGCTTAACATTCTCAAAGAAACTTTGCATCTACCATATCAAGGATTTAACACAGTGATAGTTGTATCAATGTCAGGATACTTGGTTTACAATATGTATACATGGTTGACAGTCTGTCAAATTCATAGCATATTTGTGTAGGCAGAAACTGAGAAAAGATCAGTCCTAGAGCAAAATCAAAGAAGTAGGAATGTCTATTTTTTTTTTCTTTTGCCTTCTTCCTTTTTTTTTTTTTCTTCTTTTTCCAGTATAATTCCACACTACGTTGCTTCAAGTTTGGATTTCAAATGTACATCCTAAAATACGCATTTCTTTCTTAACCTTTTCCCTGTCTCAGCACTGTGTACCATATGCGGTTTCCAGCTCTGTGACACTATCATGACAGACATAGCTGTTCTTCCCTACCTCAATCCTACTGCCTTTGTGTTTTGCACCCCTCTTACCGGAGGAAAACACAGTTGCAAGAAGTGTGTCCTACTCTGAGTTTAGACTTGATTTTCATTGTTGTGACAAATTGGTCATATTTCCATAGCTCTTAGCAAGCAGTAATTTGCCATTGGGTTTTGGCTTACTATTACTTTGTGCCTTCCAAATATTCTGTTCTATCATTCCAGGCACTTTAAGTTGTTACTGTGTTACCAGGAGAAGATTTGCCTTTGTGTATAACAGGGCAGTCTGCCCTGAAGAAATGGTTCATATTAAAAAGAGTGTTGGGTACATGGCAGTTCTAGATTGCATGATGTAGTCATTTCTGTCTGATTAGGATCCTTTTCTTGAGAGTAATTGGCCTGGCGTCTGTGCTTCCACTGCCGCACCTTGTCTCTCCCCTCCAGTGCGGCAGTTCAGGTAGACTGCTGTATTTAGAGACTTTGAACAAAGTTTGCCATAGTAATTTAACATGGGTGTTTGTCAGCTGTCTTTCTTACAGAAACTGATTTAGTGGCCACTTTGAAAGATGCTATATTGTTAGTAGTGTGCAGGTGGCCTAACAAAAATAAAAAACACACTGCGTGGGCAAAGTAACTTGACATTTAGTATTCATGCACCAGTCAGTAATGGAATATCATTATCCCATTTTCTGACCTTGTACCTCCCTCCCAACACACAGTCCCTCCTGAGTGACAGTAGACAAATATTGCTATATCTGCCAAGGAAAGAATGCCAGCTGCTTGGATTACTTCTGCTCTAGTCCCATTGGTCTTCTCTGAGACTGCAATGCAGCAAAGAGGCCAAGCAATGAGAAAGACATGGAAGGAAATCTTTGCAGGGATATACTGTGTGACTTCTGATTCAGTGGAAGTAAAGTGCACTATCTTCTTGAACCTAGCTGCAGGAGAAGACAGCCTAATGCTTTCTGATGTGTTTCTGGAATGATACCAGAAGGGCACAAGTCTTCACCATTATTTGTGTTTGTTTTAGGCATGATATGTCAGGTGAATTTAAAAAATGCTTCTTAAGGTGGTGTCTGATAGAAAGGTGGAGGAGCTTGTGTGGTTAAATACTATTTGTTTATGTGGAACGTGTTCTTCATATTTGTGCTATACTTCTGCTGCTAGTGAATATTTCTGTTGCAAATCTCCCCTCATTTAAGGAGCAGTTCTGAAGTTTTGCTTCTGTTTGTTTATGAGACCTACTCTTTAGCTGGAAAACAACTTCACCAGTTCAAATAGAACAGAGCTTCTGTGCTTTACTGACATGAAAGTACCTCTTTCAGTGTATGTGAAGCTTGTAACAGGGATATTAATGAAGTTATATAGGGCAGTTAAATGAAATGTAAACCTTGACAGCATACTTTGAGCTTGTAATCTGGAAATCATTTGTGAACTGCTATTGGCAGTGCCATACAGAAGTCAGTATTGCAAACTAATAGTGTTAAAACATGTTTGTTTAAACTCTGTATACCAGTAGGATGGGACGCCTGTTCTCAAAGAACCTTTGATTTGGAATAAAGTTGAATGCATCTTTTGATCAGACTGTGAAACCTATGGGATGATACAAGTGCTTATTGCTTAGTAATGATGAAACCGTGAGTTCAGGGAACTCTGCAGTAAAAATGAGGTTTTAGAAATTGATAGTCTTATGAGATACACAAGTACAGTAGAACTGAACATGTTCTAGTGATACCTCAGATTTGATGGGCACAATCATGTAAGTTTTTTCCAAACAAAATTTGAAGAAAGAAAGAAATACACATTTTTTTCAGACTATTCTAGGCAGCATTCCCTAATCATGAGCAGTGATAGTCTTTTAATTTGCAGGACTCTGCATATTGTTAACAATAAATACTGGTAGTTATAAAAGCAGCCAATCTATTGTTCTTATAATAACAGCTCATTAGCTATGACAGCAACCTCTCCACCGTTCAAAACAGAAAGCTCTGTTTTGAACTGTTTTGAGCTCTATACTGCTCTGCCTGTGCAAAAAAGTGTGCCTTCTTCCTTATTAGAGACACAGCAGGGAGTGTGTTCTCATCACACTTATATTTGTCTCCTTCGTTCAGCTGTCCTACTTTGAGATCCTGGGCTCCATTTGACTGAAAGATACTTACTGACATTAAACTAATTTCCCCTTCAAATTTGTCCTGAGGTATGTGTGTTTGTGTGAGATGTTTCCAATTCTGGAGCATGGAAAATGTAAATTATAGCGATGGAAGTGTTCACAGCTGCCTTGATGCCATATGAGTAAAGAAATAATTTACATTTCTATTCATGTTATCTTTAAGGATAGCAAAGCATCTTGTGTTTTAATCTCTGTGTTATGGATGTTCATTTGACTCCTGTTCTATATCTGGGGGAGAAAAAGTATGTGCAAAGCAAGGTACTTAATGAAAGTCAGGTGGAATGGAACAAGTGAATGGGACAGAACCAATAGTTGCATAATTTAATTATACAATGTCAGTAGGAGAACAGAAAATGATAGCATAATAAAAAAGGAATCATGTTCTTTGTCTGAGTTGGGTTAGACTCAGATCCACTGCCTGCAAGTTTTAAGTACAGGAATTCTATCCTTTTTACTGTGTGAGGATAGACTTTGGAAATGTGTTGTTTGGTTTTGTTTTGTTTTGTTTTTGTTTTTTTTTAACTGTGAAGGTGGAGACAGAGGAAAAGAAACAGTGAGGATCAGCTGAATGGTGTGTTTTCAGATTACTTTGTGTTTAGTGTTCTAACAGCAGGATAACAAGAGTCCTCCCTAGGAGTATGTATAGCTCAATGTTTTGCTTTTGTGAACCACCTGATTTTAAGGGTAGCGTAAAAATAGTCCTTCAAAGTGTCAGATTCTCTCTTGTAAAAAACAAACAAACAAACAAAAACCCTTCTAAAAAAAAATTATCTTTGAGGGTAAGGAAGCATGCAAGGAATGGACATATCCAGACCTTTAAGGAAAAAATTGCATTCTCAAGAAGCATCTAGAAGCAACTGAGAATTGTTTACCTCCCCCCAAGCCAGACTGATGTGTGTGTTGGGGCTGGATCAGAGTTGATAAGTAGCTATAACATGTGGTGGATTAAAACAGCCTTTTTCAAATTTTCCTTAGAGTAATTTTTTTTAATGTTTGCTGGGCTAGAAAGATGGAGAATAAAATAAAAAATCTTTTGAGCCTGCATGTGTTCTGAGCTGCTTTGATAGGAGGAAGACTCAGACTTTAACGGGGACTGATTTAGGCAAGGGGTGTGTTCCTTCCTGAGCTGTCCAGGTCTCAAAGCCGACATTAAGAGCCTTCTTCCTTTGCTATCAAGAGGAGAATTCAAAAGTCCCAGAAGAAAACTTTTTTTTTCCTTTTTTAACATTAGCATTTATAAAGGTCAACCAATTAATCTATGTGCAGTCCTCCTCTAATAGTAGTTTTCTTACCTCGTTTAACAGAGAGGAAAAATAAGGCATGAGAATTCCGCTGGTGATGGCTTCTACTGAAACCGGTTTAAGCAATTAAATCTATTTGAAATTAGCACTTCAAAACAAGCAGCAAAGTTTGTCCAAGCAATAAAAAGAACCATAAAAAGAATGATTCCTGCCAGATCTACAACTCTGAAGTCTGCATATGAAGTGTAAAATCTAGATATCTCCTGTGCCTTTTCCTTGTGCTATTAGGGCAGAATAAGCCCCACCTTGAGTGGTGCATTTGTTTTGTGTGGGTGGAAATTGGGTGTATGGTGTATTCTGCTGGGTAAGGAGAGAAAGCTGTGATTCTGTAGTTTAGCCCATGGAATAGTTTCTAGTATCTGTCAACATTCCAAATTTCTTTCTCCTTTTTTTCCTAGGCAGAATTTATTTTTGTTTTGCTGCAGTGGTTGATTCTAAAGGGAGAGGTGTGAGTAACTTTCTTTAGACGCTTGGGTGCCATGAGGACAGGCCTGTTTGTCTTTTTCAAAGATGTTTTCAGAAAAGATAAGCTGACCTGAGAATGTGTGCAGTGCATTGAGAAACAGTTGGCTTTCCAACTATGGCTTCTCTAGAAAACCAGATTCAGATTCATATCTATAGCCCGTTAGAATCAACAGGGTTAGAGCATACTATATTGATCCTTCTGTCCCTAAATGTTCTAGTGCTGGTAGAAATTTCTAATTTGGGCTAAAATGAAATGCACTTATTTTCTCATAATGCCAGAGATACAGATGCCTGTCTTCCATAACATAAGAACAGGAATTTCAGTAAATACACATTCTAAACTTAATTAACCCATCAGTTTTTCATACATCTTAGTATGCACACTACTATCAGTAGCTGTGCTAGGTTTCTTTCAGATTGTTTCCAATCTGTTTCATGTCTTGTTTGTTTCTTTATCTGACATGTTTAATTCCATGTCTCCCATTCCCTATGTCTTTGGTCTGCCAAAAAAGTATAAAATGACAGGGCTAGTTTACAGCATCTAGTGATTCCAGTCCATTAGCATTAATAGTGCATGAAAAGTGCTCCCAGTAGCTTAGTCTGCACTCAGTAGCCCTTTTTTCATTCTTTTGTTGTTATTGTTAAGGCTGTGTCATTCAGCATTATCAAAATGCTGGTGGTAGCACTTGTTGGTAGGAAAGAAAACATTATGATGGTTCCTGTCTGTCTTCTTCCTTAGTTTCCTTTAACTGAACCTAATTCAAGTCTTACAGGTGTGTTTTACTTATGAATTGTAAGCATATGGAGGAAAGTTTTCAAAAATGGAGATCTGAAAGAAAACTGAAGAAAAACTGATATCAATTAGGTGAGTAGGTTTATTTTAAATATGAACCTTTATTTTACCTGCTGTTTCAGATGGTCAGAATAATCTTGTAAAATTATCTCTTGCTGTATATACTGAGTGCTCTCTTTTTGAGAAAGTATGTGTTTGTATATTTGTATAGATATGTGCAGATAGGTTAGGACAGAAAGAAGAATGATGGTTAACTGTAATTTACTTCTTTGTGAATGATCTACTGTCAGAGTTGGAAGGAGACAAGGTGCTTTGGTTACTCTTTTGTCCATTGAACTGAAGGCTTTCTGTACATAGCATTTCCTTACTTTCCCTTGTTATTGTGAATTCAAGCTCTGATACAAGCAACTATTTTGATGTGTAGGAAAAGTTTAGGGGCTGGCCTCCACAGAGAGATGTTTGTAAATCAATGCTAACATTACAGCAGAGGGTGGGATTCTAGGGCAAATTGATGTCTCTTAAAGTAGGTTCTGGTTCAGCTCCCTTTGGCCTTTTTTCTGGATAGGTAGTTTGGTTGGCCTGGTTTGCCATTTTAACAGCTATCACTGAACTGGGATGGTTCTCTTGGCAGTGGTATTTTTCAGGGCTTTATCATGGACCTTGGTTCCTGGAACCTCTTTGTTTAAAGCACAGTCTTCTTTCTAGCTCACCTCACAGTGTACATTTATGTTCAGAATTCAGACAGATTCAGTGTTGCATTTTGTTTACTGCTTCTATGATTCAAGCTATGGCTACCAGTCAATCCTCAGAACATTAGAAGTACCTGCTTAATAGAGGCAGAATTTTATTGAGTGAATCATTACATCCTATTATTGCTGAAGTAATCACCTTACCTACAACCAATCCCTCCAGGGGGAGGTATGTTCTTTCCAAAATGCTGCCATGGACAATTCATTCTACTTCCGTACAAAGCACCAGAATTTCTCTGACCATATTGTACTACAGGTTGTCATGTTTTCAAAGAGTGAAATCTATGTGCCATGAAGTATTCCATTGCCAAAATTAATAGGTAAATGAACAAAGTGAAACAGACCATTAGATCCATTGTAATATTATAGTTGCTGAATTGTGGCACAAAAACAGAAATTAATGGGTAAATACAATTATATTATAGTGACAAGAGCTATTTATGTATAGTTACACAATTGAAGGCAGTCAACCATTATGAAATATGATTTAGTAGATAGTCCAACTTCAGGTAATCTTGCTTAGAACAATACTATCCTTGGTCAGTTTGTTTTAGCTGATGGAAAATGATAAATGGCAGCTGTTTCTTTCCTAGCTTTTCAGAATTTCATTTCAATTTTGCTCTGATAATTTTCATAATCCTTTACTTTTTTATATTATCCTGGACTACAGTACTTGAATTTTTGTGCTTGCAAAAATGTTCCCGAGGCACGAACAGTTTGTTCCTGAATATTCATGCAAATAAGAATTTAGCCAAAGGTCTTCAGTGTAAATGTTCACTCTACCACCCTGAAATATTTCTGATGCCCTTTTTTATTTCTGCTTTAAAATAATGCTTCATGATTTTAAGTGAATACTCAACATCTAATCAAGGTAAACAATTCATAAGCTGATCTATATTTGTATAATAAGATTAAAAAGCTCTGAATAGCTAACATAATTATAGCTTCTTTTAATGGACAACTTGAGAAAGGTTGCAATATTGAATAATTCAGCTGAAAGGATACAAAAGTATGCAGGTTTATTTCCATTGGACTTATTATACTGATTTAGGCCAGTAAGATGGTGAGTTAATTCCTTAGTTATTGCATCTTTCATGAAATTTCACTTTAGTATGAAATAAATATCTGCAAAAACACTAAAATTCAGATACATAGAGAAATGAACATATCAATCCAGAGCTTGTTAATGCAAATTGACAGTCAGAAACTAAACACTGGTGGATTGAAAAAGCCAGTGTTGTGTTCTTGTATGGGAATAGACAGGTATATTTTGCACAATTTAGATAGAGCACCTCTAAGTCTGTTTATTAGAGTCACCCAGTGTAACTTAAAACAGTTTTTGGGGCTATCTCTTAGAGCCAGGAAAGAGAATGAAGTTTCTTCAAATTATGCCACTCAAGAATTTACCAGTCACAAAAACAGATTTAATGCTGCTTTATTCTGCTCAAATATTTCCAAGTATTTTAAATGCAGGAGAGAGTTGAGCTGTACTCCATAGATAAGTGAAAATGATCATTTGCTTCAAATTATTTTCACTGATGAACAACTTTTGAAGAAATATATAGTCACAGTAATGTGTTGTAGGTTCAAGAAGTCTAAAATTACACATAACTAGCCTGTGCTAGAGCCAGCATTGCTTATTGCATCTTCGATGGCAGACTATCCATGGATTTTTCTATACAGCAAAATAAAACTCTGCATAAATACTTGAGATAATTTAGAGGGAAATCTAAACATGTGTTTTAGCTTACTTTTCATACCTTTTTTCACTGAACAGTACATTAATTTGTATTGCTAATGCCACATGGTACATTACTTGGATCCAATTTTTTTTACACTGGATTTTATTGAATGGACACATTTTTCTTAGAAACAGAAAATGATTTGGATTGGAAGAGACCTTTATAGGTCATCTAGTTGAAGTCCTGTACAATGAACAGGGACACCTACAGCTCAGTCAGGTTTCTCAGGAACTGGTCTAGCCTTACATGAATGTCTCCAAGAATCTCACAGAATCACAAAATGGCCTGAGTTGGAAAGGACCTTAAAGATTATGAATGTCCAACCTCCCCTGCCACAGGCAGGGCCACCAACCTCCACTTTCAATACTAAACCAGGCTGTCTAGGGCCCCATCCAACCCGGCCTTGAACACCTTCAAGGACAAAGCATCCACCACGCCTCACCCACCCTTATTGTAAAAAATTTTTCCTTGTATCCAACCTAAATCTCCCTCTTTTAGTTTGAAACCACTTCCCCATCCTTTCATGACAGAGCTGCTATGACTCTGTCCCCTTCTTTCTCACAGCTCCCTTTTAGATACTGAAAGGCCACTTTCAGGCCTTCCCTGAGCCTTCTCTTCTCCAGGCTGAACAGCCACAGCTTTCTCAGATTGTCCTCGTAGGAGAGGTGTTCCATCACTTTGATAATTTATGTGGCCCTTCTCTGGATGCCTGGATGCACTCCAATAGGTCCATATCTTTCCTGTGCTGAGGACTCCACGTCTGGTTGTAGTACTCCAGATGAGGTCTCACCAGCACAGAGCAGAGAGGCAGGATCACATCTGTGACCCTGGGCCATGCTGCTTTCTTTTGATGCTTTTTTTTTTTTTAATGCTGAGAGGGCACAAATCTGGTTCACGTCTGACTTGCCATACACCAGTACTTCCAAGTCCTTCTTGCATCAATCCTTTCATCCCCAGCTTGAATTGATAATGGAGGTTGCCAGGACCCAGTTTCATGACCTTGCTTATTTGCTGAACCACATGAGATTCTCCTGGGCCCACTGCTCAGCCTGTCTAGATCTCTCTGGATAGTATCACATCCCTCAGATCCATTATCTGCACCACACAACCTGGTGTCATTCATAAACTTGCTGAGGATGCACTTGATCTTTCAGTCTGTGTCACTGATGAAGGAAAAGCACTTACCAGTGAAGACTGAGGCAAAAAGTTGTTGAATACTTTTTATTGCTTTCATTCTTAGAAATAAAGGACAGCCAACAGAACTTGCAAATACAGATTTAGCATTTGAAATCTTAGTTCTCAAAGTCCTGCTTCATTTATCAAATAACTATTGTTGTAGCACACTGCTTAATGTGAGCCATTGCTATGATGAGTGAAACCTATGACAAAACAATAAAAGCTTGAATGCTCTAAATGCAGAATTAGGTGGCTAGTTGAGTGATAATATATTGCCTAACCTAATGAGAAGACATTACCTTTAAATAATGGACCACATCATAGATTTAATTATCCCAAGGCAAGGTAGTAGGTGCTTCATGCAGACAAGGTCAATTACCTTATCCAGAAGAGCCTGTTTGAAGTGTATTATGAATAATTCACAGACTTAGAAATTAGCTTTGAAAAAGTGTCCCAACTATAATGCGGTGAAAGCATTCAATTTCTTTCTTAATGTATTTAAGATAACACCCAAAGGACAATTATGACTGCTTAACCATAAGACTACTCAAGTGACAAGAAATGACAATTGTATGGTCAAATTCATGTTCATGCATTTTGCAGAGCGAAACATTGTCATCGTAGCATATTCACATGAGGTCACAAAAAGCTGATTTCAAACATCATCTTGGTACTTTAAATGCCAAATGAAATTTCATCCAATATGGATACCCTTCTTAATCTTTCTCAGTAGAGAAAATCAGTTGTTGCTGTACTAGCTTTGGCTGACAAGGGTTTTTAGTTCTTTGGCTTTCTACTCTTAAAACAAAGGTTCACAGAGATTGACTAACTTTTATGATTTTGTAGTGTCTGCCAAACCTGAAAGTGGAACCAAAACATTTCATTTTCCATCTTTAATCAGAAGACCAGTCTTCTGCTGTGAGAGCTAAATCATGCTGTTTCAAGGAAAGTATTGTTGCCATCTAGGACTATTATCATTAAATTGTGACACTAGCTATGGTAACAAAATACATACTCACTTGACATATGGTGACCTTACGTGTGAATTAGAAATGCAATAAACCTGATAGTCTGGGGAATAACATGCTCTCTCAGCATATTTTGATTCCACAGCCAAAACAATAACCTTAGCTTTCTCTCTTTGACTTTGCAATAAGTGATAATGGGCAGGGGAAATCCCTTGGGAGCTGCAGTATTCTAAGATGCCTGGCAAGAAGATGGCTAATTCGTCAGGTACCTCAGTTTAAGTGTCTAAATGTAATCATGACATTTCATGGCCTTTGAGTTTACCTGTTTTATTTGCTTGAAAGGGAAAGTTCAGCAGAATTTTAGAGGGTGCTATAGAATTGCGTATCTAATGAGGCATACAGCCCGCTTGATCCTGTTTCCATTCAAGTCAATGTCAAGAATCCCATTTAGTTTAGTAGGCACCGGCCCAGGATTCCTAGCACTTTCAAAAAGTAATAAGCTACTAAAATAAGTGATGAAGTCGGAAACAGCTGAAAAGAGACAGGAAAGAAAATTTCCATTAATGCAGCAATAGTGGAAAACAGAATGCATGGGAGCTGTGATTTTGGTATATTCACTCATCTATCCTCTATTTTGAACCTATTCTAAAAAAAAAATAGAAAAAATAAGAAAAGCCAACAAAAAAATTCCCTTCTCTCCTCCTTTACACTGTCACTGGCCTCCACCCCAGTGATTTCTGATAAGAGAGGAAGACTTGATAAAGACCAATTTGAGTCTAAGAGTCTTGCTAGTTGATGTACTTATCCACATGCATTAATGTGAGCAGATGTTTACATGGTAGTGTTAAGTAAACCAGCTGTTTGGGAGTCATTTATGTATTTTTAGAAGTAAAGCTGTATGCTTAAATGCTTAAAAACCTTTAGTCACAATGCAGAGAAGGAAATAAACCCAATTTCAGACAATTAAAGCTCGTCTTGTGTTTGGGGATTGTTACATTTACACACACCAGCTTTCTATATATATCTGAATTTGCAGTGCAATAGAGCTGTATCTTACCTGAATCTCAGGGCATCTAATTTTGTCTTGAACAGCAGTTGCAAGTGAGTGGAAGAAAACAAACAGCACAGAGCCAAATGCTGAGTTGTGGGAGGGAAGGAAAGAATCACACATCACTTTTCATTACAAGAGGTTGTATATTACTGATTATTTTTGCAGTCTGTCTAATAGTAAGGCATGTATCAGGGTAATGTTTGTCTTTGTATTTGTCCTACTTTCCAGATTCGAGAAGAAGTGTAATCTTTAGGACTGTGTTACAGCCATAAACATGTAACTTATATTTCTTAATTTCTTAATGTCAAACAAATTGGAAAAGCTTCTTATGTGGAGGCGCGCTTAGGTATAGAGAGAAGAATTTGGATACAGAAGCTCTTGCATGTTTTTAAAAGTAGTTTTCCCTTCACAGACTTCTCCTATGTTCAGTGGGACTAGCTGTAAAATCTGAAATTTTGCTATGATTTTGGTACTACTGGTTTGTACTCATTTTGAGTAAAGTACATTACTGATGGAAGGAAAAATGATGGTGTATGTGGTGATCTTGTGGGATTCTGTTTTGGTTGTGATTCAGCTCTCAAGATTTACCTTCAATCTGCAGCAATTAAAGACTTGTGGTAGAAAGATGTGTTATGTGTGTAAAGGTCTTGATTCTTACTTGATTAAGTATGTAGGTTGGCTGAATGGTTCTGATGACAGTACTTTCACCATTCATAGAGGATGCTTAGACATAGCCATCTTAGTTCTGGTGAAAATGAGAGGAAATAAACATGAAAATAATTACTGTGGAAAATCAGGACTGTAAACCTGTAGAGTGTATATTCCATGAGAATAAAAATAAAACAGGAAAAAAGTATTTGATTCACTTACTGCAGCCTATACTGCTGTGGCAGCTAGAGTCCTTGAAGGCTCTGTTCCAGTAGTGCCAAGAAATCAATAGATGAGGCCAGGTCATCTTCAGCTGTACTGGGGTAAGATGCCTTGAACTTTCACTGAGAGCGGGGAGTGTGTGGTGTCTGAAAACTTTCAAACTTTGTGGCCTGCTTCATGGTTATTTTTGTTTTGCAACCTCTGCCCATTCCAGTACTCACTACAGTGGTGAAGCTACAGCTAAGTTCTTCCTTCTGCTTTAGGAACAGAAAATTGCCTCTTGAGCTGAATATTATTCCGCATTAGTGACAGTAGAGCAACAAAGTAGTTCATACTCTATCTGGTGCAGAAATATAAATGCACATTCGTATATATATTCTTCAGTTTTCTGCAGTTGTACAGAGATATATACAGGAACCTAAGAGCAATTAAATAGCAAAAACTAAGTAGAAGTTCTATTTTAATGATGTAAACTCATTTTAACAGGGTGAAGGAAAAAAGAGCTGCAAATTGATTAAGCTGCTCCATGGAGAAGACAGATTGTTGTCATTCTGACCTTTAAAGCTGTTCAGGATCTAACAATAGGAGCATCTTCTGAGTACAGTATTCTCTTATTTTTTTTCATTTATATTCTCTTGTTTTTCTTCTTACCTACTGGCTTGGAGCCAGTTCATTTCATGGTCTTGCATATGTTCTGCTACAGACATATTTTTCCAAAGTACCCAATTTCACTGCGCTCCAGCCTACCTTAGGATGATAAATGATGCCCCTACTGCTCTGTCCAACAGAAGTGTAATTGCAGGCTGAGAAGGGGATGGCTGAACCAATGCCATGCTATTAGTTGGAGTATATCCTTAAGTTGAAACTGACTGCATTTTTTTATTGCAGTTGAATTTCCAGTTTCTCCTCTTAAGGCATTAACTACTGACATTAATTGTAACACTGAGGAAAGCAGAATTTCTTAGCAGTTGAAAGCAGTGTCAAATCAACAGATATTTATTTACCATTTCTCTGTAATGTAACACATCAGACTATAAAGAAGTCTAATGAGTTTCAGTAGTACTTCTGGCCTCTCAGAGATACTGGGAAGCTGTACAAGTGGTTTTGATAAAGTGCTTCTAGCTCAGCATTCTCCTCTGTGGTGCTGGTTCTCCAGATGAATGCAGTTAGGAACATAGAAAGTACAGCTGAGTGTTGTCTTTTGCTGATTAACTTGTTTTGGGAGCACAAAGTAAACACAAAGTAAAGTTCACCTGGCTCTCTGAGAGATCAGAAGGGTAGAAGAAGAGGGGCTGAACATGGTTTTCACTCTGCTTGTTGGCCCACATTTAGTATAAGACTTGGAATTATGCCTGGAATATTCTCTAAACGCTGGGTATTTGTCTCTTCTCTCTCTTTTTTTTTTTTAACGTTGTTCATCTTTTAGAGTACAGCATATTTTGTGTTCTTATATTTTAAACAGTCTAGTATAAATCTAAACACATAGCTATGTTGCTTTTATTTTTGACTCTAACCATTATATAAAGCTGTACAGAGAACAATACCAGATTTCTCCTATCAAATATACACATTTGCCCAATTAATGTTACAGGTAATTTCAGTTGTTCACATCTAATTTTCCAAATGGCTCTTTCCAAAACAGAAGCACTATATCACTAATGACTCTGATCGCTATTATCAGTTTTGAGAAAATCCCCTCATTTATTCAAGTAGGGATTTCAGCTTCAAAGTGATTAACAATATGTTATTACTTCTTCTAATTTATGTTCTAATAGGAACATCTTTTTAAAATTTTCATTCCTGTTCAAAATTTTAGCATATTTACTGATGATGATTTGTGATTTCTTTAAGATTAATTTAAATCGTGGAAGTCAGTACTTATTATCAATCACATACAGGAACCAGTTTGTGGTTATGCTTCAAAAAGACATACTTACAATGGAAATGGCATTGTCTCAATGACTTTCTGATCAAATTCACTCTGTGTAAATAGATGTTATTCTCTAACTGTCTGGCATGCTGGGATCTGAAAGGCAAGGTGTATTCCTGTGGTTTTGTAAATCAATATTGCTAATAACTATTCTCTTTACCCAAATCTAGTTTTTATTATTCCTACAGGCTTTCATCACAAGTTTGATGGCAACAAAATTAATTTCTCTTTTTCAGAGAGTTGTCAAACCAAGACAATGTATTTCAGTCACTAATAGCTGTGCTAGTGCAGCGTTAGCAGGAGAGAAAAAAACATGGGGGGGGGGGGGGGGGGGAGTAGAAAAAAGGATACTTTTTTGTTAATGTGTATCAAGGAAGAAGTTCTGTTGAGTAAGTTAATTCCATTTTTACTCAGATACTTTTCAAAATAAAGAGGTGGAGGATAACTATTATTAGTGTATGTAATATATCCCAAAGGACTAAGCGAAGATTGCACTCCATAGCATGTTTCCCTGTAACTTACCCAGTTTCTTATTAGATGGCCCAAGTATGCCCATTTTATCTATTTTCATCTTCTTTCAAATTGCATTTTCATGCATTTTGCTGTGGGCATGATCCAACAAACTTTTACAAATACCTGCAAGTATTGGATTAAACCTTGTATTATTTCTGCTCAACCTTATTCCAGTTGACTTTTGACTATAAACTTTGGCAACGTACCAGGTTGTAGACCTGGATTTTTTGGACTTGGATTTCTCAACAAAGGGCTTAGGCAGACAGACAAATGAGAGTACACAAGGCTGGGAGCTTTGCAAATTTGGGGACTTTGCTGTACAGATTCACTGTTGTAGCACATTGAGTACATGAGGTGTAAAATGCTGCATGTAAGGATTCTCTGTTACTCTCCACCTATGCCCCATCCCAAGTGCTCGCGCCCCCACTATGGCTCTCTCAGGAGCAAATGGATCAAATACATAATTATTTTCCCTCTTCTATCCTGAATGGATTATTCAGGCCTTTTTTTTTCTTTTTTTTTTTTAAGTCTCTTAGTATCTATGGATCTTTGTCTTTTTTATCTTCCCAGTGACAGACAGTTTGTCTAATGAATTCTTACAGCCTGAATCTGTTTTATAACAGCTTGAAGCAGTTGCTAAAATAGATGCTCACAAAAGGTCCCATCCAGCTTCAACCAGTCTGTGCTTCTGTGAACAGGTCATCCTAAGTGAGCGCAAGTAAGCACAAGTACCCTGATTTCCCTGGAACCAGATCCGATTGTAACAGTTGCTGCATCTGGCCAGTTTTATCCCCAGAAAGTTATAGTGAATGGATGAGATGTGGAGTGTTTCTTATTGGCGGTCTTGCCAGGGGCAATTGCTTGTAATGTAATTTTTACAGTGCTGTAAAAGTAGTTGCTTTAACATTCCCATGAATATCAGGTGCACACTAAGTTTACTGCTGATGAAATGATTGGCATACAGTTTGTTGCACCATTCACAGTCTTTGATGCTATCCACTTCGATGTATTACTAGTCGCTGAAGTTGCTTCCTCTATGAAAACTTCAATAGCATTTCTTCATTGCAGAAGATGGCCTTCCAGTGGAAATGAGAAAGGTGGTACTGGTGAAAGGATGAGGCTGAGAAACAGAGTGAGCATTTATATGGCAACATATGCAGGCATCATC
Source organism: Perdix hodgsoniae (assembly GCA_035772895.1). Taxonomy (NCBI): domain Eukaryota; kingdom Metazoa; phylum Chordata; class Aves; order Galliformes; family Phasianidae; genus Perdix; species Perdix hodgsoniae. The sequence goes on from JAPSGF010000050.1 coordinate 3,951,442, forward strand.
TTCTTTCTGTTGTTTTTGCTGGTTATACCTTTAAACTCCAGGCTTTTTCTGAGCTGGACCTGGTTCTCTGACCCAGGCAGGGCCATGGTGGAAACATTGTGGCTTACCCATTGCCATTATTCACTTGCAGTTTAATCCAGAGTACTGATACAGATCTGGACCCAGCACAGAGGAAGGATGTGCAGTGATGCTGTGGGCCTATCTGTTAAGGCAGCGCAGAGTTGGTTTATCTGAATTTACTTGGTAGTATTCGTCTAAAGAGAGAAAATGAGAATGGGAAAGAAAACTTGAATGAGGGAGAGAGAAAGATTTGAAAGCATGACAGACAGATCTGAAGTGAAACTGAGCTGAAATGTGGGAGATGAAAGGAATGAGGTAGAATGCTTTTTTTCAACAGGATAAGATATCCAGTCCATCATCAGCAAAAGCAAAACACAGCTGAAGTTTTCTGTTTTCCAAACATCCTAAAAGCTGCAATCTTCTCTGTGTTTTCGGTTTTAGATAGTTTTTGTTGTTGGGTTTTCTTCCTCACCTGTCTTAAGCTGTTCACATAGTCTCTCTTTCTGGCTCAAGTCCCACTTGGCATCTTTCAAGAAAGTTGTCACTTGGCCAGAAATTTATTGAGAAAACAATCCAGCCCGAGCTGGCAGGCTGCTCATAATATTTTCAGTCATCTTTGGCCTTCTGCAAAAATGACATGTAGTAGGTATAAAATTTTACTCTGGTTGTAGTTTCAATCTTCCTCATCATATAAAACTCTTAGGGTCTCAAATCCCTATCTGTTCTCAAATCTGTGTCTCCAAGGGTTGATGCTAATTTTGCTTTACTGAAGTACTGTAAATGTGGTATGGAATAACTCTGTCATTGCATCTCAACAGTCCTGAACTTTAGACTCCTTCTAAATTTAGGAAAAGCAAAAGTCCATGTTTATTTACATTCTTTTTGTCTATTCTCATTTGTGAAAATATGTTAACAATTTCAGGAAGAGAACTGTGGTAACAGCTGCTCCAAAGAGAGAAGAAGACAAACGCTACTATCTGTTTTTTTTTGTTTGTTTTCTTTAACCAATTACTTCAGCCTGAGACTGTATAATAGCAGTGTACCTTGGCAACAAAGCTGAATAATGAGAAAGAAAAAGTCAGCAAAGTACTGCCTTTTTTCTTTTCATTCTAACCACACTTTAATAAATAAATAAATAAATTAGGGATAGATTTTTTGAGTTAGTAACATTTTCCTTGGGAGTAGGTCCACTGGCATTAGCAGAACTGCTTCAGTTTACAATAACTACTCTGAATAAGGATTACAAGATCTGGCCAAAAATTGAAGTCAAATTCAGTGGAAATCTTACTAACATTGTCTAGCAGCACTGCTATTCGGTACAGAACAGCATCTATACTGCTGCTATGTTTTGACCTCCTATGGTCTCCAACACAGTTGCATTTGTTGTCTCTGAAAATCAAGACAATGGTATTTGGGTGTCCGTTTAAGGAAGGAAAAAGGACAATAAAATCTAATTGTACAGTTGACATGGGGAACTTGTGGGTAAAATGGAGTGAGTATTAATTGGACGTTATAGATCTACTGAAAAGAGAGGGAGAAAGCATAAAATAAGTGTGTGTCATATAACAGCATCATAGTATGGTACAAAACTATTTGGGCAATCTGGTGGCTCAGTGAATAGTGTTCAAAGGAATTATGTCATTGGGGGATTTTTTTTTTCCATGTTTCATATTAAATACATTATTGTTTTCCAAGATCTTGAGTTAAAAATAGGGTTTTTGTTGCGATATGCAGAAAACTCACTGTTACCTCAGAAAAAGATGCTGCTTTCTACCTGCTGCAGTAGAGCCACAAGAATCTCACAAGGATCTATAAAACTAAAGAGCAGTTTTTTTTGCCATTTATTCTCAGAACTGCCTCAAGAAGAGACAGAATGTACTAGTAAATGCAGCACAACCCAAGTTCTTATCACTGTGTATTAGAAGCATATTCTTCCAAAGTTGTGAACTTTTGTTCAAACCAATGCAGATTGAGTCATTAGTACTATCGACTTCTTTGTTGAGGAGAGAGCTGCTACAAATTTTTATTTTGCATTATCCATTCAATATAGAATAATTCTCCAGTTTATCCAAAATTCTGACCAAAATTATTGCAAACATTTCTTCTATTTTTTTTTCCTGCTGAAAAGGCCCAAAGGGCTGACTTAGATGGCACTTTAGGCTAGAGATATGTTGCAATAGAAACAAATCAGAAGCATGGTAAGATCTTAGAAAATACATCTTTGGAATTTTTCTTTGTTCTCACTGACTTACTACTTTCTCCTCTTCTTCCAAGAGGTTTTTAAGAATGCATCAGCTGGGTGCATAAATTGGCCTCTGTATTGGTTTTTGGATTCAGTTATTCAGGTTGGCATTGCAGTGTGTATGTGTATATGTTTACTAACTAATTGTTTCATGTAACATATGAGATACTGGGTGAGGATTTGATGCTCTTGAAGTGGTTGATGCAAACAGATATTTTATATTCTTGACTGCTAGCAGCCAGTTCCCTTCAATTGCTTTATTCTATTTTACAATCAATATTTTCCCAGTTTTCATTGTTGATGTGTTTTCCACTTAAGAGAAAACAGGATAGATGTAACTTAGTCTGTTTTTTTATTGATAGGATACGTAAACATCAGATTTAATTCAGTTCTCTGCTTAACTCAGTTTGACTTCAGAGAAAAAAATGAACATAAGACTGCCAAAAGAATGTTGTTTCAGTACAGTATGGTTGGTTTCAGTAGTTCAAATGCATACAGATAAATTGGCTTGCTGAAGTAGTGGAAAAAACCTTAAAACTGACTTGTTTTAATATCTTGGATAACCCTAGAAGCCTCCTCTGTGTTAGGATATGCAATTATCGGAGACGGATTTTCAGTTTGTACAGCACAGGATTTTAACATGGAATATACTTTATCTTGTTATATTTCTATCATTAGATTTTTGTTTGTAGCAATAACAAGAGCCACCTGGCAAACGATGCCGACAAATCTTGAAAAACATTCAAAATATAATACTGTTAAAAACACATGGCTTATTTTAACTCATGCTTTATAAACATAAAAGTCAATGGCAAGACTTTCTGCCTATATATAAGTAAATTGTCTCCGTAGAAGTTGCTAGGGATCTATATACGCTGTAATTTAGTACAAAATGCTGTTGCAATATGCTGCTTTCCCCATCCTCCAGCTTCTGAGTGTCTATACAGAAAAATTTTTGAAATAACTTCTGCTTTTCAAATATGAACAAGCCTTTAAAATAACTCATATTTCTAGCAATAACAATACATTCTTATAGAGAAAGAAAGAAAGAAAGAAGGGAGAACTGTCAGTACAATGGAGATTTAAAAGAATGGACATTTTCTAATAAGTTTTTTTTTTAGAGGGACACCTAATCCCAGTATGTGCTCAGCCATTCTCATGACTAGAAGAGCAATACACAGTGCAAATGAATTTAATCTCAAGACCCATCTCCTTCTAAGTATCATTAGAGATAACCTACGTATGTCTCACTGCTATTGTCCTCATAGTCCTCAGCCTCTGTGCTCATGATCTGTACTGTCTGTTCCAATTTTGCTTCTGGTGAAGTACATTTTGTAGAACTAACAGTGAACTGTGTAGTTAAACACATTGATAGAGCAGATACTGGCAATCTGCTGAAGTAATGGCATCTGAAAGGAGCTTACTTTGTGCCTCTCAGGATGGGGGAAAATTGAGTTTTTGTCTGTGTGCTTTAGTATGCCAGGGTATGTGTATATATAATAAGGTTTTCAATCTTACTTGGGCATCTGGATGCTTAGTATGCTTAGTAGCTGTTGAATAAATCAGTAGACACAAAGAGCAAGACTGTAGAGAGAAAAGAACATCAAGATGGTCAGCTGAAGATAAGACCTCTTACTCTTTCCTTTCAAAAAACCTATGCCAACTTTTCAATAAGCAGATTGAGCAGTATGGGAAGGAATAACTTGTAAGAAACTATTTTCCAATACTTTTACAGATTAGTTTGGTCACTTGAGGCTTGTTTGCTTTGCCTGGTTTGGGATTGTTTCACCCATTTACTCCTTTGGTACCATAGTAAGAAGTTCAAAAACAAACTTAAAATAATTACTACAACTGATTTTTCTTCAGCTCTAGATAGACAAAAATTCATAGGAAATTGTACTTTTATTTATTCCATATGGTTCTACTTCATTGTTTTTGTTTGTTTGATTGTTTACTAAATACTATGTTATTGGGTGCTTGCTTGTAACAAATTTACAGACTTAAAAGAACAGCTATTGACCAAGCCCAGTCTCATCACCAGGTGCCCAGTATAGAATGATGTAAAATTTATAGGAAGAATTTAAGGATAGATTGATTGGTGTTGTTAGTGAAATATTATGTTACTTCAGCATTACGAGTATATAGCATACAGTATATCTCACTAATTCCTAAATGCTTCACATACTGCTTTGAGTCCCACAGATTTAAGATCTTTGCTTGAATAGCTCAGTAATTTCTCATGTGTTATAAGCAGATGGAAAAGAGTTTCAAAGAAACTGGGCATAATTTTCCTTAATAGTACAATTGATCTCAAAGGGACCAGTTAGGGAGAAAGAATTTTCTTATCTTCTCTAAAGGGCAACAGAATTGTGCCTAATAAATAGAATTTTTGAGAAGATTTTGGTTTGCTCTGTTCCCTTGACAAGCAAGACTGTTCCTGATAGTGTTGAATTCCATGTTTTTTTTAGCATTAGATTTAATTTAGTTTTAAATTACTTAGGCTGTGGTACTTCTACAACTCCCTCGCTCTATATCATAAATCTGTATATGTTTGCTTGATATTGCTTGATAAAACATAACAGAAATTGAAAGATGCTAGAAAACTGTTAATTCTTTATTACTGTGATTGATTGCTTATTTTACTGTTATGCAGAGGTACATAATGATTTCTGCCAAAAGAATCTAAGAAACAGGTTGAATTTGATTAATGAATTCTATTATTTGCTTATTGTCTAAAAGGCTTGTCTTTATCCAAGTATTTTTTTTTTTTTTTTTTTTACAAAAGAGACAGTTTTGAAATTAAATTAAACACATCTATAATAAAGTCCTATTTCAACTGCTAGACAAATAATTCTCTCATTCAGTACAGGTTACTATTCTAAGCTTTATCAAGTAATTTCCCAATAATACAGTAAACCCCTGTTTCACTGGCCACAACGATCAACTTATTCAACAATAGCTGAAGAGTAAAGAATACAAACATTCTTTGTGTTGACAATAATATGACACAGAAAATGATTCTGCAAATTTTTTTATGATGAATCCTTAGATGTTCTAGAATTATGGTTTTATAATTAGTAGCACTGTTTATTGGTCAGAATCTTCTTGTTTTAATTGTTTGTATCATGAGAATGGAGTTACTTACTATTTTTATTTTCCTTTTTTCATGAGTTTACAGTTCAGCAGTCTAAGCTTGGAAGGAAAACAAATATGAATTAATTTTACCATGTGATTCTAAAACTCATTTTAATTAGTCTCTTACAATCTACTGTTAACCTTGATTGCATTTCACATATTACACTTTCTTGCTTTGTATAATGAGGAATGCTGCAAACTAATAATGTTAGTAGAGCAGAAGAACATACTGATACATTTTTCTACATTAGATTTGCATTTTATTTTTGGAAGCGCCTCTGATCAGAAAGTCTTGCTATTTCAGTTTTGCTAAATTTTACCATCTACCTGTACATGTAATTCATTACATTTCTTGATTTAAGGATTAAGAAGTCAATGAAAAAGTTATCTGAGCTGGAAGACAAAGTCAATTTTAGAAAAATGTTAATCTGAGGATTTAACTGTATCTGAATCTGCTTGATACATCTATTAATATTGGATGTCTGATGTATAAGAAATTATGAAATTTAAACAAAAACTATTTTGGTTTATATAAATACATACATCTTAGAGCTCCTGTAGATAGAAAATAACTTCATAGAGATAATTCATAAGTAGGGAAATCTTTTTCCACTCTTATCTCCTACCTGAGTCCTTAATCCAGAATGCTTGAATGTCTCACAGAACTTAGCATTAGCAAATTTCACCGTTTGAAAGCATGTTAAAATCCCAAGTCCTGATCCACTAGAAACTGATAAAATTTTTGCTCTAGTTTCAAGAGGAGCTGAATTAAGCTCATAGTAATAGGTGAGATTTTGTGTTATTTCAAAAGATTTTTGTACCTTGTATATGATTGTAATGTAAAAATCCCATTCTAAGAGCTGGAATTTACTTGATGACCAGCCAGTTTTGCAAGGAGTCTTTGGTCAATACTGGGTGATTCAAGACAGCTGTGTAGTGTGATTTCATGTTAGAATTGCTTTCACACTCCTTCAGTGACCAGGTCTCTGCTCTAGCATCATGTAAACTCTTGTATAGCGCTGATGCAGACAGTGATGTTGGGATTGCATGTCAAAAATCCTTACCGCTGAAATGCACAAAAGTTCTCAGAGTCAGTCAGCATGTAAGCCTTGTGAGGAAAACATCTGTTCCCCAAATCAAACGGTATTACCATAAAGCTACTGTTTTCCCAACACGTATTCGTTAAAATAAAAGTTGGGCAAAGTTTATGGTTTGTTATTTCTAAAGTTTGCATCTTTTCTTTCAATATTATTTAATACGTCCACTTCCATTCTCTTTCTCATTCTTAAGAGAATCAAGCTTGCTTATCAAATTCTTTCTTTCTCTTTTTTTCTTCCTTCTGTACCTTTCATCCAGATGGAATACCATTTGCTTGGTGGGTTGGACGTGCCAATGAAAAGCATCTTTACTGGGGAGGATCACTTCCGGGCATTCAGCAGTGTGCATGTGGACTGGAAGAAAGTTGTCTGGATATGAGATATTTTTGCAACTGTGACGCAGATAGAGAAGAATGGTAATAATTTTCACATGTGTGTGGTGTAGTGTCTGTGTGACAACTGGGGGTAGGAAGCAGGGCAAGAAGGATTAAATCTTCTGCTTTTCTATGTCTGGGGAAATCTGAATGGTTTCAGTGTAAACAAATGAGAAGGAAAGTCAAATTAGAGTTTGAACTCTGATTTCAGCTTAATTTTCATTTTTGAACCAATGACATGATATCCGGTTAAAGAAAGTTTCTGGGATGTTTGTCCTCAAAAACATTTGTTGCTAATTGTTAATTTCAGGGTTTTTATTTCTTTGAAAGTTTCCAACGATTCAGTCACAGCACTGCATGAATAAAAGCTAGAGGAGGTTGGTACGTGATTATATATGACAGCAGAAGTTTCAGGCATAGGCTGCAAAATTCAGGTACAAACAGTCAAAGAACAAGAAATCTGTACTATCAAAAGTGCTTATAATTTTCTTATAAAACAGCATATCTGTATATTCCTTAATTTTCTTTTTCGTTGAGTTCCAAGCATTTTAAAGTCAATGGAAAGACTTCCTTTGACTTCTGTAGGTTATGCTTCAGTCTCCATAAGAAGTTTTAGACTTATGATACCAACACTCAAAGCCTTCCTTGGGTTTAGAGCTTTCTTGTGCCCAGATGTTTCAAACCAACAAACAAAAAAAAGTCAGAAACGACTTGTCATTCTTAGTGTTAGGCTTTTTTTGTTACTCACTGTGTGGCATTTGCAATAAGGCCTCATTTCCAGACAATGTGCTTATTCATCTGGACGTCTTATATCCCCAGAGTCACTTTTCAGTTTCAAAAATGGTAGTTGTAGAAGCTCTTTATGTAAATGTTGGTTTATGAATATGATTTGTATCAGTTTGTTTAGATAGACTTCATTGTGCATGTTGATCTATCTTTTCCTTAATATTTGGTTACCAAAAACACTTCAGTGAGGCTTGTCCATGAGCATCAAATGCAGCTGATTTTACTAGTTTCTGGCTGTGTCATCTACATTTTTCTTTATTTGGTGAGCTGCTGTTCTAGACTGTAGTATGGTGGCAATCTGAGATTGTAGGACAGTGCACCACAAGATCATAGTAGCCAATGCTAGTTTGAAGGCTAGATGTAGTTTGATATCATTTCTCCTAAGAAATGAAGCCTAAGCAAGTTATGCTGGATGTGTTTATCTCTATCCCCCCACAATGATTTTGAACAGGCAAACACTTTTCAAGCATATTTAACAGAGGAGCAGAAATTACATATTCTATGAAAATGTATGTCAGGCTAAGGGGAAGAAGACAATTAAAATCCACAGGAAAGAAGTTAAGGAACAGTAAGCCTATACTTACATACTCACGTTAGATTTTGGAAAACCCTCGTGAGACAAGGATGTTACATGTCATGGTTCATTACTTTGATTGCTCACAGAGTTTCCTGTCTCTCCTAATTTCTTGATGATATCAGGACACACATTGTTATTTCCTTAGCTAAACTAACTACTGTTTGTTTGGGGGTACAGATGTGTTTTCTTGGGTTTCTTTTTTGTCTTTTTTTCTTTTTTAAATCCATTAGAAGTCTGGTTATCTGTTGGGTGGTATTCTAAGTTGCAGGTTGCTTGTTTAAAACCTAGAAATCCCAAGATCTTTACAAAAAGTTTCTAAACATAAGAGATTTCATGCCTTTTGAAGATTACTTTTCTGTTTCTCTGCTTGAACACTGACCCCCTGATATATAATGAACATTTGAATCTGAAACCTGCTGAGATCTGAACTGTGATTTTAACCTGTTATACATTATCTTGGAAGGAACAAATAGTAGATGTATTTATTTGCCTTAGCATGAAATAAAATGAGTGCTACAGAGTGGAAAACCAGAAAGTCATTTTAGCTCTTTTTAGATAAATCAGGCTGCTCAGGGTTGCTCAGAGGTAGAAATTCACCAGAATGACTGAAGCATCCTTCTGAAGCTGAGAAGGCTGAAGACTTTGTTTCCTTAGACTGCCTTGGTGCAGAACTTACAAATTTCTCAGAGCAGCAAAAGAAACAGAAAACGAGAAAACAAGTCTGAGAGAAGTCCTGAGCCAGGTGTTTGGCAGAACACAATATGCACTTCTAGGCATGCTGACTTTTAAATGACACCTGAGCCCAGCTGCTAACTCCGGTCTCCTGCTTTATGTTAGTCTCCCTTGAGTTATGCCAGCCACATGAATAGGAACGTTAGTGTATTATATATGGGGAAGGCTTTTGAATTTTTTCCCTTTTTAATTTAAATCGTTTCAGTTAAAGGTACGTATTTCCATCTACATCCTCACTTCTTTCTGTACTGCTTCCAAACTCCAGTATGATGACAATTAATTCTGTCACTGCGGAACACTAGAGCAGTGTCATGGTATTTTACTAGCAAATGAGAGACCACCTCTGCTAAGGGATCAGAGGCACAAACTGGCACCCTGGCCCCAAGTAGGGGATCTGGGAAGATGCTAAATGTACCCATTCTGTAGTTTATGTGTACCTTCAAAAAAGAAAGCCTGACTATTGAAAGCTCTTGCTAGTAGATGGGAAAATTCACTGAGATCCAGTGGCTCCAAGATGAAGTAAAAACTAGTCCAAAAAATATTTTCTTTTGCTCTATTCCCTTCCCAGCACTGAGAATAGTTAGCTGTTGAAACAAATTATGTATAGGTAAGATGGATTTGTCATTGCTTCAAGTGTTTCCCTTGAAAGTGACTAGCTTCCTAAAAGCTATGGACTATTTCAAAAAGAAGGTGTGTTCTTGGTACAGGCATTACTTGGGGAAAGGAGTTAAACTGATCTAAAGAATAAAGCATTTATGAAAAACACAGAGAGCTGTGCTATCTTCAGTCCATTTCAGAGATCCTTTAGAACCTTAACTTTCCCACGCAGTCTTTCATCTCAAGCAAGATTCTCTTGTTTTGGCAATAAGTCTTGCTGCTCACCAAGCCTTTCATTTAAATGGGAGGAATTTCATGCCATGTCGGCACATTACCGTTCTGAAGTCCACTACTTGGATTCTGGACACTGAGACCATTTTTGACTTCAAATACAACCATTTGATTGAAGGCAATCATCAAACCAGACCTATCTCTTGCTGACTGCATTCACAGGCAAACCCAGTGAATTCAGGGAACTTTATTGCTTTTTTCTTTGTACAGAAAGTATTGAATCTCTGGAAGTCTTTTGTACAGGAAGTTCAAGTGTCTCAGAAGAGTATGGTGGGTGAACACTTGTTGATTTTGACCCATAATGGATTGGTCATCTTTTACTTAATTTTCTACTCTTAATTTTCAAATTACAGAAGTCCCCTATGTAGGAATATATGCAATATACTGGTATAGAAATATCCTGCTCTTATACCTCCTAGAGCAGACATCTTCACTGGGAAACTAAGCCTTGAGTCTTCACATTTCCAAAAGAACACATATTTATCATGCTTTGTATTTGTATAGAGCCATGCCAGAACCGGGATGCTAAAACTGGAAGGGCTGAGGAGAGCAGGACAAACAAATTCAGCTGCTGATGAGCTTGGTTTTGAGAGGTTTTGTTTGCTTATCCACTATCCTATGCTGACTCCCCTGCCTCAGAAGCAGGGTAGGCAGCTCCATAGAACACTGCATACAGGCTCATAAATAAACCCTGACAGACATGACCCAGCCTGTATAGAGTTGTCTTGGATATCTGCCTTCATGGATGCATTTGTCAACAAAGTAGAAGAGCTGCCTTTGGAGAGCTGACTTAGCAGGCCCCTTAAGGTAATAGGAATCAGTTCATTATTATCATTACCAAACTCTCTATTCCTGTTTTCTAATTCCAGGAGCAACTGCATTTTGTCTTCACCAGTTTACATACGTTCACATCTGCTGCTGTTCTTTATTTAATGGCCTTTTATGTTATTTTACTCAAGAAAAGCATTTTGGATGCATTAGATAGGCAAGATAGTAACTAAAATTTATCCCTTTGCGTTACTAATGATCTGTCCCACACAACATTCAAACCTTGCTCTGAGGGAAACCTGTTTTTCTCGCCCATTTGTAATTCTGTTTATTGGCATCTGCTGCTGATAGTATCCTTTTTCCCAAATGCACTCTATTCATGAAAATCTGACCTGAATATCCGAGCTACTAAGGCTCAGACCCCACCAGAGTTTTCATTACTGTACAAAAAGATAACATACCAATAGGGGGTCATATAAGAAGAAATTACATTTAGTGGCACCGCTGCTCTGCCATCTGTTTGAAAAAAATACGGAAACAGCTACTTTGAGGTTACCAATTTATGGTGGTTTATGCTGTCAGGATACCACAGAATGGGAACTTTTGGAGTACCCTTTTATTAGTATGCAGGAAAAATAAAAACACCATCAAAACAGTTATTCATTGTTTACAAGTAGGACTACCTGTTCTATGAATGAAAGTATCCAGGAGCTGCACTCTCATTTTTATATTGCTGCATTTGCAATGAATATACTTTTTCTTCTATATGAAGAAAATTTGATTAATCTTTCTCATAGCTTACTGAAGTCCTTTGCATTTTTAAGTGTATTTGAAGTGTTAAAATGCACATATGTAAGATCTAGCTTGCGGAACAAACACAGAGATAATAAATCTAACAAGGTTTTGTTTTTGTTTAAAATAATATTGTCCTTCGGATGCTTTCTAATCAAACGACAACACCTTTTCCTTGAAAACTGAAGTAGTTAAAGGGAATCCCCACACCCTCTTCAGTCAAAAACCTAAATGTTTTGCACAAACTCTGGAATTTTTGTTGTGCCTACAGGAAATTACTGTATAGGTACATGAAGCTCTCTTGCTCCTCTCTCAGATGTAATAGGCTATGTTTGAGAGGCTGCCATGATGCACCACTTAAAGAGAAGAGGAATCTTGATACTTCATAAGAAATTGAGTTTTAAATAAGTTTACATTAAAGAAGGCAGAGAATTAAGACACTCCAGCTGCAGCTCCCATAAGGCACTTCATAGTGTCTTCAAACCTCTTTTTTGACTGCTTTAGCTGAAACTTGCTAGGTGCTGAATTTTGCCCCAAACTTCATTACTCACCATGAAATAATAATAGTGGATATTTTGTTTCCCTTATTAAAGCATTCTCTAAAGGTTATAATGTTTCTGATAGGCTTTATTTCAGTGTCTGCTTATATGAGAAATATGTCTCCACATATTCCATAAGACTTATTTTCCATGTGTGAGAGAGTAAAATACATAAAATGTGCTTTGCAAGTTTCCAGAGGAACTTGATTGAGTCTCCAAGACGTTACCATAAAAGTGATGATTTTTATTAGTTATAGAGTATTTTTCTTTCTTACGTTTGAGCTGTGCTCCTGGAGTTCTCCCTAACATAGGCATATAACTAGAAAAAATTCTGAGTCGTAAAGTTTGGTATAAAAGAGCTTCATGCAATATCCAATAAGCAATGCAGTTCTCAGAGATGTGGAATAGATATCTTTAAAATGTCACCTTTTTCTTTTTTTCTTTTTTTTTTTTTTTTTAATCTTCAGCAGTAGCTGCAGGAAGACAGTGATTTTTACTGCAATACAGATCACTGCTAGTCAAAAGTTTACATTATTTTTTGAATTGGAATGAATTTGCAGGAATATCCCACAAATGTTTGGTGAAAAATCTTTTTATTTTTTAATGTAAATGCCTGCTTAGTTATTCCTGTGTATACTGCATATTTTATGTGTTCTTTCTATGCATCTTTCTGGCTTTCTTTCATTCATTCTGCCTACTCTTCTTCCTGCCATGCACTCAAAAACCTCATTTAATTACCCTCCTAAGAAATACAGATTAGCTTTTGTTACAACTGTTTCACAATCTGTTGAGAGCATTTGTATTAGCTTTCAAAGGTTGATGCAGTAAGCTAGATGGGAATGTTTATGATAGACCTTAGTGGAGAGATTTAGAGACCATGTGTCTTTGATTCATACATGGTACCTTTCTGTGTTAGTCTTTATTGAATGCATCGCTCTGCCTTCAATAGAGTGGGAGTTTCATCTTTCTGCACTTTGTAATTAACTGGATGTCAGACACCACCTGAAGCAAGAAAAAAATGCTAAGTTCAGAGAAAGTACTTTTCTTTTTTTCCTTGGAATTACAAGACAATTAACTGTGCTGCATGCAGTTAGAAACAATGAAAGATAAATGAAATATTTACAGCCTTTATCAAAGAGACGAAAATGCCCCTACTATTTCTTGTAACATTAATCAGAATAGGGTACTTAGCAAAGTAAACACCTGAGGTTGTGTGTCACAGCACAGCTGTGTTTCTCATTTTGATTGTTTCTTTGCTGAAATGCCATCTCTTCCCACAGCTGGAACCATAAGGAAGGGGTATGTTTGTGGATGGTGGCATTCTGAGCCACATAAAGCCAGTCTGGGAACCTGCCTGTGGTGTCAGACTCGTCAGCAATGGTTTCATTGAAAAAGGGAAAGCTATTTCCTGAGGCTTTCTTTCTTAATTGTGTAAAAGTGCAGTGGCTATAAGTTTGTAATTACTGTTATCTTGTATCTGGTCACTGTTGCCATGGCCATGTGCACCCTGTAGTCTTAGACCTGTGAGCAGGTAGGTGAGAGCAGACCCCACATACAGGTTGTTTGGATCTTCAGAGCTGGGGTTCCTTTATCTCTAAAACCACGGAGATCTGGTTCACCAGTCTGAGGGTCTACGTGCCCAGATTCACATCAGACTTCATGCCTGAGCAAAAGAGCTCAGAGAAGAAAAGCTCATCACTGTGGAAATGAGATGTAATTGCGCTTGTCTTTCTATGATCAATAGGTATTTCAGCTCTGGTAAGGTTGGGTTTTGGGTGCCTGAGGGACTCGGTGAAGTTCATGAAGAAGGGTAGGATGAATGCTCATCTGTACACAGAGCCAAAGCTACTGAATCATTTCAGGGACCAGAGGGCTGCCATGAAATGTCATGCTTCATTCTGAGGACAATGGTTTCCCCAGGACTCTCAGACTAAACAGAAAATAATCTTCCCATCCTCTTCCTTTTTAACAGCCATGTGTAGGTTACAGCTGAGCAATAAATGCTGCTGATACAAACAAAAGGCTGCTGTTGGGCATTACAGTAAATCAGCCTTTATTGTTTCAGTTGCTGAACAAAAATTTTACAGGTGTGTACTCACTCTGTCAATTCAACCACCTTCATAGTGTGCTGAGACAATTGTGTGCTAGCTGTCTTGAATCTGGATCGGATGTAGCCTGGCTGCCCATGCTAACAGCATGCTGCAGCCGGTATCCCATGTCCCCCTGCTGCTAGGACAAACCATAAAGCCAATAAAAGTGCCGTTCTGTCTCTGGCTAACTTAACAGAAATGCATATTGAGCTTATATCACATCACAACAAATTCATCCTGCTAAGGAAACACGCTAGGGTCTGTTTTACATTAATGCCCATCACACAGAAGGACAGCACTGTGCCTCTGCTTTACCGTCATTCTGCACAGCTAGAACACAGCTAGAGTTTATACCAGAGATATCACACGTCAAAATGCAGCAACTTCACAGGGTCAGCACAGTGTATGAGCAAAGAGCGCAACCGTGCACATACGTATCTTAAGCAATGGGTGCTGGTCACAAGTCTTCTAGGTAAATCTGCAAATACATTTTAAGTAAGCATCTTTCAAATATTGCCTTCTGTGAGGAATGCTGGGTATCTGTCTGTGCTTAATGTCTCTTTTTGTTTGTTTATTATAATCCAGGACAAATGATACCGGCCTCCTTGCTTTCAAAGACCATTTGCCCGTAACTCAGATAGTGATCACTGACACAAACAGATCAAATTCTGAGGCTGCTTGGAAAATCGGTCCTTTGCGTTGCTATGGAGACAGTGAGTACTAGCTCTTCTCAATTTCCATAGGTGCAGAATGTTCCCATTTTTGTGTTTTCTTTTTTTTTTTTTTAAACATATTTATCTGATGAAAAACATCTTTCCACGTGCAGCTCACAGCTGCTGTCCTGTGCCAATTAACTATAGAGAAAGGGGGTTGTGTTTACAGGACAGTTCTGGAACGCCGCTTCCTTCAACACAGAGGCTTCCTACCTGCACTTCCCCACCTTCCATGCTGAGGTCAGCGCAGATATCTCCTTCTTCTTCAAAACGACATCTCTCTCTGGGGTATTCTTGGAAAACCTTGGGATGAAGGACTTCATACGAGTTGAAATAAGATGTAAGTTTCACAATGGAGAAATTACAATTTATTTCCCAGTTCGGAGGGAGTAAAGAACTGAGAAGGACATTTTTTCTTCTGTTTTGGGGCAGTTGGAAGAGGTTGGAGGGGATGAGATGTAAAGACTCATTGATATAGACCTACCTCCTCCTGTCAGAGTTTCCCTGTATAATGTTGGTCAGTTCATATCACCTTGTGATTCACTTCATCTTTCCTAAACAGAGAAGTGATTACATTTATACGACTTTTCCCCATTCTGGCTCATTAGAGGAAGAACTACTTGGTAGATATGCTGTAGACTGTAATTTTATTTGAGAGATGAAAAATTTAATATGTGTAACTCTTACAGTTAATTTTATTTCTGTGGCAACGAGATATGCAGTACAGTGCAACCTCAGTGTTTCAGATGAATTTGAAGTGTAGGGTACAGTACTATGAGAGCGTCTGAAGGACATGGTGCTAGCATGGAGTAAGTCATTTCACAGTAGTCATTCGTAATGGGCCTTGAATGCTTCAAAATCTATTAAGTGACTGCAGTATGACTGCAGCTTAATGTGTAAAAGAGACGAGTAGGGAACATATTTAGTGAGTAGATTTACCTCATTCCAGTTCTGATTACTTCAAATTTTTATTAGTGGCAAAAGGGAACTGTGGTTTTGACATGATGAAATATTACTTCTGTATTCCGAATTCTTTCAAAGTTAGGAAAAACAAAATGAGTGCTATACATTTTATAATATGCTTATAATAACCCCAACATAAAATTTAATATTACAGGGTCCTTAGGCCCTTTGATTCATCAAACTAATGATAAATGTCATGATGCATTATCACAAGGTAATGAGGTATGATTTAATGCTAACTGCACATCTAAGTCCTATTTGGATGTATTTTATTCGCAGGGATATGCAAGGAAAAATGTCATTTTCCTATAAAATATGACAAATACTATGAGTTACTAAAAGGATTGTTTAGTGAATGCTTTAGTGTATGTGTTAAACCCGTGCTTCCCAAAAAATGAATTACTTAAAAGTTTGGGGAAATACTTTTCTCTAAAGCATACACTACTCACTAGTAGTTTTATGTTGTGTTTCTTGCTGCCACATGGAATTTGCAGCCTAAAGGCCTCTTATCAAGAAAGCTCCACAGATCAGCTAGTTTGAAAGGAAATGGCCTTTCAGCAGGTGCAGGGGCTCAGAATAGATCTTTGTCTATCCCTATGGAGTGTTTCCTAACTTAACTGTCTAAGAAGTGGCTTCCAAAACCAGACCTATCCAATTTGTGGAGCTTGAAATAACTGGTTTTTATGAATTTTCAATCCTCAGCCTTCTGATTGTTGTGTGGTCTGTGGACCTGGTTCTTATTCTTTCAGCATTCAGCTGAAAGTCAGTATTCAGCATTATAGGAAGAGGGAAAAATAATAGAACAAGAATGTTAAAGAATTCTGGTGCCCAAACAGGTGGCTTGCAGCAGGGTGAGATAACGCTCCTTCTTATGACTGTTATTTTTCATGTTACCACTCTTAGGATCCTTGCTATCTCTGGACACCAATTAGTGATTTTTTAATCTGTACCTCGCTCCTTGGGTCAGGCTGATTCATGCAAACAACTGCTTGAGGTTTTCTCTTACCATCTACAACCAAGTTTTGTTCTTGTTAAGTACGTATATTTTGAATATTTAGTCAGAAAGAGCTCCTTCATCCTTTCCACCATATTAGCATTATTTGTTCAAATGCTTTTTGTGGCTTTAGTACAGAATTTGACACTTTTACTTCCAAAAGAGAACAAATTACAATTTCTGGTGCAGCATGATTGTTCTGGTACAAAAAAAAAAAAAAAAAAAAAAAAAAGATGGATATCTGCAGTCAAGCATCAAGCACTGTCACAACAGAGATCAAACAGTGAGGCCACAGATTCATATTTACATATAAGCTGCTGGGTAAGATGTGGGAGGTAAGTAATGATAAAAGCTAATAGGCCCTATATTTATGTAGGATTTCTTAAGGTCAAAAGCACTATTTAATTCAGACTGTCGCTTTCTCTTTGTCTCTGTCTACTCCAGCCCCCAAAGAGATCACCTTCTCCATAGATGTTGGAAATGGCCCCACAGAAGCAACTGTGCAGTCTCCCACACCCCTGAATGACAATCAGTGGCACTATGTCCGAGCAGAGCGGAACCTCAAGGAAACCAGTCTCCAAGTGGACAACCTCCCCAAGAAGGTCCTGGAGGCACCTGCAGAGGGGCACTTTCGGTTGCAGCTCAACAGCCAATTATTTGTAGGTACGAGCTATTTAAGAGCTTTGGCAGGTGTATGCAATATTGTTGTGTTCATACTTTGGTAACATTGCTATTGTGCAGCTGAACTCGGGTGCAGTGAACTAATTCTGCTGCCTCCTCTTTCCCTCCAGCATAGACTACATAAAGCAAATCCAACTACCTACACTAAGCACTTGCCAAAGGGTTCACTCTTTCCTCTTCTACATTACTGATTGTGTAATTTACTGTAGGAAACATGATCTGTCTTTTGTGATGAAATACAAAAGGCATGCATTCAAGTAGGTTACTGTGAGATTGCAAAGGGTCATCTTTTTAAATATTCAAATGCTACTTTTCTGAGTAGCTCACACTTTGATGGGAGTGGGGTGTAACCCGTTTCTTATTCATGGCCACGCAGATAATTACAGATTCTTTCCTTAAAACAGATTCTCGTATTTGACTGAAATGCTAAAAGAAGTGTCAATCTACCAATTAGTTTTAATGAAACTTACCTATGTATCCACATCCTTTGAATTAAGATTTTGAGGCATTTAAGTTAGCTATACTGTACATGTGCAATCATTACTGGGCTATGAATAAAAGGAATGAGTTTGTTAATAAATATATATACAGTTACGTCAATGGCTTTCCCTCATAGCTGTTGATTCAAATGTTCTCCAATAAAACTTGGCTGAAGAACTCACTTATTATCCATTAAGACTCACAGAGCAATGTTTCTCTGCTTTCAAGTGAGAGACAAAGTGTGGAAACACTAAGGATGAAAAGCTAAACACCTTAGAAACACCAGAGAAATTTAGTCAGGGTACTGTTTGCAAACAGAAAACTTAGGAGCATTTATTGTGTGGACAGTTTTGCAAAATTTTGTTCTACTTCTTTGTAAAGGAGTAAAAATGAAGGTATTATCATAAGTCATCAAAGTGTGACCTAGCTGCTTCCTAGCTCACATCTGGAAAGCCGTATCTGCCTATAAGCTTTCTTCTCTGCAGAATGAACACATTATTTGAACTAACTTCATGGTGACTTTAATGTGGCATAATAATCGAATTGCATCATGGAAATCTGGGGTAGTTAAGGACACCAACAAATTTGAGAAATGTGCCAGGAGAAACTTTTATCAGCAAAGACAAGTGCAAAGCCCTGTAACTGGAACAAAAATGTCATTCATCCAAACAAGCTGAGGATTGATGGGATGGGTAGCCACTGTCCAAAAAAGGTGCTGTTGGTCTTGGTAGTTAAGTGAATTATACAGTGTGCCAATGCAGAGGTGAAGACTGACCACAGGCTGGACCGATGAACAAAGATGTAGCCCGCAGACTACAGCAAAGGAACGAAAATAATGATCTTCACAATGAGAGCAGTGCAGCACTGAAGCAGAGTGATTCTGGGATCTCCATCCTCAGAAATGATCAAAACTTTCTTGGAAAAGGCCCTGAGCAAACATGATCTAACAATGAGTGTAGCTGGGTTTTGAAGAAAAATTTGGACTAGTTGATTTCCAGCAGTGACTTCCATCCCAACCTGTTTTCCCTGGTTTTACTTAATATTAAAAAAAACTTTACAATAAACTCTAGGTCATCGTTACTTCTCAGCTGAGGGATGAAAACTTCTCACTGTGCAGTAATTGCATTCAGTTACCCATCTATGCTTTTACTTAACTCTGAACAAAATGTTCAGTAAAAAGTAATGCTTTTAAGAGTTAAATGTTGGCCCTTAAATCTACCACAAGAGTTAAATGTTGGCCCTTAAATCTACCACAGAAAGCCATAATGAAGGTCAAAACTGTCCGTAACCATCTGAGTTTTTCTAAGCATGAACAGAAGAGATG
The DNA here is from genome assembly GCA_035772895.1 of Perdix hodgsoniae. NCBI lineage: Eukaryota > Metazoa > Chordata > Aves > Galliformes > Phasianidae > Perdix > Perdix hodgsoniae. Next base: position 3,970,677 of record JAPSGF010000050.1, read on the forward strand.
GAAACCTGAACAGTCTTTTAATTCTAACAGTGTCCCCAGGTGCTTCAGGGAAAGGTGGCAGAAGTCCAACAATGCAGAGATGTGGAGTCATTTGTCTCTACTGAAGGTCTCATTCCAGTCTCTAATAGAAAACAACTGATTTAATACCTGAACCACAGCAGCAGAATTTTATCCCATCTGAAAAAAAATACATAAACAGCACTGATTTCATTTAAAAGGAGAGAAGCAGCAACACATAATATTACTCTTCTCTCCTCCCCTTAACTTCCCATAACAACATTCCCATAACAACATTTGTTTCTGCAGCATTAGGCATACTGACAGTGATTAAGGAGTTTCCACAATTAGTATGCACATTCTTAATTAATAATCTAACTGCTGTGCTTTGCTGTCTTAAAAATGTTCCAAATATACTTTAATCTCCTTGTTTCCATAGTAGAGTTAGCTACTCATTAAGATATAACCCCTTTTTTTTCTTTGATTCTTCTCCAGAATCAATTCAAACATTTTGTAAATCTCATAAATAAAGCTCAATGTCAAGAATTAATTCAGTTTATTTATCTTTTGGAAGGATTTATTGATCCTTTGAGTGAAGGAACTATATTAGTATCATGTAGCATTATGATGATGATTGAACAGAGACCCACTGTAGCATTCAAACTATGGTCATTTTCACATTACTTGAGAGCCATCGGCATATGTACAGTATGCATGTGTCAGCTTTTTCTCTATTTATTTGGGGAAGTCATATACAGTAGATCGCACGTATAAGATAAATTTTTGTGTAAAATTTGACTATGGGGGCAACTGGCATCTAATATAAATTTAAATGAGTTCTGCTAATCTGGATCAGCTAATTCTTCATCAAGCCTTTCTACCTGTCTTCTGACCAAATTGTTTAGTTCATTTTGCTCAGACTTTTCACCTTAACCCAAGAATCAAATACCTTTAAAATCACGTGTAACTGAATGATTTGCTCCTTGGGTTTTGTCTTCATAGTGGTTTTATTTTGTTTTAAAGTTGACCTGAAGAACAAGCCAACTTTCACACTTTCTGTGAAAAAAGTTGAACAGAAGTCTTCTCCAGAAATCTTAAAAGAGCTATCAGTTGTATGCAGCCTTGGAGGTGTGCTTCATTTACTTCTGATTCAGTGATACTGAAGTTCTGAGCAAGTTAATTGGCCTTTAAATATTTCCTAAGGATTGGGGTTAAGAAGTCCTGGCTTTCCTTGGAAGTGTATGTTGAGATTGACCAACTTTGGTATTTTGGGAGATTTAGGGTTTGCTGAAGATTTTCCAACAACTAAACACATAAAAAGATTTCTCTTTTATGTGTGTTAGGCTCTTTTATGGCTAGTAAGGGCTGAATTCACGCTTTAGTCTTTCTAAGCAGAGACTGTAATGCCATTTCTTATTTGCCTTGCTACCAGTTTTTGTGAAGTACGGCAGAATATTATATTCTCTTGGTTAAATTTGGAAAAGGAATTTAAAAAGACTGGATTCAGAGATAAAAAATAAAGCACATATGTGTAAGTAAGAAACTAAATTAAAAAAATTCAAATCAGAACAATGATCTAGTCCTTGACGGAGAAAATACTGATTGTGAGTTAATGCAGAGATGTGTCCTGAACACTGAAAGATGTGAACTTCAGTTGTCTCAGAGGGATGCTGACTGTATTCAGACAGTGAGTTCATCGTTGTTACATCGTGATTGCTCTAGCAGAGAAATTCAGATCCCTCGAGACTACAGGCTGAATCTAGGAATTTCACTATGATTTGTGTCTATGCTAATTTTGAGTTGTGCTTGTTCTTCAACTTCTGCCGGCCTGGGACACTGCTAGGTTAAAAAACACTTTTCAGCTTGCTCTTGTGTACTTCCATATAACTACTGGTGTGTTTAATATTCTTAAGCTGCAATTTGATGGTATAGCTCTGAATGCTACTCATGTCTTACTGATATAGAACTGACACTGCGTATCTTAGATTCACAGTGCTGCCTGCTAGAAAGTTTCCTCGCTCACTTAAAGGCCTTAAGTTACACAAAGTAGCCATAACTCATTATGTGCATGTTAATGCAGCCACAGATATTTCCATTTTAGAGCTTATACAACGCTACAGGTTGAGATGTTCACACCAATTTTACACTGCCTGGAAAGATGCACTCTCGTTGTGATTTTGGTTTACCCAAGACCTCTTACATAGATTAGTATTGTATAAAAAGAATTGGTAGAGCTGTTTCAGATCCATACGCTCATACTACTCTTTTTTCACAGAAATGCTAGAATTCAGATGTCACTTCTTTTCATACCATCTGTTCTCCATCTAGGTCAGTCCTGGCAATGTTCATTGCTCAGATATGGACTTAAATCAGCATTCTTGGCTATTTTGCATTTTGCCAGGCTGGCATCTTCCCTGCATATCAGTCTTTGGGATGTATTCCCCGTTAGGGGAGCAGAACCTTAGCATTTGCTCCAGCTGAGCATGTCAGCATGCCACATACCGTGTGCAAGAAATCATCAATGCCTGACATTATTATCCTTCCACTGCAACAATGATTTCTTTCACATGTTATTCAAAATAAACCACAGAAAATGGGCTCTTCTTTTCTGGACTTACCTGGACTCTAAATGGAACAGTACAAATCTAATCTCTCTCTTTTAACTCCCTCGCATCCATAGCAACATAATATGACTAGGTTCAAATTCACAATTATTTTTTTTATTCCATCACTTCCTATAAAAGACTATATTCTATACAGTTTGAGTATATTAAATTATAATTTCTCTCAGTTAAAGGAAAATAGTCATTAAAAGTAGATTCAACAAAATTTGTACAAGTAACTGATTTATTGTGTAATTAATTCTCAAGGCACTCACGTATTTATCTAGAAAGCTTTTTTTCTATGGCTGCTCTTGTTAAAATAATTTAGAATAAAAACAGTCTGCTTGAGGCTAACACTGGCACACTTTGAGTACGTGAAAGGCTTCTGAGATAGCTGTGTGCGTGCAAAGTGAAAGGAGAAATGAATTTCCATTGCAGTATGTTGAGGATTATTTAAATCAAACAAGTTGAAATGTTAAAGCAGTCTGAAGGAGTTGGAAACCCATTACTCTTTTTTTTTTTAAGAGATTATTTGGAATCTAACTGCTTCATACTGCTAATCCACAGCAACAGGTTGGATATCCTTGTACCTGGTTATATTTCTTCCGTTAAATTTAAAAAATCTCTGTACAGAGAGCAAATCCCAAACAAGTTTACAGGCTATATAATGTCAACTTGACTAAACTATGTGCAGCAGTAGGCCAGTATGGCACAAGACTTGATCTGAATGGAAAGGCTGAAATCCTTCCTTTCAGTGGACCAAGGGACTGTCACTCTCAGCATTAAAAATGAGGGACATGCTTTTGGATAGTGCACTGTTATTTATCCTTTTAATATCTGTGGTTATTCTGTGTGCAAAAGAAAACTGAGTAGTCAGTAACTTTAAAGAAAGAAATAATATTCCTTTTTACAAGGATATTACTAAAAATTTTATGTGATGTGTTTGGTTTTGAAACAAAATCTCGAAAGAAAAGGGTCGTGTACGTAATGCAGCAAATGCAAAAGGCCCAGTTGTTATCTTCAGGGGCTTTTGAAATAAGTGAGCTAACATTTGTTCATCTGGAGAGAGTAATTGGCTAAAGAAGATTTTGAACATATTTGTTTCACTGTGAAGGGTACCATAAACTTAGTGTAAAGTAAATCTGTCTCACACATGCACACATCTAGAATTTAGTTATTCGAATTCAGATCCAGTACTTCAGCTATTAGCATAGCAGATAAAAAAATATGTCAGAATAATATGGCAGAACAATAGGTTTTTGGTGAGATAGCTTTTCAGACTGCTATTTCATTCTCATCGTTTGCAGAAGTCTGGCTTTAATTAAACAATTTATGAGAGAACAGATGCTCTTCTGCAAGGACTCATCAAAAGATCTGTTATCTCGTGCATTTTGATATAGAACAAACTTCTATAGAAGAAGAATTTGGAAAGATAACTTTTCATATTCTTTACTTAGTTACTGGTGCATCACCAACAAAACTAGCATTTCAGAACTACAAGTGCTATTAACTCTTTGGCCAAAGTTTGATTTCACAGTAGCAATCAAAATTGCAGTGAATTCAGAAGTAAAGCATTGGCAACAACCAAACAAAGCCTACAATAATAAAGATGTTGATATTTTCAGAGTCTATCATCAGTAATTATAATCTCTGTGAGAGACCTTCTCTTATGGCAAACTGTTTTCATTGTTAGCAATTGCAGTAAGTTGATAAGAATGTAGCCTGTTGAGACTAGACCATGCTCTTGCTGAAATCCATACATCTTTATTCTTCATGAGGAGATGTAGTTGTGTTTCACAGTTGTAATAAATTGCAACTGTAACCCACATTTCTTGCCTACAACAAACATTCACATGCAACATCGGGTTGATCAGTCATGCATAAATTCTGTCTCTAAAGTCATTTCCCTTCAGCCAGCAAATATGGTGTTGAAAATGATTCATCCGTGTTATCTGGACTCATCAGCATGTGTAACTCATCTGCTGTTGGGATTAGGGCGTTATTTGTACTATGGCAAGAAATAAAAAAAATAAATTTGGGGTTTCTCATGCATTAGATGATATGCAGGCATATGATAAAGAAGCGTTTTACCAAATGAATTTGCATTTTAAATACCTAACAGGGTGGTAGATAAGGCAGAAAAGAATGGCAGCTAGAACCTTAGACACAGCTTTAGTCCTTTTGTAAAGGAAGAGATTCTTAGTTTCTTGGGCTTTCCATACATTCATCTTTTGTTACAATGTGCACTAATACATAATAGGTAATATTTTAAAGTTCTGTGGATTCCTGTTTGTACCTCTGTATTTGTATCTTCAGGGCTTTGATTATTTTGTGGGCTGTTCAATGAATGCATTTGATTTTTTTCTTCTCTGTTTCAGGAGGAACAGCTTCCAGACAAAAGGGCTTTTTGGGCTGCATTCGATCTCTGCACTTAAATGGACAGAAACTTGACCTTGAAGAAAGAGCTAAAATGACTCCTGGTGTTAAACCTGGATGTCCAGGACACTGCAGTAGTTATGGTAATCTGTGCCATAATGGAGGAAAATGCGTGGAGAAGTACAATGGGTATTCTTGTGATTGCACTGGCTCAGCCTACGAAGGGCCCTTCTGCAAGGAAGGTAGGCAAAGAGCTAAGATCTGAAGTCTTTAGTGGTTTCTGAATGTCTGTAACACAATATCACCCACATCAGCTTGTTGTCCACCTTATTACAAGAGGATGTTCTAATACGAGCTTTCCTCTGTGCATTGTTTATGTTAAGTAGACTTGAATTCCTCCACTTGATGACTTCAGTACTCAGAAATTAAAATAGCACTAGTTTTACTGTTATTTAAATTATCAACAGTATCACACTATGATTCCTCTTTCATGATTTGTTCATGCGACTATGATTCAGTCGCATATAACATGGCCCAGACATTTACAGACAGGGCTGAAAGTTTCCTTGACAGTTCCCTGCCCGTGTCTGAATGTTTCATTTGCTTGATTTTAAACTTCATCTGGTTTTGTCCACCTTAAGAAAATGATAAGATCTTTACAGAGATCTAGGCAATGGTGTGACAAAAAGGGGGAGTCTTTTTATGTTTGTCGTGATCCCTGTCTCAACCCATCTAAACTTCGTCAAGAGAAGAGTTATCAAAAATAAACCCAGTTCAGGAAAGAAACTGATTTGTATGGTTCATTTTCTGAGGATCATGTCCACACTCTACCTATTTGCTGGCTTTTAGGATACATTGCCAACACCTGAAAAAGGAGCGGGGCAAATAAAGAGTATCCAATTTTGATAGCGTGCTCCTGGAGAAAAGAAGAAACTACCAAAATCCCTGCTTAATAGCAACAAATTGTAAAGCTAGTATTTCAATTTCCGTGACTGTCCCTCATCTTACAAGTGTGACAGGTTGACTAAGTGGATCACATCATCTTCTAGTGTAGATTGACTTAGTTATACTGAAGTCCATGGAACTTCCATGAGTTGAAGATTTGACACCAATGTCACGAGAGGCATAGCAAATAACCATCTAGTATCCTGTTAAGAGATGCTGCTGTAGAGGTAGATCTGCTTTACTGGAAAACAGTTGTTGTCACCTGCATGTGTTTTGTCGCCAAATTATGTTGTGTGTTGTGAAAACACAATGTGAGTTCTTGTGTTCTGAGCATCTAATGGCAGGTGTTTCTCTTGGAGCTGCTGCTCTCCCTCAGTGACTTTCTTTGAATTAATGTGTTGCTTTGATGATTACTTTGCTTAAAAGAAGACCGGAAAGGACAATTGTGTCATTGTCTTTTCTGTGGGGGGAAGATAGAGAATATTGCCTAACAAATTAACTGTCAGAAGATGATAAAACTAACAATTTATTTGACTAACAAACTTTTTGGGCTGTTTGTAGAGCAATGATTCAAGCACTATAATAGTTGAATATATATGCCTGCCTGTATATATTGCCCTTCTCTGTGTCAAACTACCGCCTGTGAGGAAGGGCTTCCTGCTTGTCCAAATCAAGGAATGGTTATGTCAGCCAGGTCAAGAGCATTTTGCAGCGTTCTCTTTCTGAGGCAGCCAGTTTGTGTGCACACCTGTCTGAAATGTCTGAAAATGCAGTAGCTGAAACTGTTCTTTTGGTTTATATATTCTTTCAGAGGTTTCTGCTTTATTTGAAGCTGGCACTTCTATTACCTATATTTTTCAAGAACCTTATCCTGTCACAAAAAACGCAAGCACTTCAAGTTCTGCCATTTATGCGGATGCCATCATGTCCAAGGAAAATATTGCATTTAGCTTTCTTACGGCACATGCTCCAAGCCTTCTGCTGTACATCAACACCTACTTCCATGAATATTTGGCTGTGATTCTCTCCAAGAATGGTAAGTACTCTTGATTTGCTACCATAGTGAAACCTATGTGAACCATGTTCTTTCAGGAGAATGCTATCTGCAACTTTATCAGTTTTGTGGTATTCAGCTCATGCAAATAGCCATTAGTCTTGTTTACATCGTTTTATTTGGCATTCGATGCTACACTTGCCTAATTGCTCTTTGAATAATCATGTTGTTGGGGCTTAAAATGCGCTTTGATTCCCATTTGGCAAGACTGTACAATGGCAATTACTTGCTATTTATTCCACAGTGAGATCCATTAGATCTCCAAGATAAGGGAATGAGAAATTCCATGAATGTACAACAACACTTGGTGCAGAGATATATTATCATTTTATCTTTTGCATTATTTCTTTCCTTGTTTATTGCTCTTTATTGCATTGTTTCAATGGAATATGGCCAGTATCTGTGAATATTAAAGCCAGAGAATGTCTAGATCTTCTAGGTTTGTAGTCAAGAACACAAGGTGTAACGTCATTAGTTATTAAAAGGTATACGGTATGGGGACTCTCTGAAAAAATGTGAAGATTTTAGGGCATAGATCTTACATATTGTCAGTATGAATCTGCCTTCCAAGTTCTCACAGTGCATTCAGAAACTCAATCCAGCCACATATTATCCTACTCAAAGGAGGATGTTTGAATTATTCAAGAGATTTCAGGCACTGGAACAGTGGAAATGATGAGTAAGCTTATTGGTGAGTCACCAACCTGTGGCGGAAATAGAAAGTTTATGCTCTGTGTTTGAATATGCACATTTGACTGAATGACCCAGTCTACAATGAAACTTTACAAATTCCATAATAGCTGGGGTCTCAAATACCAAGAGCTTAAAGTGTAAAGGGGGAAAAACAAACAAACAAACAAAAAAAAACATCTTTTATTCTCTGTGTGGACTTTGCTGTAGCTTATCTCCTGGTTATATAACACGACCAGTATTTGAGCTGGCCTGGAATGAGCATCCAAAAGCATCCAAATGTCCTGGACCATCTCCCACTTCACTCTCAGAGGCAAGTGTCAGTGTTCATGATTCTTAGATATATGAATATCCCAGTGTGTAGATTCACGGTTGGAGAGGTTAGTCCCTGCTGAGGTGAAACCTCGGAATCTCCTTCTCAGTTGCACTCGAGTCTCTATTCCAATCAGGCAATCAAAAATAGCCTTAAAGTGAATAAAGTGAAAACGTAATATTTGTTCAGATCACTGTAACGTAGTATAGTAAAATGAGCCAATTGCGGTTTATTGATAAAATACTACCAATTGCAAACTGTAGTTGTGAGGTCTCTGTACTGGAGTTTGGAACTCCCTGATGCTGGCTGAGAAAGGAGCTGGGATTAGAACACTGAGATCTCTCTTAACAGCTCAGTAAGATCATAGATTTTACAGTAAGTCTTGCATTTTGTAAGCTGCACCATTTGCAGATCTCTGTTTCAGAAAGAGATGCAGATTCTCAGCACTTCCTTAAATTAAGTGGAGCAGCTCTCAGCACACTCAGAATCAGGAGTCAATTTAGACAGCTGTGCCTTTCTCATCTCTGTACCTCTCTCTAATCACTTGTAAAATGAAGATAGCATTAATTTAAAGGGTTGGTGAGCAGTTAGGTTCCAAAATCCCGAACTATAAAATATAGCACTGTGCTCAAAGAATTATTAGGATAAGTAGGTGACCTTGATTATGTCCTGAAAGTCTCTTTCAGAGTTGCTCTGTGGCTGCTTCTGTGTCTTTCTGTCAAGACAGTCATTTTAGTCACGTATATTCTCCGCATTTTGTCACTAATTTAGTAATTTTTTTTTTTAAATCTCTACTCTCTTATTTTTCAGTCATGTTGGAATTGAAATTATTCCAATGAAAATAATATTAAGATACGTTACTCTTCCTTCCTCCAAGAGGTTTATGCTTGCCATAAAGTTACTAGACTATGAATAATAATGTCCTTTGTAGCATTAAAAGTGAGTGCAATTCCTTCTCTCTTATTGGCTCATTTTCAAGGTATTTGCTGAGGCTGGCAGTGTATAGCCAGACCTAGGGCCCATACTGGATAGGATAACTGATAGTTACATAAATGTTACTGTCCAGATGAAACAGACATTCTGATTAAAAATACGAGTAGTAGTGTTCTTTGCCGTAATCCTAAGACTCTTTCTACTCGTTAAGAAACTATATGTCTACGTATATATTTTAATGCTTCACAAGCTAAGATTTTAAAGTATTTTTCAAGCTACTACTGAGACATCCTGTTAGTTCCCTTTTCTCTTATCCATAAAATAACCACAAATTAGTAGTTAATAAAAATAACAATGAGAAAAACATTCCTGGTATTTTAAGCTTCTCATGTTAAATTATTAACATAAAAGATGTAAAATTAACTACGAAAGTTGCTTATGTTTGGACAGTATCAAAAGGTGCTTGTGTGAAAATGAACTTGTGTAGACAGCTTATATAGTCAGGTGTGAAATATTCCCTGTAAAATCAATTGGCTTCAGTAAAATTAATAAATAATCACATTTAACCCCAAGGCAGTTTCCAGTGTCAGTCTGTAAAGGAGGTCATATCATTAGAACTTACAGTACATATTGATTGAGACACCAGAATTACGGTTGTAAAATGATTTACTTAGAGTTGTCCGTTAGGTCAGTTTCAGATTTAGGAATGGAAATAAAATATCCTCATTCTCAGTCAATGCTTTATGCATGCGGCACCTTGTCAGTCAGGCAGAAGGCCCTTCCAGTGTCTCGGTGTCATAGAGGACAGGTGCTCAGAAGGAGGTAAAGGTACAACTGATGTTGGGTACCACCATGAGTCAGTTTACAAACTGCCATTCTGGGTCTATACAGATGGCCTCTTTCTCTAAAATTAGATGCTCTGTAGCACCTGGAAACTAATATTTATAGAAGCAATTCCCTCCAAGAAATCTATCTACATCACAGTTCTTGTTTCACGTGAACAATTAATACCATAAAGTTTTATGGGCAAGTTTTCAAAAGTTGATGTTTCTAAGGATGACTCAGTAGAGATTATTTCTGCCATTAGTGTTTGATCTTCTAAATCATGTGTTCTTCTTTGAAAATGTGCTCAATTATGTAGCGTTGTCTTCTCCTCTCTGATTCTATCTATTATATCCATGGATTTTTAAATTATATGTATGTATAAATGAATATATGTTGTATACAGTTGCATACATATTATTAACTTACAGCCATTTTGAAGAGGACTTTTTCAAGCTTTTTTTTTTTTTTTTGGAGGATATATGCCCTTGAACACCTGTATTTTTAACACAGATTAATCAAAAGATTAGAATCAAATAGTGAGGAATCTGGTTTAATTAATTAGCAGGAAGAAATATATTCATACTTCACAAAGCTGCACTCTCTTATGAGCGCAGCCGCAAGGTCACGTGCTTTGAGATCTTCCACACTTGAGAAGTGTCTGAATAACTTGATTATACTGTGACTGTGGACAGAGCTGTGGTGCAGCAGAATCACTGTGGTGGGTGTACCCTCCAGGGTTGTCAAAGTAAAGTCCAGTCCTTTTATAAGGAGCTCTCAGCAGTACCAACACTATAGAAGGAGCACTAGGGTTATGCAAACACAGTCGATCAGCACTTGGAGAACATCTCTGCTGGGTTTTGGGCCTATTTTAGGGGAGAAGAGCCTGCTTGCTTGCTGTAACTGCTGCATTGATCCCACATCCAAAAGATTAACAGTGCTGCAGTAATTGAAATAACAGTGCTGTAGAACTTTCAAATAATAGTGCCCATTACTGAGCTACAGAAAATGGCTAAACAGTTCTAATTAGCCTTTTCAGTGTGTCAGTCCACAGAAGTTATTCACATCACGGGATGCTACTGCCAAGAATTTTCTTTCTGTCTTTCTCAGGCTGAATTTTCACTGTGCATTTTGGCTAATTTACATGATTTCAGTAAATTACCAATAACTTAGTATTATAATGCACTCAGCTTGATACCTAACGATAGTAACTGCTGGGGGTGGGGAGGGGAATATGTTAGGATGGAAATTGTATCTCTCTTCTGCATTTTTCCTTCCCCCTGCAAGTAATCAAACGCAACATGAATATGATGAAGTACGTTGTCTAGAAAATGCTTCCTTATGCATTCTCCACTCTCAGCATGGCTGGATTTCTCTGACTCCAAACCTAAAGAAGGAGCAGATAGTTATCATCAAAGAAAAGAGATAGAATCTCAAACTATCCTAGAGTGATTGAAAATTTATCTGAATTTATTATCTGAACTCCTAAGAATCTAAACAGTTTGAGTCCCTTTTTTCTATCTCCATCCTTCTACCCAGGACCTATTGGCATTTGAGCAAGCTCTGTTCTCTATTTTGGAAAGCAAATCTCTGAAATTGCATAGGAAAGATTAAAAGCAAGAAAAAAGCACATTACAGGCAGAAGTAAAAATGAAAACACCTTATGAAGTTATTCAGTCAGGTCTGAGATATGCAGCATGTAGAAGCAGGACCTAGATTAACTTTGGTGACCCCTCCTAAAAGCTCCTGAAGTCAGCTGATTCATAAAGTAAATAGGAAAATGAATCAAAAGCTATAATAGATGTAAGATGAATTAACACTCTTAAAAAAAAAAAATCATAATAGAAGCCACTGATTATTTTTCTTTTTAATAAACTACTAATTTACTGTCATGTTCTCCTTTCTCGAAGTCAGCAGCTGTCCTTTCTGTTGAAGATGTGTAAATTCTCCTTGCTTTTGCCTTGCAAAGGTGTTGAGCTGCATCTCCAACAACTTTTCTCAAACAAAATTGAAGACTTTGTCATTCAGAGATAAAGAGGCAGACAAAGGAACTAATTCATTCTTTGAGGCAAATAATCTTTTGATTCTATTCCTGCTGTACACTCTGAAGTTTAACCGAGCAAAACTAAATTAGGGAAAACAGGTTTTAGTGCTGATTGTCAAGTCTTCTCTGGTTCTTGGGGCTTTAGCACCTCGTGTTTTTTTATTTGGGATGTGGATATCACAGAATATAACTGCTGCAGAAAGCCCAACTACGGTAAGTTGGCAGTGCAGTAGTTTTCTCCTCTGAGAACACCTTCTGGCTTAAAGAGTTTCAACATCCATTGAACAAACTGCACAATTTATGTGACTGTGAAATGGAGAATGGTGCCAAGGTTAAGTTATAGTTATTTTTAACAGATCAAGAACAGAAAAGTGAGTCAGGTTGGGAAGACAGCTTTGTTGTGGAGACTCAAGCAACTCTGTGAGGAGACTAAGTATCATTTCTTGTCAAGCTCTAGGTTAACAGCCATTGAATTGTCTTTCATATGGTCGATACAACTATTTATCTTCTAAAGATCTTTCCAATCAATTACTGTCGTTGGTCCTAAAATCTTATGTTACTTAGTGGGGGGAAGGGCGTAGCGAGAGTTTGATTGGGAATGTAAAAGAAATTGTCCCTGATCGACTGTAAATGGGATGTTGTCTACGGCATAAGCAGTAGGGAGGATTGAGTGGCAGATCTTCCAGTTTCTTTACATAGCTAGAGAAAGTCGAAACCAGAGAAACATCTCTGGTCCCTTGGGTGATTCCTTGTTTTGAGCACACTTCACGGAAAATGGAAATGCTGATTAGTTTTCAGTTCTATTCCGTCCACAAAAAGTTATTAAGATGATAGCTGTACTGGGCACCTAAAGCCATTTTTGCTTACTGTATTTAGTTTTGCTTTCTTTCAGTACATGGCACTCTAGATCTGTAAGTGCATAAGACTTCTCTGAAAGGAGCTATTCAGCCAAGGACTTTGGCAGATTTTTTTATCTGCTTTCCAAGATGAGAGAAGTGAAAGTCTGTCTCATTACCTGGCTGGCAAAATTCATGGACATATTTTTACTTACACAGACCATTTTACTTTACTGAAGGGTCAAGAGATGTTCTGGAGACCCAGAAGGGAAAAACAAAGGAACTATAATTGGATTATACTGAGCAGAAAGCGCTGAGCATGCAGTCAATAATTGACCTGCGCTCTGCATATGTAGAGACTGACTTTGAACTCACTGTATCTGGAATAAAACCCCAGACCAACAGCTTCAGATAATCAGCTAGAAAGAAAACAGACATTCACTATTGTTAGGAGGAGATCTTTATCTCCTGGAAATAAATACCTGAAGCAAAGGTGCCAAAAGGACAGAGCCAGTCTCTTTTCATTTGTGCCTAGAGGACAAAAAGCACTGAGCAGAGCCTGAAACACAGGAAGTTCCTCCTGAAAAGCATGAAACACTGTGTGGGTGACAGCAGTGGAATGGGCTGATGTGAAGTCTCTCTCTGTGGGGATCCTCAGAAGCTGCCTGGACACGGCCCAGGGCTGCAAGCTGTGGTGGACTTGTTTCAGCAGGGTTTGGACCAGATGACCTCCGGCTGTTTCCCAGTTTCAACCATTCTGTAATTCTGTGCAAGATTCCAGTAGATGAAATAGCAAACATATATGTCTATAAGCATTCATTTTGCTAAGAAAAGACATGATGCTACCATTATATGACTCTTGTAATAGGATTGTTATCCGAAACTCAAATATATCCCTTGAGAGCTTGTGTTAATCAGGAGAGGGTCTCCAGTTAGAGGGTCTAACTTCTGCAGTCACAGAGGCTGGCAAAACTCATGAAATAGGCAGTGCTCAGATGGACTTATTTACTAGAGGAGCAGAATATTTCCAAGAGATCCCTGACCAGCAGGGAGTGCTGTTAAAGCTTAACACAAAGCTCATTAACTCCAGAAAGTCATTAATCCACAAAGTTCTGTTCTATCTTTATTATGTGCTGAGAATGTAAAGGATGTTTGAGAAAAGAGGCACATAATTATTTTTCTCTCGATTTATTTAGAAGATTATTGCTTACTTTCCTGTTCTACAGACATCATACAGCACTCAAATCGATTCTTTTTTTTTTCTGCTCTACTCAGATCACCTTTCTCCATGTTCTCCTTGCTAAACATTACAGTTGTTAGGTCAGTATGAGAAAAGTTCTTGACCGAATGGGAAGATATTAGAAGGAGAATGGAAACCATGAGCCAGGATCTTGATGAGGGCAGGGTGGCGTGAATTTCTCAGGGTATCACAGCAGAGGATCTCAGTCCTTTTCGTCTGGGAGATGTTCATGCAGATTTAGCGATACGTATAATTTGCGAAGCTGACTTGAACTTGTGGAATATAATTCACAGGGTGATAATTTTGGTTTCATTCACTGCATAAGAGAAAAGGTTCTTCCTGCAATCCCGGCTGCTACATCGGTCTTAAATGAAAAGTACAGTGTGAAATCAAAGCCAGCAAGATAAGATGAGTAAACCATAGGGCCTACTGCATGTCTGACCATGAGAAGACTAATGGCATCCGTTGTGTGTTTAATGATGGGAAGAGAGATCTAAGCATCAGATTATACAGATAGTTTTTGTTAATGGAGGGCAATTTAAAATTCCAAAGGAAGTATAGAAGAGGTGTAGATTAAAATTCTACAGAATAAATTTCACAATCTGAAAGCACGTATTTCTGGGGAGACAGAACTGCATCTGGTGTTTTGAGCTCTTCATCTTCACGTTAGGTCACCTTTGGGGAAAAACAGTAATTGATGATGTTGCAACATGTAAAAGAAAATGTAATCAGTAATTCACCAAGAAACAGCTAGAGATTATGTTAATGACTAATAATGTTATTTGAAACTGCTGCTTATCCAGAGGTTACCTGTAATTTTCCAAAGGATATGAGCATTTGTCTAATTCACCAATGGATAAATTGGAGCACATAGAAGGAAAATTACGTCAGCTGGCATCAATCCGGTAGATCTAGAGTGATGGCAGGGACAAGTATTATTCCACGTCATTTGTTTAGCCCTGTTTCCATTATAGATCCAGCCATATAGGCATGAATGTGGGTTGTTTTGTTTAGAATGTTCCCCTTAAAATCACTGAAATAACCTTGGTGTATTAGCTACTGTATGATGAGCTTTTTGACTTTAATCATCTTTTAGACTTACAATATTTCAATATTTGCAATATTTTCTAGCTTTGGAGTAAGAAGCATCTGTCAGTTGCTTCTGAATCACTGGTCAGCCTGTGTTGAACCAACTGCTGGCCATTGGGAATGAAAATCCTACAAGGTTATACTCGTCTGTCAGTCACATAAGGGAACCAGCCACATTTGCTGACATTTAAGTGATATTCCCAGTCTGGTTCCAGAGGCCTAGCAGAATTGCAAAGTAAACTGAGGTCATAGACCTTCAGGCAGAATCTTTTCCTGTTTTTTTTTGGTTTGGTTTTCTGTTGGGGGGAGGGCGAGCAGTTTCTTAGGCTTATTTCTTGTTGTTTCAGTACAGCTTTTATTGTGTGTGGGCTTTTCCCCTCTAAATTGAAGAAATGCAGTGTGAAAGCGTGTTGTCTATACAGGATAGCTTGAATATGATATGTAAGTCCTGAATGTATTTGATTGGGAAGTTTTGAGTGAAAAGCATTCAAGTAAGAACCTTTTTGCCACTACTACAAGAGATTATCAAAAATTGGGGAGCTTTTATTTATTTATTTTTTAACCCCATAAAACAGCCTCATCTAAACCAACGCTGTAGATAACCATTTGTATCAGCAAACAGATTTGGCAGCTTCTCCTCTTTGCTTTCTCTGAGCAAAGCAAATAGTAAGAGTCACCTTCTAAAAATATGCAAGTACTTTCTTAGTTAAAAGCCAGTGGACAGGAAGAGATGGGTCCCATTCTTTGAATTGCCAGCAGCACTTCCATTGAAGAGTAAATTTACTGAGTAAATATCCCTGGGGAGAAGCTGCTAATTAAGGAGCAGGTTTCTTAGCCAGCTGCTCCTAACCAAGAAAGCAGTCGTTCATTTTTAAATATCAAGGCTATAAAGAGGGACGCTGAAGTTGTGCAAGTTGTCAGAGAGGTATTTCCTGGTAGAGATGACAGAAAACTGTCATTTGATATTCTGCAACCAGCAATGAACAAACAACATTTTCACTTGATGAGTTTCAAATGACTTTCTGGGCTAGATACTTTATTTTTTTCATAATTGCAATATCAGTAGCCTCACTAATGTTTCCCTCCAGTTGTTTAACTGGTGCGTTCCTTCTTTATTTTCTTATCAGCAGCTCAGATACATGCTGGAGGTGGCATCTTAATACCTCACTCTATGTTACAAGCGACTGACTATCGGTTTGAGCCAACTGCAGGAGGTTCTGTTGTTCCTTAACATCTGGTGTTTCTGTTTCAGTGGGACATACAAGCATATTCTAATGTCCTCATCCTAATGAAACGTTTGATTTTCTACATACATATTTCTCTCAAACTGAACTTGTCAGCTGCCTTGATTTAAATGATTTTTCCTGAGTTATATGATGTTGATGAAGTTGTACATTTTACATATGCCAGCTACATGTGCTCCCTGGACTAACCTCAACTTCTCCGAGGGATGCAAGAATTTTTGCCAGCTGCTTAGGCCAGTTTGAGTCATTAAAAGCTGCTATTGAAGTTGTTATAGACGTTGGGTTCAATCTGGGCTCACTTAAAACCTGTTTCTATAAAAAGTCCTGCAGAGGAGTCTCAGACCCCAAGGGCATGTCATTCCCTTTCTCGCTGTTTGGTTCTTCGTGACAAAATGACACAAGACCTGTAGTCCTGGTGACATGTGTGACAAGAGCATGGCTTACAAATAACATTTTTCTTCAGGCTAAGCACTTTGAAGTCTCTATACTGGCATAGTATTCTTGTATTACCAGTAGCCTCAAGAGCTCCTACTTCATTGTTCTTGTCCTCAGCAAAAAGACGAGCAGTTGGAAAGCACCACGCTATTCCTGTTGCTGCTTGGTGGTTGTTTATGCTGACACTGATCATTAATGTACTGCTAGCAACCAGTAACCCTGGGCTCCATTACCACCGAAACAGTTTCAGAAGCAGCATCCCCTACCTATTCACAAGCGAGGGGTGGCATACATACTGCCATTTGGTCTCTGTTTCCTGGAACTTTACTCAGAACACGGGGAGCTCTCAGAAATCTTGTTGAAACAGCTCTGCAGCTGCTTGATATGAGCACAGAGATGTCATTCAGCTCTATAGTCACAGATTATACCGCTGAAAATTTCAGACTGAAAGCCACAGTGGTATGTAGCAAGCCATCTTTGATACCGGCTGTGGCCTAGTCACTGTAGCATTGCAGCCCGCGTGGACTCGTTTCCTGCAGAAATGGAGAAGAGAGGTCATGCTGTGGCTGAACTATACCTGTTCCAGGCCGTTCTGGAGGTAGCCCAGCATATCTCCATGCTGATCTGCAGTCTGCGGTGGTTCTTACCTATGGAATTCAAAGCTAAAAGGGATGGCTGTAATAATCAAGTGAGAATCTACTCTTACCTAGTACTGCTGGGGTAATACGCTGCATAAAATTCTCCTGCCTGAGGCCGAAGCCATGATGCCTCTCTCTTTCCTTGCCGCTCTCTTTTATGGGCTTTATAGAAATTGCCTCCAGCAATTCCACATATATTAGAGAAGGAAGAAAACACAACATGCAGGGCATCACTTGAGCATTATGGCACTCCAGGTGTGCATGCCCAGACACAGGGAACTGAAAAGAGGTTGACAAGCATGACTGCGACAAGACTGCCAGAAATTGCACTGGTTATGATTATTGTGAATCCTCATTGTGAGGCAGAAATGATGCGATAGTGAGAACAGAGCTGGTTCATATATGCAGATTTTTATTTGTGATTAGTGACACTGGGATGATGTGAATGGATAAATTCAGCAGACTGGATAATCAAAATTCAGAGGACAAAAAAAAATGCTTAATAACTATTTAATTAATAATCCATTTATTTTGCCAGTCAAATAGCAAAATGGTAATGTGTATTCCATCAAAGAAGTGATTCTGTATTCTGCCAACATAAGAAATTTTGATAAGTGCATACCAAAATTAGCTCTCAGCTACACTGATGTAAATTCCCAAACATCTCTGGAGACACAAGCCCATGTATTCCTGATTTATATTAATGCAAAGCTGACTGCAGGAAAAATGCCAATTTCAATAAAATAATTCTGAAGAACATCAATCAAAAGAAAAAAAAAGTTGCTATTGGAATTTAAGGGAATTGAAGAGAAGCTATTCATTCATCTCTTTAAACAATTTAAGTTTAAAATTGTACCTCTGTAGATAAGTAACGTGTTCTTACTGGACATCGAGAATCTGCTCCAGTGTCTCCCAGCAAACGGAACAGATGATTTCTGCTTTAAAATGGAATTTCTCTGATCTAAGACAACGGGTAAATCCCTACCCAAGAGTCGAGATAGATCACGTATCTGATGGCTACCTTTGAATATGAACGCACTGTTGACTACATTGATTGCCTGGCCGTAGGAGCACCATTTGTATTTCAAATGCCAATGTGACCGTAGCATTTGACAAGAGCAGACAAGTGCATTTACATTTACCAACTAGTACAAGGTTGTGCTCCATTTTCTGCACAGATCCTTTGAAAGGCTTCAGGTAAGAGGTGTATGAGTGGCTGATAGAGTTCCGGGACACGATTTGCGGTTAGAATCGATCTGTTTCTCTTTCGCAATGCATTTCAGCTTAGTCCGTGTGGTCATCTCAGCTATGGTGTGCAGGGTCAGACAACCTTTCCACTTTTACTGACTCTCCTGCTGCCCAAACAGGCAAGTCTGAAAAGGTCCCTTAACTTCTTTGCACTATGGCTTCTTTTCTCATGTCTTTCTGGAGTAAAGTGATTATAAGACATTTACATTGTTATTTCCTGTAGATGCATTTTTTGTTCAGTATCAGAAAATGGGATTAAGATTTAAGTTTGAACTTCCAAGTGCAACAAGAATTGTGATAAAGAGCAGCTCCTTGGCCTGGCTGTGAGGGGACGGGAGCTCTGCAGTTTAAATTGAAGCGGCTGAATCTGGACCTATAATGCCACACTGACTAATGTAGTAGTTGTTACTGACCTTGATATCTTCAAAAATATTCTCCTCTGATATGTGTGAGAAAATGCCTTTATATCTTTTTCTTTTTAAAAAAAAAAAAAAACAACAAAACAAAACAAAAAAAACCCTCACACAATCCAGTAAGCCTCTCAATCAGCTAAAAAGCCTTCATCCTAATAATGTGTTATCGGTTTCCTACTCATCTTTGGTAACTTCATCTCTGTCCTGCAAAACTCAGAAAGAGATGGGGACTCAAACGGGATTGTACAGACTGCTAGAAAAAGAGAGCCAATCTGAGTGAGCTTTTTTTTAATGATTCGATGATTCTATGATATTAACTGTACTTATGGCCTAGTTTGGCAGAATTATTAACAACAACTGTCAGTTTTATAGAGGTGGACAAATTCCCCCTCTGCAGGAACTTTATACGTTGTTTTAAACTCATAAGATGGTTTTGCAGTAGCCTGTAGGACAGGAGAGTTGACCTTATCACAGGAGAATATGCAAGGCTAAAAAGAGAAGTTGTGTTCATGCTATGCAGTGAGGAGAGCAGCCCCTCGTTGCCCCTCAGTAACATCACTGTGCACTATGCACTTGTGACAGCTCATGCAGCCATGCCTCAGGCTGCTCGTGCTGCCTTGCGACTTGTACACAAACATTGCCTCTGTGAACGCTGAGGCCAGTCTTAGAGCTAACGCTGCGTGAAAACATCCCTCGGTGACAATGAGTCAGTCAGTCCCCTACATTCAGCATTGGTAATGTCTGCCTGTAGCCTTCTGCAAAACCTAGTGGCTCTTGGAATAGTCTGGCTTTGTGCTGATGCAAACACTGAAATGGATGGAGATGAGAGTTTTTACAATGGTTTTCCGAACAGGGAATGAATGAAGGACCCTTCTCTCAAGGTTTCAATGCTGTCCTTTGCTTTATCCTTTGAGACGCTAAGAAAATAGCCTTGGAAAAGCTTTTTAACTCTGTAGTACCGCTGTTGTTTGACCCATTTTGGTTGCTGATGCATAAAGAGCGCCCTGGAAAAGCTTACTTTTTTCATTTTTTTCTCTCTCTGCTGCTTTATTTGCAGAAAAGTAAGCGTGAAAGGAATTTATCTGAACAAATTTCATCCCTTCTAAATTTTGTGTCTGTAGTTCCTCTGGTCATTTGTGAAAAATAAAAATTCATATTGAATTCCTTGTTTTCTTATGCATTACGATTTGTTATGCTACTGTTGTTTACATCAGATTTTTTTTTTTCCTATAAAGACTAAAAGAGATACTTATTTTTAAATTAATTGTTTTTCAAATAGTTTAGAAAACCAAGGTCAAAGTTGTTTATTTTCTGACATCTTTTACAGTATATACAGCATCACATATAAGTCATAACGAGTGCAGGCCTTTAAATGCTTGAAATGAAGTTACAGCTGTCACAGTTTTCACTGTTTTCTGTATTGTCTGTTATGTCTGGGTGAAACCTTTACTTGAAACAGTAAAGTCTGTAAGTATTTTTTTACCAAAACAGTGCAAGACCTGCATGCCCTCTGGTGGAAGCAGCCCTTTGCAGACTAATGTACAAAGATCAACTCCCGAGGCCTTGCTTGGTCTAGGTTGTGGACAGAAACTTGCCTTTGATATACTCAGTTGCTCAATTAAGTTAGTTTCTCCACAGCAGAGTTTATTAGCTAGTAAGAAGGAAAAGTCTTCTATGAGTTTCTTCCTTCATTAAAGTGTGAACCCTTTCATTTCTTCTCAACCTGTCTGTTGACTTTTTTACCTTGTTTCTTCACTATAATAAAAAGAAAATGAGTTATATGTTGTGTAAAGGTATTGAACAATATCTCATTGTGGACACAGGTTTTATAGAATTCTGTTCTGCTTTTAAGGAAGTTTACAGGTTCGATACAAGTTGAGTAAGGATGGACTGCTCATCTTCACAATTGACTCTGGAAATTTTGCCAACCAAGAGATGCATCGTGTGAAGATAAACAGAGAAGGCAGAGAACTCATCATTCAAGTATGTCATGGCTTGTTTTTGGGGTTAGATTCCCATGGGAGATGAGGTCTTTCCTTTGCCCTGTTCCCACGCATTGCCTGTTTTACTGAGTCAGGATGAAGAGCACCATCTTACTGCTTCTCCTGTTTTCCTTCTGAGCCTAATTACTACACTTCAAATTACAAAACAAACTTGCTAGATCTGGGCCACAGCCAGTTAACAAAGAAGGGTGACAGGGACTGAAGTGAAGCCAAGTGTTAATAAAAGAAAAGAATGAGAAAGGGAAAGAAACACATGGAGCACTGTCATTTTTCTTTCCTTGGCAATTTCCATTTCTGAGTGGTAAATGATCCATGGTTAACACAGCAACTAAGATAGGTAGGCCTAATTCTGTAGGAAGGAGGTTTACACTAACTGTCAGGGCTCTCCTCAAATAGCAGTCTTCTATTGTCTGCTGCAATGTGGTTTTCTTTATTTATGCAGACCTAATTCTCCACAGTACATTTATAGAGAGGCCTCTTTTATGCGCATCCTGCAGCACCTAGATGTGGATTTTGGGAAGTAGGGGAATTTCAGTGTCAAACATTTAAACTTTTCTGCAGGGAAAGTGTCTTTTAAGCCCTTTATGTGACTATTCTTGTACACCTTTCAGCTTCTCATGCAAAAATCAAAGTGTATTCACTTGGCTATCTTTAGAAACTGAATCGTGCATGGGGACAGAATTATTTGCAGCTGAGGGTCTTCCCACGAGTCCACAGGACAAAGGTCTAGGTTTGTCTACATGCTGTTGTAATGAACTAATTGTACTGACCTCTTCCAGGTTGATCAAGTTATCAAACTCAAACACAACTTTTCTGAGATTGATTTTAAGGCCATCAAATCTCTTACTTTGGGCAAGGTCACAGGTAGGTTTTACTAAAAACATTCCTGAGTCATCATTTATAATAGCATTTGAGTTAACCTGTGTTGCGTGCTGGCTTTTTAATAGAATTGGGCTTTTGTGTGTGTGTGTGTGTGTGGCTGATTTAGCTGTAGGGGTTATCCCGAGCAATCTACTACTCTTACTTATATAGCTCATCAGTGCAAAAATTTGGCAGCTTTACTTATTTGTACTCATAGCAATGTTAGCTTCTCCCATTGCTCACTCCAGTAAAGTGACTCATATTGCCTGTGTGGCTGCACAGGGTGGCATCTTGGCCTAATGATATCATTTTGCTGACTATAGCTTGCTCCTCTGAAGCCATTTCTGTTTCCTAATGATAAGAAGAACAGCGCTGTGAGCCTTCGTCCTCTCTACCCTTATTGCACTCCCTGTCCTTTTCTATTAGAATTCTGCAAGGAATATTTTTGATACATATAGCACTGAGGGCACAATTTTGTGTGCTCTGTGCATGTATATTTTTTGAATTTACCCTTTCACACTGCAAAGCTATTACAAGACTGGGAAAACTTTGCCAGAAATTTGGAAACTGCAATCCTATTTTGCTGCCATGTTATGTATGTCTTATTTCTTTTATGTCTCAAGCATTCCCAGTAAGATTCTAAACGTTTCCTTGGTTATAAAGATTTTAGTCCTTTGTTAGTATTGGACCTCCATACGAAGCTTGCCATCTGTTTCACTACTTCAATTTATATGCTTTATTAACAGCACCCACAGCCTCTAGAATTGGTAGCTAGACAGAAATAATAAATAAATGTAGACAGAAATAATAAATAAATGTCCTCTAATGTCTACTACAGTGCAATGTAATTGTATATGATGACATCAGCGCATTTTGCACTGTGTAGATTAAAGACAGAAACTGCTTTTCCCCTTAAGTAGAACTCACATTCATCTAAAAAAGCAGCAAGCTTTCAAACCTTTGTGGGCAGGTTTGAGAACCTGACATTTTTCACCCCAAAGGAGAGCTGAACTAAAATCTCATTTTGTCAAGTTTCATCTATAGTGCTGAAAAGGAGCATTGCTTGTGTCATGACCCCTGCATGCAGTTCCACCTATAGATAACCAATCAATAAAACTAAGACTTAATAACCAGCAGATGGAAAATAGCACAGAGACCTTGAAACATGTAACCAGAAAATTTACAAGGTGTCACTCAGCCTCATGGGGAAAACTAGATGTAGCCAAAACTAGGAGTAGTTTTACAAGTACAAGTTTCTTGCAATGTCAGAAAGCCTAGGTGTATCTCTAAGGGTTTGGAACTCAGTTGTGCTGAACACCACAGATTTGTCTCCAGATAACTTTTAATGGATATGTCCTTTCCCTTTTTTTTTTTTTTTGTCTTTTCTCCAAGGTTTCTAGATATTTTCTATTAGTAATAATAAGGTAGCAATAATTTTATGTAATGGCACTAGAGCCATAAACTTGCTCATCCAGCTGATTGAAGATCTTATTGCTGTACCAGGAATCACACAATTAATCCCAGAAAGTCAATTTAATTTCACCCTAATCCTAGATCAGGTTTCTTCCTCACCCATTAAATGAACTTCCTCAGATTTTACTCTCTTGTCAGGATTTCATTTGCCACGTTAAATTTGACAGCTATGCTAAGGACAGTCAGCACTTCAAAGGCCCAGCGCTCTCTCACCCTTCTCTCATAGAAAGGACACTCCCGTTCTTTAATCATCTGTGTAGGCTTTTGCTGGACTCTCTACAATAAATCTGTCTGCTGCAGGGAAGCCTAGAACAGGACCCTATACACTAGTTGCACAAAACTCATACAGGGTACAAATGAAAGGACATGTTCTGTCTCCTTGCATTGCTCTACTCAAGACAGCTCTGATGCCGTGAAAAAAATTGACTGTCGTTCTAGAGAGGGCAGACTGCTGTCTCATGGTCAAGTGTGCTGCCTTTTTAATAGAATTGTTTTTTGTGTGTGTGGCTGAATTTCTGAGGATGGAAAGGAGATGGGGGGGGAAGCAGAGACGGAGGGGGAGGGGAGAAAGGATGAGACAATAGGAAGACAAGATGATGGAGAGTCCAACACCAGTTTTTTTCCCTTTTTCTGTTCTTCTGCTGAGCTCTTCTGGTCCAACTACCCCAATTATCAGGAGCATTGTGTACTGTCTATCACTGATGATAGCTGTCGGAGTACCCACATTTTTGTTCATCGCGAGCAATAGTACATCAGTCCTCTTACTCCTGTGCTCATGGTAGTCAGCCCTTAACTTCAAAAACTCATTGGGCAGGTCATGTCTCAGATGGCTTCCATCAGACAGGCTTTGAGGCAAGCATTCTCCAGCTTCTTATGTCTTGGACAGTAGCCTCTGAACAAGCGTTGAGCCAAGCACGGTTCCTGCTAGTAGCTGAGCCAAGACTTAGGGAAAAATCAGAGGGGCTACTTAGGAGAGAAAGTTATGAGCTAGCTGACTACTGAAATTAAAAATCTTGTATAGCACAACCACTTCACACAATCCAAGGCCTGAAGTTTTGGCTTTTTTTGCTTATTTTCTTTTAATAGATTATGTTTTGAGCTCATGCAGAACCATATAGAGCTGGCAATGTTGTGACAGATTAAAATTCAAACATCAAAAGCTTTTACGTCATAAATTTCACACTGCAATTTAAAACAGTTTCATTTTCAATGACAAGCTGTCTTTTAGAAAACATACCAATTGCATTCTTGAAATTATCTCCACTAAGCATAATGAAACAAAGATCTCAAATCATCCTCTTGGCAAACTGCTAGCAAGAAAGACCTGGAGCGTTCTGCCCATTCCTGGTAAAACATGAGAGAACAAGTACTTTTACTTTCTTCTTGTTGTCCCTTCCTGTTTCAGAGCTATTTCTGAAGTACATTTCATACCTGGTACCCTACTTCTTGCTCAAATGCACAGTCTTCATAAAGAAGACAACTAATTTTTTTCCTCCAAAAAAAAAAAAAAGTTTTTTTGGGGGGATGAACAGTTTAATTCTGCAAAAGCTCAAAAAAAAATTCTCTCAATCCCGCTCCTCTGGACACAATCATTCAATGTGATAACAGGATGTAACTGTGTTATCTCAGATACACATTATCCATGTAAGGATTCACAGGGTACCACACATCATTCACCTCCAAGTTATATAGGAGTCTTGTTGAGTGCAGTGAAAGACCCACTTTCTGAAAGACCTGAAGTTTTGGAAACGTGTCTGCATACATGGCATTTTTACCAGAAGGCTCTGGGGTTGTTTTCAGTTTGTTCTTGGATTTTTTAACTCCTTTTTCTCTTCTTAATTTCAAAATCTTCTAGCAACAACTCATCTCTTTCTCATTCATGCAAAGAATGCTTTAACAACAGACGATGGGAATTGGCCCTTAATTTGACTTTTTAAAAAAAGCTTTCAACAGTGCTCTTACACTTTTCAAGCTACTGTACCATAAAAAACAAATTCAGTACTTTTTTGCACATTTTACCTTTTGCACATTGGGGCAGAACAGGGCAATTTAGATTGCCTGATGCCTGAAAGAAAACACAAACAGTGGATTTGTTGGTAAAGTTAATAACAAAGGAAATAATTCTGAGAGTACTGATGTTTACAAAGGTTTTTGCTAATTCAACAATGCTGACGAATACTGCAAACCGGACATTTTTTATTTTATATAAACCTTCACACAGAAACTTGGAAGTGACCCTTTGTCTGCTTTGTAAGACCTCCACCAGAATCTCATTAAAAACCTGAATGCATTATTTTCCAACACACTTGGGGGGGGGAGGCAATCTATGCAAGGTTACAGGGTTTTTCCAGTGTCCAAGTCTTACTGCTTACCTTCACATCTCTCTGGCAGTTGTTCAATTGTTCCCAGCCCAGGGATTGTCCTCATAACTCCTCTGGCAGTTCATCCAACTGAGATTTTCCCCCGTGAAGGTCCCAAGAGGCAAACCTTACACCATACCTTGCTTTGCTGAGATACAGACAAATTCTTCTGTGTTAGTCTTCTAACTTAAATCTTTCTCAGCTTGTTCCCTCTGGCTGCATGACATCACATACACAGATCTTGACTGCCAAAATTAAGTTGAGATGGCTTAGTGTGTTTTTACACATAAAAGATGTCTATGTTACTCAGGTGGCAAAATCAGTTACAAAGATCTAAGAGGCACCCTACTTTTTTCCCTAAATTCTTTTGGCTGAAAATTTGACAGTAGAAAAACTGGACTCCATTTTAATGTTTAACATCATCATCTTCGAAGCTACAAAAATAAACCTGAAAAGCTGAGAATCCTTGTTTTCTAGCATCGCCAGAACTACTTACTTCCAGAGTTTTCAATGCTAGAGTACTTTCCAGAAGCAGGTAGCTTCTAAGGTTTTGAGTAACTACAGATACTGTTTTTGTACACATGCAGGTTTTGTCTTTTTAGGTTTTTTTTTCCCCTCTCCTTTTCTAATTGACCTTGCTACAAGGCACATCGTGCTGTAGCAGTATGAATTCAGATTTCTGGAAAGTAAATTAAATCTTGGAGAAAAGGAAGGATGGCTTTGCCATCCTCTACCAGCTTAACAATAGAACCTTTGATATTGATATTAAAGAAAAGAACCAAATATAAAAGGCATGTTTTTGAACTTACTTTATCTTTGTGAAATTTAAATGAACACAGACACATTAATTGTACTGTCTCATCTTCAGGCTGTAAAAGAGCACAGAGGCACTAGTTCAGCTTTGGATGTGGAGTAAATGCAGAATAGCTTTAATTTTTATTGACTTAGTGGAATAAGTCTAACATATTATGACAGCCTAACCCATAACTTGGAGGATTCTTAACAACTCAGATTATAAAAATAACAAGTGCTGACACTACTGACATGTTTAGGTGGACTGGAAAAGTAAGTTAAAGGATAGATACCCAGAGAAGGGTGGAAGCCTATATTAGTAAGCTATTTAATACTGAGCCAGATGAACTGATGTTTAGTAGACAATAGAGAGTAGGATCTTTTATGAAAAGAGCCGAGGAAGTAGAATACCTTAAAGATTTATCTGTGAAACCAGTGCTATTACATTATCCGAAAGCTGAAGAGGATCATCTCACCGATTCTGTGATGTTCACGGTTGTTATTTATAGTTTATTATTTTGTAATTGCTATTATTGTAGTGATTCACATCCACTCTGTGTTATGTACTGTCAGTCAAGACAGTAGAAAAAAGGGATAAGAAAAGAAATGTAACGCGGTCTTTTGTTTGAGCCATCTTGATAGTAAGCCAAGGGAAAACCTAACCCATTTGAGATGAAATGAAATAAAGCAGGCAATACAATAAAAGAATAAAAGTAATTTTTTAACCTGTCTTCCTAAAACTGACAATCCCCAGACCATTTTTCTGTTGTGTCGCAGACAGTTTGACACTGGACCCTGAAGTCTCAAAGGCAAATGCCTACGGTTTCACCGGCTGCATGTCTTCTGTTTGGTATAACCACATCGCTCCCCTGAAAGCTGCCTTACGCCATCCCAGCATTGCTCCCGTGACAGTCAAGGGTTCCTTGACTGAATCCAGATGTACATCCCTAACAGAAGCTGACGCAAACACAGCAACCACCATATATTCCCCTTCAGGTACGTCCTGCCAAGAGGAGAAAGGGAAATTAAAAGAACACCAGAGCATGAGATTCCCTTCATTTTTACTGTAATGCAGTTGTGAGAGTGTTATAAACACTCGAACTGCTAAGTTACTTTCTCTCTAAGAATTTTAAGTGTTAAGAATGGGCACTAAGATTAGCCAATGCCACTTTAAAAAGATGTTGCACCACTTATAGAAATCCCACAGTCATTGCGTTCACAGCATCTGAAGTATGGTTATATGCCTCACTGGCCGTTTCCATCCACTCTAGGTAGCTGCAGTGCTGTGGATCTCAAAGGAAAACATAAATGTTACACAGATTTCATATCCCAGTAGCAATCAGCAATAGGAATCTTGTAACAAACAAGGCAAATCTGTTGACACTCTAGCAAGAAGGAGGAAAAAACCCTTTGTACAAACCCCTTGACAGATATGCATGACGTCCACTAAATGCCCATACTTGATTCTCTCAGGCAAAGCGAAGCAACAGCACTGGAGTGTTACCAGTAAGGCGATTCCAACAGTTTGTTTATATATCTTTCAATCCTGAGACTGTCCTCTGGGACTTTAAGTATTTTACACACACAAATTTGTGTGCAGACAAGGAGACTCAGAACAGCTGGGAACGTCCCACTAACAGGGGCAGTTGAGTTGCCACTTAAGTCACCAGTAGATGCAGCAAAAATCCTAACAACCAGAAACGGGTACAAATTATGAGATGGTTTTACCCCGACCTCTGAAGCTGCTTTGTCTTCTGAGAACTATTACAACTTCATTATATAGCATGATTCCTTTTACATTTGTACTTGCATCAAATCTTCTTTTCCTGCAGCTTCTAATTGATATTTAACAGAAAACAAATGATGCTATTTTGCATTCTGCATAGATAAAGAGGCTATCAATTTCTCTGAGCGTACTCTGTATGTGCTGATTCCCACCTTTACCTTTCTTCCCTCCACCCAAAGGATTCTGAATCGTCTGCCATGAAGCGCACACAAGAAACATGCACCACAAATACAAAATGGGCAGTAGCACTGAAAATATTATCTCCCCTCTTTATAAGGTTTAATTTGACTTTATATGTTCATCTACAAATGTAGGTCAGAGCTATAGCCTTCCCATCTTTCACTCCTTTCTGGAACCTCCTTGTAGGTATTATTAAAAAAAAAGCTATGACTGAGTAAAGCTCCCAACATGCTATTTAGCTCAAATTTCTATCAGTGATTTCACTACACATACAATGAGAAAACACTTTCAGGTGTTACAGTAGTTGTAAGCTTTTCTGTTTCCTCTTAAATACATCTTTGACAGTGAAGACGTAGAAGTCTGTCCCACAAGCTTAGAGACCTTTCCATTTTGATTTTCCAATACCCCAAATTACATCTTCCGAAAAAAGGTTACCATTCACAAGAGTAAGAAGACACTTCTGTTTAAGCTACATAAAAAAAAAATGAAATAGTTGATAGAAATAATAAATCTTGTTCCATTTAACCAACTGCAGATCCATTTGGGAAGACAGACGAAAGGGAGCCTCTCACCAATGCGGTCAGAAGCGATTCTGCTGTGATTGGAGGTAATAATTTTTAGAAGATTACAATCAAAAAATAACTGTCAGATGATAAAACACCTAATGCACATCTATTATTTTCTTGGTACATACCTAGATAGTAATATACACTGTCAATTAAGGCACTGGTGGGTCTCAAAGAAGTTAACCAATAACTGCTTTGCACACCACACTGATGAGAGCCTCAACACCTTATTCACACATCCTCTACTCCTTGAGCTCTCTATTTGCATGTCAGTGTTATGGAGGAGCTTCCTAGATGGTATGGAAGCACCTATATACTAGGGAAAGTTGTCTTTATAGCTTCGTGTAGGTTTTCATTTTCCTTTAACAACTTAGAAGGCAATTTATCTCTGTTTATTTTATAAGACGCCCTGTAGGGAGCTGCCTTCAGTAATATCTAGAAGCTATAAACCTAAGTGTACAAGGCTCATGCCAACTTTCAGAGATAACACAGGAGAAAATACGACAGAGCAGGGATTTGTTTGAGCATATGTATCAAGTTTTGTTGTTGTTGTTGTATTTTTTTATATATATGTATATAAACAAACACACTGATCCAACTTTGCTTCTAGTGAAGTCAGAAGTTGATCTAAATCAGGTCAATTACATCAATGCTCACTGGCCATGTCACCCAAGTAGATAAAATCCAAATACAGACAATCAAGAAGAGCACAATAGAGACAGAAGACTGCATACTGTTTAAGATTCGTTGTTCTATCATATCCTCTAAACTGATATGCACCAGTAATGTATTTTTGACATAATTAAGTCTTTTTTTTTTTTTGCATTTTACCCTTTCTACCCTTTCCTTTTTTTTCTTTTTTTTTTTTTACCTCTCCTCAGGTGTAATAGCAGTTGTGATATTCATCATCTTTTGCATCATCGCCATCATGAGCAGATTCCTCTATCAGCACAAACAGGCACATCGAAGTAGCCAAACAAAGGAGAAGGAATACCCAGAAAATCTTGAGAGTTCTTTTAAAGCTGACATTGACTTGCAGAACACAGTGAGCGAGTGCAAACGAGAATATTTTATTTGATGGACAATGCAATTTCTTTTTACTCTTACTCCCCTGAACTTCCTTCCTCCCTTCCTTTCTTCCCCCTACTCTTCCTTCCCCCCCCCCACACTCTTTCTTTTTTTAAACATTCATTTTTTTGCTTAATTTATTTTTTATTTGGGAAAGATCACCCTGAAAAAGAAACACAAGAATCACAGTGCCTCATTCTCAGCATAACAACGTGGCAATCGCAGTTTACTTCTGCAGTTCAAGAGACCTGCTATCCCACTCTAAACAAAGTTAGATCCACACACGCACCTGGTTTCTGCTGTGACTTCCTGGATGTTCTGAAGTCCCTACTTTAACTCTTGTGTTTGTTGTGTTGTGTTTTTCCCCCACTCTTGGACCAGTTATTTTGTCACATTTACAATAGAGCTGGACTATGTAAGTAGCTGACTACATAGCTCTACAGATACTGGGACAGGAGAGAGGGAAAGAATGAGACCAAACCACCTGACTTACTTCACAGGCTTATTTACAACAGCCATAACAAATCAGAACAATTCTCAAATGATACGAACAGACACGTCTCTATTGATTTCAGCAATCACATTAATTTATACCTGTTGAGTCACCAGTATGAGGTAATGAAAAATAAAATTGTCTTTCTCATTTAAGCTCCTTCCCCCGACCTCCTGTCCTTTTACTGTAACTTTTAGGCTTACTGATTATTTTCCAAGAATGTATGTATCAACAACCAATATCATTCCCGTACACTTCTTTCACCTCCATCTCATAAGGCTGGCTTTGTAGACCCGACATACTCTAGCATATCTCTAGCTGTAGCATGGTAAATAGTAGCTTGAATCTCCAAGGGTTTTAGGAAGCTGCTAGGACTTAGGTGCACTATATTTGTCTGAAATGTTATTAATGCAGCATATGTTCGTGACATATGGAGGATTATCACATGCTGAGGTTAAACACTGCTACCACTGAGGCAAATAAAATACACAAAAGGAAAAGTAGAAATAGTTTTTATCTTAAACATTATTCACCAGTTATTAAAATAAAAAATAATTAGAAATAATAATTTCAAGTGCTCAAAAAACCCTGCAAAAACTGCATGAAAGATTGATCATTCTTTGTAGAATCTGGAATAACCACTCCAAAGCTAAACAGAGGTTTAATATTATGTTTTAAAAGGTTAATATTTAATCAAGCCTATGAAATCTGTGAAAAAAATCCCAAATGCTACAATTAAGACAAACAGTAGAGAAGATTAAAGTCTTCTGTCCTTTCCTGACTGGGAACAATACCGAAGGCTCAAATCCTGCCCATTTTAATTGTGCTGCATAGCTTTGAAACGAGTCTCAAAAATCTTTTTAGTCGTAGATGTTGTAACACTAGGGAATTGAGAAGTCCCTCCAAGGTGAGGTTTTTCCACACCTCGCCTATTTTCTTCACAGGACTACTGAAGTGTTTAGAATTTGCTGTCAGACACCTGCATCCATGTTTGAGTCGTTTCATTTAAAGTGACCCCTGTACGAGCCAACTCTGACAACCTAATGTTCTTAATAAGCCTTATGAGGAACGGAACATGAAGGAAGGGAAAGCACACAGTGCATTCTTCTCTCCCTGTATAACTATCTTTCTCCATTCAGACTGATAGACACAAACCATCCTTCTGGTTTGCTACATGTTAGTTTGTAGGAATAAAAAAAACCACTACAAAGCGCAACTTTAGAGTGCAAAACAGTGGAATGGCTGGAGAAGGAACACTAAGAAATGTAACAGCGCTTTCATTTTTCAAGTGACTAGATCACTTTCAGCCATCAGAATCAGAGCCCGATTCTGCAAGATGCTTAAATTTCTCAAGGAGGATCAAGTTCCCATCACCAAATGTAGATACTAGTGTTGCTGTAAACATTTTGGATACAGGTCAGTGGCTCAGTTCTGGGAGAGGTGTAAGTGGTATGCTATGTGCAAGCACAGACCGACAAAACAACATGTCTTTATTTATTTTCCCTTCTCTCACTCATTATAGTCCAGACTGGTAAAACTTCTTGAAAATTTTACTATATCAGTGTGCTTTTGTAAATAAAAAGAACTGCACATACATAAATGCATGCAAAAGCATAAAGAAACACATGCATCTGTACCCGCGGATGTAATGAGAGTGAATGTTTATATGCTACAGAGCTGGATAAAAGAACACTTTTGTAGAGGTGTGCATATAAGACCCTGCTATTAAATCAGGTTGTTGATGCTCTTCTAACTAAAAAAATAAAAAAATAAAAAAATAGGTAAGAATACTAATTAAGGTAAACCCTTACACTATTTATTTCATTTATTTTATTGCAGTGCTTTCTCTAGTGAAGGCATCACTGGTTTACTTTAGCACCAGTTAGTGACAATTATAGAAAATAAATACGATTTTTCAAAAAATCTCCCAATGTTAAGACTGCGTTCATTTTCCGTGGTTCAAATTAAATCCCCCTCCACACTTCCCCATAGATAGCAAACTGCTCATGCTATTTTTATTAAAAGGGCTTTAATCCAAAGATGGGGAGGTTCTTCCCTGTTTTCTTTTAACTTTTATCCTAGGTAACAGCTTTCAGTAAACATCAAGAAAAATACTTTCTACATATACAATGTCAGGGCTTATTTTAACATAAAACCAAAGAGCACTAGATGTTTTTGGAGGGATTTCTGTTCTGGAAAAGAACAAAAACTGTTCCACAAAAAAAGCCTCAGAGAACGTAAGGGAAAATCAGAAGGATCCCAGGGCCCTTTTTTCTTCTAGAGTTCTGTAACCTCTGAAAATTATTTTTTCCTAGGTATTTTTAGGTTACCAAATACCAAGATATGGATTTAGGCACTGCAAATTCCTATTTCCCAGAAATGACGTAGCCAATAATAGCCGCACTTTGTGCATCTGCTTTGCTGTGAGATGTTTTAAGTACTACAAGGCATTTAAGGACCTCTGAAAATTGAGTCTCATTTCTCTATCAGAAATAAAGCATTAGTCCAAATAACCAGCAGTGTAATTTGCAGTAAGTTTTTCTACTGTCCTTATTCACCTATTGGAAAAAAGACTACAAATGTCTGGAGTGCATTCTTAACATGCATACCTTCCCTCCCCCCCCCCTTTTTTCTTGGCATGGCACTACAATGAAGTCTAAACCAAACAGCAGACATGCTTTCAACTCACACTAACTCAACTCATTTGGGTAAAAGTAGCTTTGTAAAAAAAAGCCATTTAGAGCTATGTAAGATTAACTTCAATCATGAGACACCCCTAGCACTTACTTAGGTTAAAATAGATGACCAAAAAAAAAATCAAAGATGAGATGCATCCTCTCTTTCATTTTAACTATCTTGCCAGACTGAACCCATCCCATTTATCAATCCCTAGGTTTTCATAGCATAGGCCAAAACATTCAAATAATGATGTGTTTGCCTACATTAGGATTTAGCTGATCATACATGTGGTGAGGAACAATCTGCAGAATGTGGTTTTGCTAGACTGGGGGGAGGGGGGTGTGAACCTTCACATAATGAAATCCACCAATGATTTTACTTAGCATAGGATTGAGCCCTAGGCCACCGAGAACTTGAAGACTGTCTTTGAGTCTTTTCGTTTTGGTTGGCATTTGTTGTCACAGGCTACTTGTTCCACACTTGTCATTAAGTCAGTAAGGACAGCAAACGTCTCACACAGATTAAAAATCAGGCTCCAGAGGTGCATCTTTCTACTGATTATAGAGAGAGAGAAGGAACCTGGCAATAGGCTAGCTATGTATACCAGTACTTGCCTATATAAAGGGATCTTGAACTACCCTTGCAGCTCCAGTAGATGCATCTGCACAAGGCTTACAAGAAATGCATTTCTTTCAGAGGTACTAGCTGGGACTGGGGAAGATCCTCCTACCATCTAAAACTACCCTAGGCATCTCTGGTTAGGAAATGCCGGTGTCTGTTTATAGCTGAACATGTGAAAGTAATGTGTCAAAGCACCCTTTTAAGTCAGTAATCCTGTCAGTAATCTGGAGCTCAGAGATAATAGATCTGTCTCCAATGTATTCAAGATCCAAAATCCATTTGCTGATTAGCATGGGAGCTTTGACAAATAGCATGCACGTAAACAGTTCTTCACATTTCATAATCTAGAGCTAAATCAGATCACCTAAAAAGCCTTTCTACCTGTGTAGGTCTGATGCCATTTGGAATAAATTAGATTTTCTGTGCAGCTGCAGCATGAATGAGAGTCTCCTGCCTAACACATCTGTTGTCTGCTAGCCCTAAGCAGATACATCACTGATGCCTGTTGGCTTTTCATATTACTGTAAGCATCCATCCAGAATCCACAACTTCTAAAGGAGATGGACCCTTGAAAAAAAAAAAAAAAAAAAAAAAAATCTTCAGAACAAATCAGCCTTCTTTCCTATCACTGAAAGCCAATTGGTTGAAGTACTTTCTTTACCCTGGATAGCAGAGTCTAAGAGGAGATGGGATTTGACTCCTTCGGACTCTGCCATCTCCTGCCATCGTTGTTTCTTATCTTCACCCACACTAAGTCTACGCTGAAAATGAATTTCAAGTATTGTTTTGCACTGCTACCTTTTCACAAAGTCTTTTTATTATTATTATTTTTCAGAAAGCAACGCTGTGTAAAAGAGTTGAGCAGAAGCTGAGAGCTTGTGAGGCTCTCTAAGACAAGTGTTATTTCAAAGCTTTCATGCAGTTTTGCAACGCTTACTTATCAAACAAGCCGAGCAGTACAGCTACATTCCTACCACAACAAAGAGCTTATCCAGAGCTCTTTGAGGTTGGTGGGAGGCCTCTTGGTTGACTACAGTTAGAGTTGCACCATGCCCCTTGGTGTTTTCTTGACAAGTTACTCTCTCAGCCATGCAGTTTCAATGTATAATTTGTTTCTTTGGGATCTGAACTTTGTTGGGTTTCCCTTGCCAATGAAGGGTTCTCTGTGTCCCCTTTTCTGTGCTCCTTTTGTACATGAAACTTCTAAACACACTCTTTGGGATCAGAAAAGTCTTTTATTTCTCCCCTCTGGTTGTTTATTTTGAGCCATGCCTGTAGGAGTCTGGATATTTCTACGTATTGGTATTTATTTCTGTGATCTTTTGCACTAAGTTTCTCTGACAAAACTGCAAAAAAAAAAAAAAAAAAAAGCACTGGTGAACTATTGTAATTTGTAAGCTTGTTATTTGTTGTTTGTATTGTACTGAGTGAGTCTACAAGCCAAGCTAAGGAAGGATTAAGGCAACAATTTCTGCTGACAGTTGCTCCGTATCTAGTTCACCTGATTTATTTCCCTCTCTTTTTTTTCTTTAAACCGGAGGGCTACTGAATTAGTAGTAGGAGATAGAAAAACTCATGTTGTTGTGCTATTATTACTCTTCTCCTGGCAGTCACGGAAACCAGGAATTTGAAGAAATGACATGATTGTCAAAATGTCAGCCAGATAATCAGCTGTGAAACTGCTCCACCACAAGCTGTAGTCACCTAGGGATGGTGACCTGTAAGAACAAATGGGGACATGACCTCACCTAATTACAATTTCAATGAGGCAGTGCATGAGGGATATGCTCTCAGAAAGGTAAAGCTTTTGGAACTCATGCATGGTATAACCCTCAGGTGGAAGTGGGTGGTTTCAAATGTTTTTTCCACAATTTGTTTTTTTGTGGAATGAATTTGTAGTTAGCTGCCCAAAAAATAGCCCTCATTTTCCTGATGATCTGTAAAATATTGGTGACACACTTCAGTCATCAGAGAGAATATTTAACCCCTAGCTGGTACTTATCTGAAGCTCCCGAGTAAAATCTCCAGGGTTTTCCAAGATACAGAGATGGAGAACAATGCTGTCCCTCAGACAATCCTAACATTTAACACAACGTTGGGTACAAGAGCAGTGTTTGCTTGGAGACTCTCCTCTTCCCCACCCCCCTCTCACCTCATATGCCTGACAGCTTTTTTCTAAGATTACTAATTGCTGTTTGCATCTCAACACCCTTTGCTTCCTGATGCCAGTCTTCTTTTTTTTTTTTTTTTTTTGTGGAGTTCACTACCACAACCCTAATGAAAGTCCATTTGATACGATTTCTGCATGTGAAATTATTTACTGGCTTTTGCATGCCACAGCCTATTACAATTTCACCGCATATCATTGAGGCACACTGTTTTCTGGCATGTTTTGGCATTGCTTCCAAAGCTGAGCACACCTATCGCTAAGTAAGAAAACTGAGGTAAAGCTTATACGCAGTGAGCTGCAGGCTCGGATGTCACTCACAAAACACTCAGACACCTGAGCCCACTCCACAAACTTTCAGATAGAGGTTAAGAGAGCAAGCAGGGGTTTCTTTTTTTTTTTCGGGCATCTAGCCATAAAAATCTGTGAGTTTTGCAGAAGAAATATTTGACATAGACCATTTACCTAAATGATAGCAAGAAGATAAACATCATAATACATACTCAAATACTGCTTTGAAACTCATTTTGTGAAAGAAACAGACAGCTTCAGACCTGGTTTTAATCCTGTTGAGGTCAACGTAGATACATCACAGATGAATTTAGCTTTAGGTTGCCCTAGGCAAGGGCAGTGATGATCTCCTGCAAACTGAGCCTGACATGTATGAATTCAAGTCAGGACCTTATATTCATCATCCCCTACTGCTGTCAACAAGAGTTGCATTCACTGCAATTATGCGTGTCTTCTAGCAGAACTCTGGCTAAAACTCAGGATAAGGCAATGAGCTTCAGCTCCACTTAAGCCCATGACATGGCTTAAGTCACCTTCAGGAGTTCCCAAATGTGTGCAGGGGGAAGGGTGGTCTGCTGTCAGCCAGCCCGGGAATCCATGCCGACTCAAAGACGATTTTATGGAGCTTAATGGAATCCACATCTGAATGCACTGTGATGAACTGTAACCTACTTGAAAAATGAAGGCACCTTAAAAAAGCAGGGGGAAAAAAAAAAAAAAAAAAAAAAGAAAAAACAGCAAGCATCTCAGGCTAAAAGCTAGCTGAGATTAAGTACTTATAAGAATAAAAAAATTGATCCTTCTGGAGAGGTACCCTTCATCATTCATTTCACTT
Organism: Perdix hodgsoniae; assembly: GCA_035772895.1. Taxonomy (NCBI): domain Eukaryota; kingdom Metazoa; phylum Chordata; class Aves; order Galliformes; family Phasianidae; genus Perdix; species Perdix hodgsoniae. The sequence goes on from JAPSGF010000050.1 coordinate 4,007,772, forward strand.
TGTTCTACTTAAATTATGTTAATTAAATCTCTCAGAACACTGCTCATTTCCATAGCAGAGCAAATAATAAAAAAAAAAAAAAGGACTTTTCTTTTACTGGTCTGTTAAAGGGTAAGGCAAGAGTCTCTCAGTTACAGTAAAAAGCAGAATGGAGATTTTGGATATTCCCCTTCCGCTATCTGGTTTTCTAAACAGAATTCCACAGGACGTTGCCTCAGTCCAAGTCAGTTTTGTAGACAATGTAATATGTCTTAATACACTGTTCGGGGATTGAGAAAATTTAGCCTTAGCTTCTTTTGTTTTCTATGGTTACTGTTGTACAGAAGAAAGACTTAAACTGTAAATAATGTATATTTAATAAAGAGAGACTTTTTGTATGATTTTGCGTGGAAGACAAATGCCTCCTGCTGTGTTTTTATTTTACCTGATAGCTGAATGGAAGTTGAAGTGGTGATTATGGAAAAACTAATTCTCAGGATTTACACGTTAACTCTAAACTAACTGATCTCACCGGATATTAGTAAAAGCTGAAATATCCATAACTTAAGATTTACTGATTTCAGCTACCACTAAAAGTTATTGTCATAAGACATTTGATCATCACCATATCCCTGACATAAGTCATTAACGCGGGTTTGTGACACCTCCCTGGAGCATAAAAAAAAAAGTTACCCAAGGAGTTAAAAGTCACATCTGGAGACATAGTTTAGTTCCAGTTAGGAAACATGTTTCAGCATGTACCTTCCAAGTACTCATGCACATACACTCTCCCTAGCCTACCACGTGTGCTCTGTAGCATCCACATGCCTCTGTGCAAGAACCACGCTTCACACACTGCCACCATCACACCCATCCCCGGGGCGATGAACAAGAGCTGGCTCACAGGGTTCTGCCCTGACATCGGGCTTCCGGTCTCACTACCTAGCACATAGTAACTGGGCACGCAGACCCCCTTACAATCCCTTGAAATAAATAAATAAATAAATAAAATCACAGCCTTCAATACTATCACGATGAACAGTACAACTGGTAGAGGGTTCAAAATACAGCAAGTCTAAATTAAATACAATGAGAATTTTTTTTTTTCCAAAGACCTTTACAGAATTCAACATGAGACAGACTTCACTCTAAACTTTCAATACTTATGCATTCTATGTTTCAACCAGTCAGATTTCTATATTAGCAGATAAGATCATTATCTTAGGAAATTCTCTAATACCTTTATTTACTCTTCCCCCCCCCTTCCCCTACTTCATTTCTGTGTGGGTTACCTCAACACAGTGGAAAGCACAGCAATGACAGCAGAGTAGCAAAGCCCTAGACCGCAGCAAGCAAGGATATCTTAAGTGTAACAGTTGTAGACACAAAGGAAAGAATCTGCTTATCCTAAGAAGGCATCATGGTACACCGGGATCTCCAGTGAGATCCCCCAATCCTTAAATGAGGTCTGGGAAGGGATGGATTCTAGCTCCACCTCTCCCACTCACTCAATTTGTCGCATGCACCCCAGCTCCCTTGGGTTGCCCCCACCTTCCCACCAGGTGCTCAATCACTGCTTTGAGCAGTGACTCAGCATTTCCACTACAAGCACTGTCCAGAAAATGGGGTTAACAACTGCCTGCAGTCCTACACAGCTGTGCTCTCCGTCAGGATAGCATTGTAGTACATATGTTGGGGTTCTCCTGAAGCCCACAGTGCAAAGTTCCCATCTCACAGGATGCTGCGACCTACTACAGGCATCCCAATCCACAGCCAGCCATGTAACACACTGAGAGGCAACAGCCACGTTACCGAGCAGCGCTCTCCTGCTGTCCCATTGTTCCTGATGAATGTGAGAGGAGGGGCTTAGAGAGCACATGATTTAGCAGAAACTGTCTCAGAAAGAAAGACGAGCAAGACTAATACCACAGACTCAAAGAATCAGCATGACAATACAGTGGGAGCAATAGCTTTACAAAGCTGAACACTACAATTTTTATTGCAATCCAGCCATTGGAAATTAAGTTTGCATGGTTTACAACCTGAAAATATCAATATGACATATTTTCTTTCTATAAAACAATTGACTTTATTTTTTTAATTCCCTAGGAGAATCTTTAGATTTCCCACTTCCCCATACTTTTTTCCCCTAGATTCTTGTGATGATGAACAAAGGCTTCATTTAGGAGATTGTGTAATTAATTCAACTGAGTTAACGGAAAAGCATGCATCTAGTTGGTGGTCTAGAAAAACTTTGTTAATTATAATTTATAGATAGTTAGCCACATCTACAAGAAGACAAGGTATTATACTGTTGTCATCAACCTCCCTCAGCACCTGCTGTTTTTCTTTCAGATAGAACAAAAATAACCATCTTCCTCACCACAGCCACATAAGTAGAAAGTTGTAAGCAAAAGAGACAGCAGATACAGTTGCTTTAAAAGAGTTTCAAATTACCTATGAAAAGTAGCAGTCTCAATCTAGTAATAAAGAAGGAATGCACTTACCCCTTTCTGAGGATTAGGGTTTACCAAACACTCCGAAGAAAACAATCTCCAAGCTGATGCTTCTGTAGCAAATGCCAGCTTTTAAATGAAGTTAGGGAGGGGTGGACCCTGGGTCACAGCAGTGATTTGCTTGCACCTGTGCTCCCAGGGCTGGCTACGCCCCTTCACCAGGTGCTCAATCACTGCTTCAGGCTGTGACCTAATGGTTCCCACTTACAGTATTAGTATGCTTTTATGGTAAAGTTTTACACTAAAGTTTTGTTGCTCCACCCAAAACCCCATTCTAAATGTACATAGGCTAATACCATTAAGTAAAAACTGCTGAGAAAGAAATGCAGGATAGCCTTGCTGTAGTCATCTCCGGTATTTGCTTGCTTTTTCCCCACAGCGTGAGTACTAGGCTGATGCAGTTAATGCTTATTTTTCTACACCTGTTAGCCTAGCAAAAAGTCATAAAAAGCAACTGCACAAGGTCATGTTGTTCTGGCAGACCTTCCGGTGATGTCTGTATTTAACTCTTCTTAAGACTATTGCTCTCTCTTTCTCAAAATGTAAGTTAAACAGCCTTTGTCTCATTTTGAGCCCATCACATCTTGTCCGGTTCCCAAGGGAACAGAAAGATCATCACACGCCTTTGCTGTCATGCTGCAGCCTTTCTTCTCTAACAGCTATCATACCCCTCCAGCTTCACCACACTCTTCAGTTCTCACCTTTTTCACATGCTCCAACCCCACTTCCCTTACAACTTTTCTTCCACACCATGTTTTTAACCCCATAGAATCACAGGAGGTGCTCAGATAAGAGCTTTTTATTAGAATTTTGCCCTTTGCAGTGTCAATCTGCAGAATTGGTAGGCAACTGCACATAGCAGGGGGGTTGAAACTAGATGATCGCTGTAGTCCTTTTCAACCCAGGCCATTCTATGAATTACTTTTCCTTCTCTACATTTCTTTTACTCAGCCTTACTCCCTGCACCCTTTCCCAAGAAGACATCGCTAAAACTGTGCAGCAGTGAGGGCCAAGCCTTGCTGCAAGCCATACCCCAACAGCAAGGAACCAACAGTACAACTTCAAGTTCACTGCGAACAACTCATGTGAATATTTTGTCTTATATAATTTGCAGTATTATGAAAAGTAATAGATGGGACAGATCAGAAAATGACCAAGATCTGATGGAAAGAGCATGCATTCAAAAAGAACGATCAATGTATGAAAGGCAACAAGTTGCTATATAACAAATGAAGTACTCAGCGTTAAATTGTTCAGCTTCAGTAGACTAACAATCTGTTTGCAAGTTGATCCAGCTTAAGTGACGCATTTTTTCGAATGAACAGCTGGGCCTAGAAGCTGGCGCCTTCCCGACCAAACAACTGCTGGACATGGACAGACAAATTTGTTTCCTTACTGAGTGTTGAAGAACTTGCTATATATTATATATATTTAATTTTGGATCCCACCTTCAGTCCTGGTTAGGACCTAATATTCTTCATGGTCCCTCATCACCTGAATTTTGAGGAGGAGTAAGACTACTAGGAAGAGTTTCTCTACCCATTTCCCTCAGTCACTTTAAGCCAAGGTAAACATTTACACTGGGAGGAAGGAGCACAGGACTGTTCTGCCCCAGAATACATCTAAACACGCACACATGAGCTGTCTTCCATGGATAGGATTTACTGATTTACTTGAGTGTAAGGGAACTGTTGAATCATGGCCAGTACCTCTGACCGATCACCTAAGGTGAGCACTGAGTCCATCCATGGCAATTCACGTGTGTGACTGGAAGGGGTGGAGCCTGGCTCCACCTCTCCTAGACCCCATTTAAGGGCTGACTGCCACTTAGGAAGGATCTCTGTCTGGGGATTGCTCCTCATGGAGTTTCTTCTGAGCCTACAATACCAGTGAACACTTTTTATCTCTGATTATCTTTTCCAATGTGATAATCTTACCAGCCTAACTTCTCTGTATACTTACTGATCATACAATACTATACAACGTCCATATACTTATTGTACACTTGAGCCTCATGCAAAAGTTCCACACATTACCGATTTTACTTATCTCTATTAAAAAAAAATCCTTATATGCAGCAGGTGTAACCAATGAGGCTGTGCCTTACAGGCAGTTTCTCTGGTTGTGTGTAGAGCCACAGAATGTAACCATAGGTTAGGAAAGACATTAATATCATCCTGTCCAACCACGAACTGCTTCTACCATACCCATAAACTGTGTCCCCAGGTACTACATCTAAGAGAGAAGAGAGGTATTGTCTGAATGTGTATATATATATATATATTTGTTTGCAAATATACATAAATGTTTATACACACATATGTGTTTTTACATATGTATATGCATATATATCTATATGCTTCTGTCTGTCTCATGCGGTAAAACCTCTTTGATCCCTATTTCCATGGAATAAGGTTTCTTCCTACACAGTAGGAGAACCAGGTTTCAATAAGGCAAAACAAACAAACAAAAAAAAACCACCAAGCTATGCAATGCTTCCTGCTTCTCACCCAATGCAGTATTTAAAGTCCCAAACCCAGATTTCTAACTGGCACTAAGTATGCCTAAATCCAGTGCATTTGAGATCCAGAGCCATGTGCTGAGCTGCTGATTCCAGGTACAAGAATGTGAAAGTCTGACCCTGGTGAGCTGTTTTGGTGAAATCTGTGTTTGCAAGCGCCTAAAGAAATTGAGAACCATTCTTAGGATGGCAATAAAAAGGCTAATTAGAGAAGGTATTATGATGCACCAAAATAAGCAGGTAACAAAAGGCTATAAATCAGGCAAGACATAAGTATTATGTTCTAAATTAAAAATAAACATATATATAAATAACTCATTTTGCTTCAGCCCATTTTTCCAGATCTGCCCAGTAATGATCAGTCCTGGAGAACACCTATAGAAATTACACATTGCCATGCATTTCCCTGCATGGAAAACATTCACAGAAGCACTGTATGCACTAAAGAAGTGATTTCTACACCTGGAGCCATATTCAAAGTGGATTTTCTGAGTAGTGATTATCTTTGAAACACAGCCTATCAATGCATTAATGTAAACTAATCAGCAAAGGGTTCTGTTCCCTAGTAGGGAACTAATTACATTTAAATGTGCATTGGACTTGCTAGAGATCTCATAAAACACCAAAATCTATTCAAAAGACTGGTGATTGACTGAATATTTCTGAGATTTTATGCACATGGGACCCAAACCTCTGTGATGTCATCTCATATACTGACACTTGGCAACCATGTGCCAAAAAACCTGTCAATATTTGCTTGTCTCCTAATAGAATTTCTGTTGCTGAATGTCTGTTTGGCCCTTTCATTCAGTCTGTTGCAGGAAAACATCTCTAGGGAAATACTATGAATAGCTAACTTGTGGGCTGCTAAAATGCAAAGATGGAGCAAGCTTGCCCTTGGCTCGAGGCATATATGAAAACTATGTTGCAGATGCTATGATACAGGATACAGAAATAGGATAAAAAAGAAATGTTCAGCCTCAAGGACTTGGATCAGAACAACTTCCATCAGTATTTGCAGGTGTCTAAACTTAAAGTTTCAATATGACATTAATTGAAACAACTTGGTTATGATAGGTGGTGGAAATCGCACAAACATATCATTTGTTTCCTAAGGCTTTTGGGTGCTCAGCACCACCAAAAAGCCTGACACCAAGTATTCAAAAACATCAATGTAGTTGTCAGCATTAGTCTCTGCAGTTTAATGACATTACACATAATTGGAAAACAACTGGCTTTCCCATATAGAATCTCACACTATGCATGCATTTTGAAAGCGGAGATCTTGTATTCCTGCGCTCTCACCGCTACTTTCTCATGAGAATTATCAGTATACCTGACTAAGAGACCAAACACAAACTTATACCGTTTGTAACCTCATAATTATAGTGACAGGGACAGGACTGGAAAGGTCTACTGAAAAGTTGATGGGGTATCTATGCTTGTCAAACATGGATAAAAGAGCCAGCACAGAGCTCATCTAATTGTTAAATAGAATGCAATGTCTTTCTAAGGTTAGACACTGACCTTCTCTACTTGACAAGTTTAAGACATGAACATAAGGTTGAAATCTATTCTGATTGCTCGACCAGGATGGGACTCAGCTTCAGACAGATGCACATAATCTAGAGGTTCAATTCTCATCTTTTGCAATACTTGACACAAACACACAGTTGACAAATACAATAGAGGACTTTTGAGAGATTAGTCTCCTTCTGAAATTGTAGTTTGACTTGAGGTAGCATGTCCCAAAACATCTACAATGACTCCAGATGCCAATATTTAAGAAGCCAGATTTCACCCTTAGCTCAATCGTCGGCACATAAATGAAAGTGTCACAATTTGCAAGGTGAATTCCAACGCAATAAAAAGCTTTGCAGAAAGGGCAAGGAGCAAAAGCCAAATAATGAAAAAAATGATTTTCTGAAACATAGAAGTCTGAAGCATGAAGGCTGCATGAAACTTACTATAATCTCAAGAATTCAGTACATTCTTCTGTGGAAAAAGCTGAGAGAAAAGGAAAACAAAGTGCTGCTAAGCATCTATAGTCAAAGAAACACATTTCAAGGGGCACCTGCCAGAAGGCAGATTTCTCAGAGGCACAGTGCTAAGGATTAAAGAGACAATGAAAGGAAAATAATCAACGTAGTTAAAGATATTGAACAGTTGGATTTTACAGCTAATGTTCATGTTGTACAGGCTGCTGCTATTGGCATTCAGGTGAAACAGTGAAACTGACTGCTCTTAAAAAGAAACACCTGGGTTTTCAGGACTGGCTGACATTTCAGCTCTAAGTTGTCCCCTGCCTTCCTCTCCACTGTACCCCATCGCTTCAGGAGCCTTTGGGCAGTTCATCAGTACCTGAGTCAAAGGCCCTCGGAAATAAGCAGGAATTTCTTCACTGGCTCCAACAGATCACAGGTCTCTTCTCAGTCCAAGGCAGCTCTATTACTCCTGTGGCTTTCCTATTATTAGGCAGAACCATCAAAAAGTCCAGTTCAGCTCTTCCAGTATCTTCATGTTTTCACAGCTTCTTCCCATTCTAAGTACTTGAAAATTACTTTTCTGGAAACATTGTGTTTGAGTTTTACATATTAATATTTGCATTATTGATATTTACACTTATTTTTATGTGTAAAGAGCCTCTCTTGCTAAATAGAAACCTTCATTTTCTCTGCCCAACAAAAAAGGTCTTTCCTCCAGTTTGCACTGCTGACTGAAATATTCAGAAAAAAAAATAATAATAATAAATTTGCACCATAATAAATTCCTTTATAGTTCAACGGAATTATGATTGCAAAGAATTACCTACTTACCTTTCACCTCATTAGCATCTTTACAGGACAGTTAACTAATGCAAGGTGGAGGTCAAATTTGTCAGTAACTCTTAAGGACTAGATCACCTTGAGAGCTCTGCATTTACATCATTAAAATCCCAACGAAATTTAATGCAACTCAGAAATCAAACCCAAAATTTCTCCCCATTAAAGCTGAGCTTCGCAGTCTTCTGTCAAAGTTCCAATAAAACAACGTAAAATAAATGATTTTCCACCTCCCGCTTTTATGCTTCCCTGGGGACCTGGGAAAAACTCAGTTCATCGTTGGTTTTTTTTTTCCTGTTTTGTTTTGTTTTCTCTTTCTCCTAAGTCCCTAAAGCATTCATTAACTGCTTATATTTTTCTCCACCAAATAATAGACAGTGACACACTTTGGTAACCCAGCTAGGGCATTTATCCTAGAACCAGTATCCCTTGTTACTAATACACAGCTTCCCTGGGATTACAGTGTGGGACAAAGAAAGTCATTACCCTGCAAATGAGTAGACAATCTTGGTAGCTACTTGTGCCAGATGTAAACACGCACAAGGTGCCTGGTTGGTACATGTGACCAAGGGATTGTTGCACAGGTATAAAAGGTTGTAAACACGTGCAATGAAGGTCTTTGTTCTGCACCAGCAACGGAGTCCGTGACTCTCCTGCTACATCACAGTTACTCTATTACCTCCTGAACCATTACCCGTGTCTCAGCAGGAATTTCCCCCAGACAATTTCTTAGTTCATCCATAGATTTGGGGTTGGTTTAGTTTTTGTTTGTTTTGTTTTTGGTTTTGAAAGTTGTTGCTTTTTCAGCTTTTATGCAGTTTTCAGTCTTTGTGGAATGATCGCCAGGTGTCCTTTGAAGGCTCAGAGCTTCCTTGCATCATTAACACCCATGTATTCCTACCATCATCCTCCAGAGACACATTTGATTCTTGCTGTTTGCTGAATTCTGCTGTTAATTTTTAAGCTTTTTTTTTTTTTTTAAACCTATTCAATCTGCACTCAAGGCTCAATCAGACCTAAATAAGGTCTCACTCTTTGCCTCTATCCAGCCCCTATCTCTACATCTACCTATTCGCCATTCTGCAAGGTGGTGCCTCTAAATCTTACACAAAATTTTAGGGCTTATTGTACGAGACTAAATTAGATTACTTAATCTCTCTTCAGGATATAAATTATATGAATTTAGGAAGAGGTGAATCTATAGTATAAATCCTGCAATCTGTTCTGAGCTGACTCACTTCAAGAGTCGGGCAAAATAGCCCCACACTCCAATACAGGCTGGAGCAGGTAGGCATACTCACCTGGTTTCTAGGAGAAGACTGGATTCTTTATGATTAAGGGTCTGTGTGTGAGCTGGCATAACTGTGCTTGAAACAATAAGATGTTATTGTCCCTGTTCACTGAAGAGGAGTTGGACCAGATGACCTTTAAGAGTCCTTTCCAATTCCAAAGATTTGACGATTCTTTCATCACAAAATGGGAATATAAATTTGGGTCACCAAGTCTGGATGCAAGGTTTCATGAATTTCTGAAACAGCCTTCCAGGAAAAGGTCTATAGAAAACAAATGCAAATTTAGGCAATAATGAGAATTCTGGAGAGAGTTCCTAATGGAAAAAAATGTTGATTTATTTGCATATAAACAATTTGTGGAAATGTACAGCAATGTGAAGATTTTGTAAACACTTTCATGAGTAAATTATTCAAAATCTTCTACATAGTATAACGTACGTGGTATTTATAAGGCTAGAAAAAGGTGCTCAAATGCATTTTATTATGTGGCAAAAAAGTAAAGGTGAAATTGTTTACAACTATGTGAAAGTAAACAAAAAAGGTTTGACCTTCTCAACACTGTGCATTTGCTTCAGGATAAATTATCAAAAATGTTATTCAGGTGTTCATTTGGGATGAAAAGGTGCTTTGCAATGCTGAGCTTTCCAAGGGGCACAAATGCATAATTTTGCCAATTACTCTGGCACAATGCTAGTAGGATTTCTCTCACACATTAAGGCATGCTGTTTGCCTCCATCTACAGCCCCAAGGTCCCTTGTGGTAGAGCTGCTGGGAAAAGAGTAAGTCATATCTATGAAAAAAATGCATGAATTCCATATTCAGAAACAAGCACACCTGATATTTGTCTCTCCTTTTTTTTGTTTTTCAGCCACAATAAATCTCTCCAGCCCAGCCTTTGTTGTAGAAAGGACTAACAGGCTGTGGAACACATAACTTACAAGACTTATGTCTTGTGCAGAAGCAGCATGAAAAAAGTCTTTGTAAGGTACCTTAAAAGCCTTTCAGCATTGCGATACAGAGCTTTGAAGAAAGTGTGGGGACTGGGTCAACGGGAGCAGCAATGTTTTTCTACCTTGCCCTTAATAAAAGGGATCTGGAGAGGGAAAGTGGAACGCTGGCTTTCCCTGCAGTGGGCTCTCCTGGCAGCCACAGTCATACCCTGGCATATTTCACTGTGGGATGTCTGTGATCTCTTCAAATGACAGCACGATGCATGCAGGCGAGGTGCTGCTCCTTCAGCATTGATTTCCACCAGCATCAATAGTCTTAATTTAATGCTCTTTTGCTGTCACCATTATCTCAGGACCTCCTTCTGCTCGTGTTACATTCTATGTGCAGTGTTTTGCTGCGGAGGCTAATGGGAATGACTTAAGCAGAAGAGGAAGAAGCAGAACTATAAGGAGGGGGAGCTTCAGGTAAGGTCTTTTCCAGGTAAACCTTCCTCTGTGCTTTTAGAGCCCCAGAGCCTGTCATTCAAGAGACATGACAGCATCTCTGTATTGGAAGGGTACAATAAAACATCATATTTTCCCAGGGGAAAGGAATCTGCTCCTTCATACTAGCAGGTGGCCTTTAGCATTCAGAAGAAAACAGAATATCTGCATGCAAAACCAATGTCCCCTAACAGGGCTGCCTAATAGGACGGCGCCTGCTGCAAGCAACTCCAAGCTTAGCACATCTCTCTGCAGCAGGCAGGAGACTCCTGAGAAGTGGCACCTGCTGCTGGTAATAGGAAAAGTTCTACCCACATCATACAGTCGCAGCACACAAGAGCAGGATTTATTCACTACAAAATCCAGAAATAGCACTGCATATTCTCAAGCGCCATCTACCGGTATTTTACCTGAGAACCGTTCGTATGCATACAATCACCCTTTATTTTGATTTAAACCCCAAATAAGGAAAACATAAGGTTGTGAGAGACATGCCAAAAGTTCCACAGTTATGTGGGAGGGAAGAGGTGCATTGCTTTAGCGCTGCATGTAGGGAAAGGTGTTCAACCTGCACCCCGTCACCTAAACACATCAGATATACGCAAAGGTTTATACTATGTGTCAGCGTCATTCTTGCTCACCTCTGAAGCTTCTGCAGTCACCAGATAACAGTGATGGCATTCACCAACTAGGGTGAGGTTTTTTTGTTTGTTTGTTTTTTAAAATGTTCCTACGAGTTTCAACTACAGAGCCAAGCCAACCACAAAAAAAAGTAAGAGGAGTCCTTCCTCCCTCCTCTCCCACTGATTCAAGGCTGCTGCCAGAACCATCTCCAGGAAAAGCTTCAGTCAGGTTATCATTAGATGAGCTCAGATAATTGAATCAGAACATCATAATCCATGTAAAACCAGACTTCACTCTTTTTTCTGTTTCTGGAACAGTTTACTTCAATTTCTTTGCCCATGGAAGGAAAGTCATGAAATGTGAGCTGTGTATTCAGTAAATCAAGACCTCCTTGATCATATAACTAAAACCCCAGAACCTGCAAGACTGTTTTTCTACATAACCTCCCTGAATGCAGAATTTCTCTCACCCCAGTGAAGCAAAATACCTTTGCTGGCTGACTGGTGCTGTCTACCATTTCCATCAGCAAAACTAATTACTAAAAACCATTTCCTTTTTATTTTCTTTCCTGATTATCTTCCCTCCCATCCTTTTTAAAAACAGTTTTATGAAAGCACTTCTTGTTTCTTTTCTGTCAAAACATCATGGAATTTTAGGTACATTTGCCAAATTTTTGGCTACGATAAGGATAAATGCTTACTAAGAAATGCATGATGTAAAAGACATATTCAAGGCACCTTTGAATATTCTCAATTCTGAAAAAAATCATTGAAGGTACAGTCCCAGTTCTCTCACCTGGGGACTTCCCTACCCTGAAATGGCTAAAACACTAAAATATACAGAGTCTCATTCTCCCAGAAATCATTATGATAGCACATTACTAAAATTGAGAGACTGCTTCCTGGCAGAAATCATTTTTACATATTTTTGAAGTGTGCAGAGCACGTAAGTAGTGTTGACTGCCAATACAAATTCCTAACAGCCCTTAGTAGGCGAGCAACATTCAATATGTTTCAAACACCCACATTTCCCACAGTGATAAGATTACCTGAGAGGACTACAGATTTTCATCTCCTCTCAGTCATAATAGATTTGGAAAATGGGTTAACATAGAAAGGCATAAACCTCTGCTCAACAGTCAAAATCTCTGCAAGCACTGTCTGCACAATATAGATTAAAGTTAACTTTGTATGTTCCCAAACAGCAAGCTAAATCCTTATTAAAGAATGGAGTGGTTTTCAAACCATTTTAAAGAAACTGGGACTTGAAAGAAAATTCAGTAGTGACTGCCACTAAATTATTTGGTATAAATGTCTGAACTTTGGTGAGACTTTGGGCAGAAATCTTCCTCTGCCCAAGAAGTCAAATAACTATACAACAGTCCGCGTGGGTCTCAAAAGATGATTTAGTATCAGTAATAGTGCTTCTCAACAACAAATTGACGCCATTTTCCATGAATGGAAAAGAATAAATCACAAAGAGAAGTAAAGTGTCCTGAATTCAGGATCATTCCTGATTCAGGAACAAATCTCCTCATTGAGAGGAAAGATTCCAGAGCAAGTCAACTGCTGAAGCCTTAGCAATAGACCTCTACCACAGTCCTATATGCTTTGTCACTTGTCAGAAATTATAGCTCTTGAAAATATGTGTCACTTCAGCTGTCGTTTCTTGAAATTAATGAAATTGCTTCCTTTCATAGAAACCTCTGTAGTGAGAGCAATGTTGGCCTATGGCTAACAAACTTTCTACTTTAGGACAGGTTGCACTGTTGCCCAGGCTTATCAGAGGGATTGCATCTTTCTGCAGACAAATTAGACTTTATGGTTTTTGGTTTGGTCTTTGCAAAGCATTCAGTGGCTGTACAGACTTGATATAGCTTTTTTGGGGCAGCAGATTGGTTTTACATTGTGAGAGTCAATGATGATGACAGAGACCCTAATCTTATATAGCAGTACAATACAATAAACTCCTATTTCAATGGATGCTTTCATAATGTGGTTGTACTACTCAAATTGCCTGTTCTCTGATCTAAGCCCCAAATAAAACTAATTGTCACAGCAATTCTCATATCCTGGTTCTCTCCTCATATAATAGTTATAATAAAAATGAATTTTTAGTATTAAAAATCTACCTCTTTGTTCAGTTGCATTTTCCTTCATATCGGAGGTCAGTGAGATGGTCATAAAAGAGGTGGGTAAAGGTTAATTTTCTTCTCCTGTTTACTAGCTAATCCTAAAATTCCAGACTTTAGAGGAAGTAAAGAGCAATTTCAAACACAGTCATTTTGCTGAGAACTCCAAGGATACTTCATTATTGTTATTATTATTGCAATTGTTAATGCTTTCCCCCCTATGGATATGTAGAGCATAGAAATTGTAATGGCCAACACAGACAACACTACATTTGTGCAACAAAGGTCAGATAAGATTTTAAAAGCTAGTGATTTTGTAAGGGTCTGAAGAAAGCCAGATTGAAACTGTTGAGCATTATAGACTTCATTAAAAAAAAATACAAGAGATAAGCAGGGACCTTTGTAAGTCATCAGGGATGAGTGTTCTTTCTCAGCTGATTACTAGGGCACGCTTCACCTAGATTAATCAATATGTTATAGTCCCAGCAGAAATTGTACCAGGAAGTGGTCATATGTGCTTAAAGAATGATCAACACCTGAGGTAAAAGTCTCTGGGCTCCTCTGATATCTAATACTCTGTCTTCAATACCAGTAATGCAGCAGTTGTATGCAAAGCAAGCCTGTCCTCTGTGCCTACAGCCATACCCCTTCTTATGCTCTTTAAAACACCAAATTCTCCTTCCGGAGAATGCCACTCTCAAATGACTTCAGCAAAGGCCAAAAATAACATTGAGAACATATTAAAATTTATCATGTGATTTTGGGAGAATTGTATTGGCATTTGTTTTCTATCTCCTGTCCATGCAAACATCTTTAGCTGCCTTATAAAAATTCTGCAGAATACAAACGCTCTTAGGCACCTCAGGGCCAGTACCTGTACAGCTGAACCCAATCCATCTAATTCTTTCTAATAACAGGGAATACTGCAGTTGACAGTGGGGACATTCAAAGAGCTGTTTGGGCATGCCATATCACACAGCATGTAAGGAGCAGAGGCTCAACAGCACCACAAGCTTTCTGGCCTCTACACAACCTGCAAGCCTAAGAGCAGCCATGTCTCTTGTACAATGCACCTGTAACAACAATAAAGCAGCCACAGTTCAGTATACTGCAGCAATTCCTATTGGCATACAACAAAGAGCTCTCCCAAAAATCATGGCTTACTGGGCTGCTTGGCATTAGTCCCATGACTTTTCCATCGGTTAAAATGATTGTGGTTAGCTGCACTGCTGGTTGGGGTGTGTTTGGTCTCTGTGTTTTCTCTCCAAGTTTCACAGCTCTCAGTCACTGCACCGCACAGAACATCATTCACTTACCTCTTATCTCAGAGCCAGGCTGGACGAGGCCCAAGCACTCAGATTGAGCCGTAGGTGTCCCTGTTCATGGCAGGGAGCTGGACCAGATGACTTTCAATGCTCCCTTCCAACTCAAATGATTCTGTGATTAGCACAGGAATATGTACCACAGTTTTAAGTGCCATGCTGGCCATTCCCTACATGTAACCATGGAGCAGGTGAAGTCTGTAAATTCTTGCCCTTACTCTTGATATTTTGTTACACATTTTGTCAGATCCTGCCTCTGTACTAGGTCCATGGCTATGAAGTCCACTTTTACAATTCCCAGCAATGCTTGACTAATGTTCCTGCCCATTAACCCCCGTAAGCCTTAATGAGCTTAACTTCTATTTGTCCTTACTCATTTAATCCATAGACTATCATTAGTTCTTACAATGGTCTGGATTGTACTCTATTTTTTTTAATTAGCAATAGCTAATTAAAGAATAAATGCTGGATTAAAAAACAAAAACAGAAAAACCCACAGAAAGTAAATGCATGGAACTGCTGTACTGTACCAAGTTACTAGAAAAAAGCTTTTACAATGTCCTTTTAAAAAACAGCACTTTCAAAAGCTGTATAAATACATCTGCATGTGTATACATACACTTAACACCGGAGAACATAATTCATCCACCTTCATCAACTGGGCAGGGGGAGAATGCTATCATCTCTGTACAACACATTCATCACCTTCATCCCAAGTGCCCACAAGAATTTTATGAACACAAATATTGTGCAGGAGTTATTTCAAACACTGCTGAGATGAATGCTGCCATCTCTGCAGCAGTAGAAATAGAACCACCCAATAGAACGTAGTAAATATTTATAGGGGAACACAAACAATAATAAAAGTAAAACAGAGTATAGCCCCTACGTATAGGAGGACAGGACCAGCAGGTGCCTTACAATGGGACCAGGACTAGCAGCCTCATCTCACTATCTACATCCACGCTGAGGAAAGATCTGTGGCCAGGCAGCACTTAAGTTCATTCACTGGGTCCCACAGGAGCCAGTACACTGCTACCAAAAGACTTCTTTCTTTATTTAATGAGTGTATGGGAACTGTTGAGTCATGGCCTGAACCACTGGTTGAGCACCTGGGGAAAGGACTCAGCCTTGGGAGTGCAGGTGAAGGCAATTCAGCTGTGTGACTGGAAGGGGTAGAGCCTGGTTGCACCTCTCTTAGAACCATTTAAGGGCTGACTGCCAATGAGGAATAATCTCTTTCTGGAGATCTCTCCCTGGTAGACCTTCCTCCTACAGACCTAAAATCTTCTGATACAGATTAGCAATCTTCTTCCCTTCCTTTATAGAACTTTTCTACTATGCCAATTCTTCCACTGTTACACTACTGGTGAAACATCTCCCATCATATTGATCTGTCCAATTACTACAATGAGCGACCTTTTTTGTGATGTTGACTATAGAGCTCAGTTCAATTACCTCTTGTATACTGTAATTTCAAACCACAGCTAAATGTTCCCAGAATTAGTGTACTTCCACAATTGCGCTACCAGAGATAAGATTCTTATTGACGACAAAAATTACTTTATATTTTGAATATTATTTTTCTTAATTGCTATAAATGTCACTGCAGTTAATAGATGACATTCAGACTCTCAAAATTATTTAAAAGTCTAATGCCAATTTAGTTCCTTAATCCTCACTGGTTTCACTGGGAATTAGAGAGCAAAATACCTCTAAGAAGCTGGGCTCTAGTCCCTGTCAGAAAATTAACATATGCCCTCAAGAAAGATTATAAATTATTTGATATGAGATATGCCAAAGTCAACGGCTTTATGTTTTATAAATGGAAGATTTGTTTCAAAAGCTTGAAACCTTTTAAAGCAAGACACAGTTTCTGAAGACATGATCTCATTATTTCTTAGCCAGCTTCAGGGAATGTTATATATGTGTACACAGCCACAGATGCTTTATTTAAATACACACTTATATATAGATCTAGAAAAAGGCTATTAACACTATACTGTATTCTATGTGAATTTGAAAAAGGATCGTGTCCAACTCAATAGACTGTGTCTCCAACTCTTATTTTGCTTAATGCTTTTCTAGATGGAACACTGTTTAACTCCAGAAAACATCATATTTAATATTAAGTTCAGCTCCCATACAAAATTATTGTAGAACAGAGTAACTCAGATTGCATTGAATCTGTATTTATTATATATATATAGTACTGAATTGTATTTACAAGCTCTGGAAACAAGGGTGTGTCACCTGGGAAGAATACAGGGATGCCGTTAGGACTTGCAGATGTGGGATCAGGAAAGCCAAGGCGCAGACGAATTGAACTTGGCGAGGAATGTGAAAAACAATAGGAAGACTTTCTACAGGTACATTGTCCAGAAGAGACAGTCCAAAGTGAGTGTACCTCCTTTGGTAAATGTAAAAGGAGAACTGGCTTCAATGGATAAAGAGAAGGCTGAGGTACTGAATGAGCTCTTTGCCTTGGCCAGAATTCCAATACTTCTCATGTGTCTGAGCCCTGCATCCCTAAACCTCTGGGTGGGGACCAGGGTGATAAATCCCCCTCTGCTGTGAGGACAGAGCAGGTCCGAGACTGCCTCATAAGACTGAATGTGTACAAATCTATGGGGCCGGATGGTGTGCATCCCAGGGTTCTGAAGGCGCTGGCTGAGGTGGTTGCCAAGCCACTCTCCATCATATTTGAAAAGTTGTGGCTATCAGGTGAGGTCTCGGATGACTGGAGGAAGTGTCACGTCACTCCCATTTATAAGAAAGGGAGCAAGGCGGACCCAGGGAACTACAGGCCAGTGAGTCTCACCTCTGTGCCTGGGAAGATCATGGAACAGGTCATCTTGGATGACATGCCTGATCACATGAGGAATGGGCGTGTGATCCATGACAGCCAGCATGGCTTCACCAGAGGAAGGTCATGTTTGACCAATCTGGTGTCCGTCTATGATGGAGTGACGGCATTGGTGAACAAGGGAAAGGCAACCAATGTCATTTACCTGGACTTGAGCAAGGCCTTTGACATGGTCCCCCACCACATCCTTATCTCCAAATTGGACGAATGTGGATTTGATGGGTGGACCGCTCAATGGATAAGAAACTGGTTGAAAGGCTGCAGACAGAGGGTGGTCATCAATGGCTCTATGTCCAGGTGGAAGCTGGTAACAAGTGGCATCCCCCAGGGGTCTGTCTTGGGACTGGTGCTCTTTAACATCTTTATCAATGAAATCAATGATGGAATCGAGTGCACCCTCACCAAGTTTGCTGATGACACCAAGCTGAGTGGTGCAGTTGACACGGTTGAAGGAAGGGATGCCATTCAGAGGGACTTTGAGAGGCTAGAAAGGTGGGCCTGGGTGAACCTGATGAGGTTCAACATGGCAAAGTGCAGAGTTTTGCACTTGGGCCGGAGGAATCCCAGGCATCCACACAGACTGGAAGGAGTGGTCCTTGAGAGCAGCCCTGTGGAGAAGGACCTGGGGGTCTTGATTGATGAAAAACTTAGTATGAGCCAGCAGTGTGCACTTGTGGCTCGGAAGGCAAATGGTATCCTGGGCTCCATCAAAAGAGGGGCGGCCAGCAGGGACAGGAAAGTGATTGTTGCCCTCTACTCTGCTCTTGTGAGGCCCCATCTGGAATACTGTGTCCAAGTGTGGAGCCCCCAGTACAAAAAAGACAGGGAGCTGTTGGAGAGGATCCAGAGGAGGGCCACAAAGATGATCAGGGGACTGGAGCATCTCCCCTATGAAGACAGGCTGAGGGAGCTGGGCTTGTTCAGCCTGGAGAAAAGAAGGCTGTGGGGTGACCTCATTGCAGCATTTCAGTACCTAAAGGGAGCCTACAGAGGGGAGGGGAATCAATTCTTTGGAAGGGTGGATAACTGCAGGATGAGAGGAAATGGTTTTAAGTTGAGGGAGGGGAGATTTAGGTTGGACATCAGGGGGAAACGTGGAGGTTGGTGGCCCTGCATGTGGCAGGGGGTTTAGGGATTCGCGATCCTTGAGGTCCCTTCCAACCCTGACCATTCTGTGATTCTGAATATGTCTAAAACTAATTGGTTTGATGCAGGAGACCAAAACATCTCAATTCAATGTGACTACAGAAACAAAACATATCCTCCAGAAGCACTGAGTTAAGCCAAGAAATAAGACAATGTGCTTTTTTTCTCCTATTTTTTTTCAGAAATTTTCAGTTTTCTGCAACTATGTTTCCAATAGAAAAAGAAAGAAAAGGATTACCAGAAACCCTAAAATCTGACAGACGCTGGGCGTAAGCAGCAGTTGGACTGAGGGCTTTTTGTGCACATAATAACTTAGTGTTCCAATTACAAAGCTCCTCAAGTTTTAAAAGCAGCTAAGTATCTACTTTTGAGCTGCTGGAAAATGAACCTGTGTGAAATGCAAGTGGAAAAATTGCCTGTAGTGTGTTAATTCAAGCAAAGGGAACAGACTCCTTAGTGGGGGGTCACAGCTCCTTGTTGCTGGAATTTAAAAGTGGAGCACTTAGAATAATTTAGGGTATTGAGTTATTTCTTTCTGTGTTATTGAGTTATTTCTTTCTGCAGTCAGATTAGCAGGTTTTCAAGTGATTGTTCCTCCAGTAGATCTGAAGCCCAGAAAGTCTCAGGGAGTAGAAGAAACTTGACAAAGATAATGGATAAGAAACATTAATGAAAGTTCAGGCATCTCAACATCCAGGCTTTGTCACAGTTTCTGAGCTTTGCTGATCATCAGGAAACATTTGAAATAAATAAAGAAAGAAATCACTGCTTACAAAAACAGATTTGAACAAAGTCAGTAAACCTCCCAGAAACAACTATCTGATAGAAAAAGCAGCACAGTTGCCGCTTTTGTGCTAAGAAGTTTTTCATGGTGTTTCATTCTCTGCCATCTTTCCCATTTGACTCATATTCCCTTCTTACCTTTCCTGTGCTGTCAGCGGAAGCAATGGTTTGCTTTGTTCTTTGCCTTCTGAAGATTTCCACACACACCACACAGTGAGGTTCAGCACAGCAAGCTTCAGGTTTAGTCCAGCAGAGGGTTACAGAGCCACAGTATCATAGCCAGTCTGCAAAACACAATATGACTGAACTTGTGCTACAACATGAAGCATGCCTAAATGTCATCTTCAGCTGGTGAGCCCCTTCTGGGATGATAATTACTGGAAGGGGAACCAGTGAACAAAAAGTCTTTTTGTTCATAAAGATCCTCATTCTCTTTATTTGGGGAAAAATCTCTGGTATGAAAGAATTGGGTATGAAGGAAACAGGAAAAAAAATGGGGCATGATACTGGATAATCAACATAATAGCTAATTTACCTGAGTGAGGTTGAAATATTCTGGGTAGTTGCACCACGGACTAATTTTGATTGTTGAAAATAAGACTAAAGATGCAGTTAAAAAGGGATGTAAGATAATCTATTGCTTCTCTGAATCCTATTGGCACCAAACGTTTGATTACTTTGACATCCACCAGTAGAAGACGGCAGCTGAACATTAAAAAGCATAATTTCCATTTAACTACAAAGATAACTACAGACCTATTAGAATTTGCAGAGTATGTTTATATCATTCAATTGCCTGACTTTCCTGAGGAGTACATATTTTCCCAATCTCAGCTACAGTTCATATGAACTTTATTGCCTACCAACTAATTTACTGATATGGAGCTTTCAAGTGTTTAATTGGAAATATCTTCTCCTCTACTGTCACTCTATTACACTGATACAGAAACTTCATACCAAATGCTTTCCATGAAAACAATTTCTAAATCAAATTATTTTTAATCTTGTGAGTTTTTGCACATGAATAAGTACCTCAATTGAGATGTATAAAACCAATTAGACCCCCATTTATCTCTGCTAAGCAACTTGGTTCCACTAATTTCTTTGGTCACCGTGTTTCACTTTGGAGCTCGCTCTGTTCATACATTCTGATGATTGAATTACTCAACATTTATTTTAGAATGCATCTATTTATTGGTGTCCTTCACAAACAGCTTCTTTTTTTATGTAATTCTGAAAGCCCTGCAGTATTATTGCATGAAACTGCCATAAAGAAAATGCATTAATTACTTTTACATGCTTTCATAAGTCAAAAATTTTAAGCAATAAACATTTAGTAATTGTCAGAAAGAAGAAATGTACTTCATTGGATTCCCACTATCATAGTAAAGCTTCCTTTCTGTAAAACATTTAAAGACAATATCTGGTTGTTTGGCAGTTATCTGTTTCTTTTCCTCCAGTCACAGAAGAACCAAGGTGATCACATTAAAATTTTATTTCATGCCCACAATGCACTCTCTTAAACTTCTGTGTTCTTCTTTGTCATCCGGGTACATCGTTCAATGACTCCTGCTCTGTGCCAGATAGAAGAGCATCTTTTTCTTTAGGTAGCCTTTTTTAAATTATTATTATTATTATAAGATCACAGATCGCAAAAGAAGGAAGTTGTCCTTCCAAAGCTGTGCCAGCTGTGTGCTGATACTCAGTTTAAAAACTTAAAAAGAAGTGGCATCATACAGCAATAGCCAGATGCTGAAAAGTGATCTAATCTTCAGGACAAAATATAATTATATCATGACTAGTAGATGTTTTCTCAGCCTATTCATATTCATTTTCTGCAATGTAAGGGAGTCTGTAACATATGATCCACAAGTACAGTTGTTACAACTTTTCCTAATGTCATAAGGAATTGCATTCTAAGCCTGCTATTTCTCGAGTTATTTTTCTAGGAATATGAACAGTGTTATTTTTTTTTTTACACACACACACATATTTTGGAAGCATTCTATTTTAAATCTATATAATATGTATATATTATACATAACATTTTATTTACTGCAAGTTCTTTTATATCCCTTCTCCTGCCTTTTTCATTGACTAGTGTTACTCATTATCACTTGAACCACGAACAATCAGCAACAAAATGTGTATTAGTAGTTTTTATGAATTATAATTCAGCTAAGAAGAATTCAAAATATCTATGCAACATGAATTCATACCTCATTGATTTAAAACAAAGATGCCCCATTGGACATTTAATTTATTACCTTAATCTTGCAGGTCAGTTGTTCCTAGCTTCTTGTCTCAGCCAGAATATCGCATTCTGTTGGTGAGCAGGTTACAAAGATATCTAATCTTGTTTATCTCATGGTACAGTGGGCCTGACAATGATGCATGAAAAAGATATAAACATCAAGAGAAACATTAATCTCATCTTAATTTTCCAGTCAGTATTTTCCAGATGTCCTAAAAACATTAATATTTGATATCACATTGTGAATCATCATTACTGAAGTACAGAACACACATCTTCTCCATTGTTTATTTAAAAAAAAAAAATTTAAAGCAAAAAAAAAAAAAAAAGAGCTCTTCTCCACGCTGAGAAAGCAGTAATACAGAAGTAAATACAACTCACTGCCCCTGGGCTTTCAGTAAGGTCTCTCCTCCTCCAACATCAAAAGCATGCAGTAATAGCAGGCCTCAATTTATTTTGATTCTTGCAATATTTCTAAGAACTCTGTTTGCAGAATTTC
Organism: Perdix hodgsoniae; assembly: GCA_035772895.1. Classification (NCBI taxonomy): domain Eukaryota; kingdom Metazoa; phylum Chordata; class Aves; order Galliformes; family Phasianidae; genus Perdix; species Perdix hodgsoniae. The sequence goes on from JAPSGF010000050.1 coordinate 4,029,960, forward strand.
CTTTTTTCCTTCTGAAATGAAGTACTTGGACATTACAGTTGCTTTTTTTGTTTAACTTAATTAGTGAATAACTGAAAAGATTTGGGAAAAAAAAATGTTTTGTTGTGGTGTTGGTTTGTTGGTTGATTGTTTGTTTGTTTGTTTGTTTTTAAGCTTCAGATTCTCATCTTTTCCCTAGATCTTGAATTTTGTAAATTCCACTGTCTAGAGTCAGTTCTTTTAAGCGTTTGTCTGGGAGGACCCCATTGCTTATATCTCTGTTTTGTGTGCAGCTGAGTATTGGTGCCTTGATTAACCAAAGTAGGGGACCTAAACACCTTGGGCATTAAGCACCAGGCCCACGTCTCCAGGTTTACTTCAAAATCCCACCCCACATGACTGGAAAATGTGCATATAAAACATTACAGATGTGGAATCTGTACCTTTATGTGACTACTAAATGCATCATAATCCCCCTTGTTATGATAAATCAGTTCTCTAACACGATCCAGTTTTTAGTGGTGGTAGATGGGGTGGCAGGTTGTTTTTTTCTGTTTCTTGTTTGAGTTGTGGATTTTTTTAAAATATTCAGCAAACTTTAATTCTTCGCCCATTTCTTCTCTTTTACCATACTGTATTATCTCATAATGTTAACAAATCTTGGTTACACAGGTCTTAATAATTGCTATCAAAATTACTAGACAGTGACTTGCTTCCTGTAACCCTATGCCTATGTTATTTTGTTTTCATTTTTATGCATTATACAGAATTATATTCCAGTGGGAAAAACATTTTTTCAGTTCTGTTATTGGTTAACATCAATAAATAAGAGTATTACTGCTTTTGACTGAGATCAGTAAAAATTCCCACAGGAAGATATTCTGCCAAATTTTCCATCTCCAATCTATTTCATCTGTTAATCTCAAATGAAATAGAGACATTTTTGGAAACATGGGCAATCCTCATAGACTTGATATCAGAATTCCTTAGAAGTGCCATCTGGGGAAGAAAAATCCAGTCCAACTGCCGTTAGATCATCACAGAACAAGAATCATGGAATTACTGCAGTTTAAGCTTGTGCTTTTTCCTGACAAAATCTCCTTAACCATTCATAAAAAGGGAAACTGTAAAACTGGAAGATGGTAGATTTAGACTAGGTATTAGGAAGAAATTATTTACATTGAGTGGTGAGACACTGTACAGACTGCCCAGGGAGGTTGTGGATGCCCCTCCCTGGAAGCATTCATGGCCAGGCTGGATGGAGCTTTGAGCAACCTGGTCTACAGGGAGATGTTGCTGCCTATAGCAGGGAGTTGGAACTAGATGAACTTAAAGGTCCCTTCCAACCCAAACCATTCTATGATTCTGAGAAGATCAAATTTATCTCTGCTGCCCTCGATGGACAAACTTTCAGGAGAACTTACAATTTATTTACATTAGTTCCCATGGAATCTGTCTATTTTGTCTCACCTTACATTTAAAAAGTAAGATATTTTGTGTCAGAAGAGCACTGTTTCTGTTTGTATAGCAAGCAAGTCAGGAGGGCCCAGATCCATCAACAGAATTGTGTTTCTACGGTATTAAGGTTTTTTTTTGTTTGTTTATTCACATTGGGCTTAATACATCCTAAAGTTGGGGAGTACTATGCTACTTAGTATGATAATAATTAATATTATAATTATAACATAATAATTGTAAAAACAATAGCAATCATATGCTGTCTGAGATTGCAAGATCTTTGGGCAAGGACCTGTTCCTTAGTTAATGCACATAGCAAAAAGGACCCTGGATCACAGTAAGAGAACTTCATAGTGCAAACGCATGTATGTATTTATTTTTTTGTTCTAGGGACATCAGGATCTAAAATAGTTGTAGACTAAAAATCCATTCCATTCTATGAACCTCCTGATGTCATCTTTTAAAGGGAGAGGAACCACTTTTGTGAAGTCACTACTACTAAATTAACTGGAAATGAACCAAAGAAGTACAGCTGCATTTGAAGCCAGAATCATATATTACTACAGAATTTTTGTTGTGGTTCTGTAATGAGGGAAAGTTTATCTTGGAGCCATGCAGAGAATAGCAAATTTACTGTAACTGCCACAGGCAAGTTGGCATGAAAAATGATCAGTTCCTAAAAGCTTTTAAAGCAGCAATGTTTGTCCTTCTCAGCTTTATGAAGGTCATAAGTCTCTCTGGTATGATCTAAGAAATGTTATAACAAGGTTCACTTAAATGCAGCTGTGTCCTGAATCTGTGCTCCGAGAGACAAAATACCTTTACAGAAATAGGCACTCAACTTTTATCTCTGGGAGACAATATTCTGCAGCGGACTTATTCAGAGATGCTGCCAACTTCAGATCACAGGCCAGTGGTAGAATGATATATAGGACTTTTCCTGCCAGAAAAGCACTGTCCAAAACTAACATCATCTTTATTTACTATTTGCTTGGCTTAGACATTTCTTTACTGTGGCTTCACTTGCTGTATACAGCGTATACACAGACACAAATGCAAATATATATATATATATGCATATTTTTATAGATAGGTATACATACAGACTACATGCATGCACATACAGACATATATATATATGACTGATTTCACATGTTATCTAGGGCACTGTGCTGTGTGGCACAAACAAGGGACTGGGTAGGGATGTGCAACCCACAGCACAAAGAAATGGCTGAGCTAAAGTTCACTTTTCTTTCAAATAACTCACCTGCAGGAGGTCTTCCCTAGCATAACTAAGTCCTATCTTAGCATTGACTTTATGTTCTGGACACAACCTGAGCAAAAGGAAGAACTGAGGCTCCATCCAGACCCCACTTCTACCCAGTTGCATGACATGGGAAACTGGCAGCTCTCTGGGTGCCCATGCATTATTGCTCTCTGTATCTTCAGGGATGTACAGCAAGACTAAAGCAAAGTCTACTGAAAGAACTTTCTAACAGATAGGAGGGACTTTCTCTGCTCTGCAGATGCAGTGGAGCAGATATCATGTATAGTGACTGATGTTCAATGCCATTAGTTATGGTCCGCGGAATAACTCCTCGCAATATTATTCCAAAGGAATAGCTGGCAGCAAATAATTCACAAGTACTGGAACTCATACCAGCAAGAATAACATCAGCTTGAACATCAGAATGGTCTTGGGTTATAGAACTGTTGTTATTTTGCCTCAAGCTACTTTTGGAATCAATTCCAGAAATAACCCCCTTTAGGAAGGGGACCTCAGCTTCCTCTCTTCTCTGTGTGATCCCAATAAAAGCGGCCTCCTTTCTGGTGAATATCTCTCTGAACTCTTCTTCAAAATGCTCAATTATAGAAAATTCACAATCTTTCTAAGACTGTAGGGTATTGTCAGTGTCAGTGCTCCTTATCTTATTCTAACTGTGTGCCTTGCAGTCAATATGAGGTGAAACTTGGAAAGTGGCTTTATCCAGCTGACTTCTTGAACTCAGAAGACACAAATATGAACATAATGTTAGAGAAAAAAGAAAACAAGTAGGAACCTCTTCTCTATCTACTTCTTCAATAGCAGTTTACCATCAGTAAATTCATGAGGATTTTATAAAGATCTGTTCTACAGTTCCTTAATAGACGTGGCAAATTGGCCAACATGCAAAGTAATTTGCAAAATTCTTCCACTAAGTTACTGGAGGGGATAGGTATGTTTGGCTAAACACTATCTGCTTTCATACTTCATTCTTTTGAGGCTGTTTTGAAAATAGTGTCCCAAATGACCGAGGGAAGGTGAATTACAGTCATCTAAGGTAAAGAATATAATCCATAGAACATGGGACTCAAGATATACCTTTCCATCAACTTTAATGGATGTTAGATGAGATCCAGAAGCTTTAAAGTGAGTATTTATAGTGCTGTTAGTACCTTGGAATAAAAAAAATATTTACTCAATCATGAATAATTACATGAGCTCAACCTTTCAAAATATGAAAAACATCTCTTTTTATCACCTACCACATTTATGGTAATACTTATGGAGTTGGGAAGTACATTATATAGTCCCAAGATAAAGTTTGATGATTAACCTTTTGAAAGAGCCATGTAAGAAGAAGCAATTTACTGTGATCTCCTGCATCCGAATAGCATGAGATACAAAAATCCAGGTTAACTCATCAACGCCAAAGGTGCAACTATTTTTTAATGTTTTGCCTTTACTTTAAAGGTATAGTGATATCATCACAGAGTAACTGCAAGAAGGAATAGATTCAAAGGATACTTCACCTTCAGAGAGTGATATGAAGGAAATAATCATCATGCTGTCTCTAAGATAGACTTTTTTAATTTTAGACTTAGGCAAAGTAGGGACAGAGAGCAAATGGTGTCACTTCAAGAAAGCACTTAAAAACTTCTTTATATCCCACAACCACACTTGGATATCTGAATTAAGTTTAGGACTTCCCTTTCCTTCCTCTATTTCCTGGTAGTAACAACTGATAGTAGGGCACGGTGAACCGATAGTAGGGCACGGTGAACCAAGGGTAAAGCTTACCATATAGTACTGTGAGAGTGAAGATCTTCAATGTGTTGTTAGAAAACAGCTGAACTCTCCTAAACCTTTGCCCTTCAATCCCTACTCATGAAATGAGGAGCATGACTGTAATGGTTGCTGTAGGGTTAAAAGACTTAATTTAAGAATAACAGACTTATTCTGAAGACCAGGTCAGAAAACCACCTCAAAGAAAACACAAAGGGTTTCTACACATTATAATCCACTTTTGCCTCCTCTTCCCTTTTTTCTTTATTCTATTTTTTTTTTTTTCTCTTCTTTTCCAAATTCACACTCTATATCAAAAGTATAAGACTCAGCTGGAACCTGAAGCCAAATTCAAAACACAATAACAGTCACATTTAGCTTGGGGGAACTGCGAGAAACAAGAACAAAATCACACTTTCTGACAAGTATGGATTCACAAATCAATGGAGGCAGAAAGAAAGCAGCACCAGGCTCACTTTGGAAGTCTGTGCTGCAGTTTGACAACAGGGAGGCTGCCTCATCACTTAACCATTCCTCCAGGTATAGTAAACTTCGAAGGACTGCAGAATCACTAGGTATGTAAAATACTACAGCTACATTTAAAACAAACAAACAAACAACAACAACAAAAAAAAACTATAAACCCTAAAACTCTGAACAACAACAAATCCACAGGCCAAAAATAACAGCTTTCTAGTTTCAAATCCAGTATAAATGAGGGCTGGTTTTTGTTGGGTCATCCTCAGGGCTTTAGGGGATCAGCTTGAAAACTTGCTTCGGAGAACACAACACCACAAAGTGCAACTAAGCTATGAAAAAAAGGCTGAAAAAAATATACATACATCAAACATCTCCTGGCTCTTAATACTATTTCTGAGCATATCTGAAATTCCTTTTGCCACTGAATGCAGCAAGAGCTTTCAATGGCCCTCTCGTGGAGCCAGGATCTCAAGAATATTAAGAATATTTTTAAAATACATTCATAATGCTACTAATGTATTTCTGGTACTAATAAACTGATAGACTGTTAATACCACTCCTAATCTCCCACTGGAAGTCTTCAAAAAATTAGAAGATGTGGCACTGAGGGACATGGTTTAGTGGGTATGGTGATGATGAGTTGATGATTGGACTAGATGATCTTAGTGGTCTTTCCAATCTTAAAAATTCTATGATTCAAGTGGCAATGCAGTTACCACTGCATAAATGTGGGCTTGTCGATCAGTAGAGTAAAACCAAGACACTTCAGTGTACTTCAGAGTAAGGGAAAAATACAGTATTTTAAAATATAGTTTGCAATTATGCTGTTAAAACTTTTTTAGCAAAATATTAAGGCTAATTTTAAGACTGCAGGGACTGTTTTGGATCACAGTCATAGTTTCAGAGTACTTATCCAGAGGGACAAGGTCTAATATCTGATAGAACTACAATAAAAAATTTGGGCACTTCACATATATCAATTCATTTCAAAAGAACAAACCAATGAGAATGGAAGAGGCAAATTAAGTAAAGGCAGATCAGCTATACCAATATCCTGATTTTATCATTGGGAAAATACATCAAGTTTGATGATTAAGTCATAACTGAAGTAAGCATCAAATGTAAGTGCTAGGAAACATTTCAGCATGAGACAAAAATACTATACTAAGCCATGAAACATATTTAGAAGAGAATTGCAAATATATGTTATGGTTGTTTTTTTACTTTTCTTGAAATGTTCAGGTGTTAATATAAAGATATAAGTATCATGAGCACTTCTTTCTTTTCCCTAAACACAAGAGCAATAAACAATAATCTCTACAAAGTACTTCCAATACCTCCTAGAGATGAACAAATCTACAATTACAAGAACAGTAATAATAAAGAATCAAAAAAATTCTGCAGCTCTCTCTTGAGGTCAGAGAAGTCAGGCAGTAAACAGCAATCTACTCTTATAAAAGGAGTGTTAAGAAAAGAAAGATAGCTCAATATGTGCCTAATTTATACCAGTCACAAGCCAGTGCATGTTCATTCTTGCTTCCTGTTCTCTGTTCTGGCTCACATACGTTATATAATACACATAGACATATTAAGTATTGCTAGGAAGAATAAAAAAGAAAAATAACTAGTTTCCTTTCCTGTTGTTGAAATAAACAAGAACCTGTGCCAAAATTGAGATTTTGGAGCTCTCTGCAATCAGTTCTGAAGCGGTTGCTTGCAGGCAAAAGAGCCCATTGTGTGACCTTGCCAAGAATTATTGTGGTATGGGAATAAAGAAAAACACTGACAAGAAAAATGTGCATTTGTTTGCTTTAGAACTCACATAGCAGTTTACAGCAGCAGAAGGCCAAATGCATAAAATTCAAGGCACTGATGCTGTGCCTGATGAAATGAAAATTTCATGTCAGACAAATGCTCAAGTGAGTCAGCTTGGTTTTATTTCTACTTTCTGGAGCATCCAGCAAGAGATGGCTGGTGCCATCAGTGCAAGTTGCTTTGTGTTTGGTAGGAAGATATTAGCCTTAACCATTTCAGAAGACTTTTGCATCCCAGAATCTGCTTCTGGGAAAGGTTTGCAGTATATTATAATTATCTGCTTTGCAGCTTTGTATAATTATCCAGGAAATAAACACGGGAAGATGGTTAACTCTCACACTTGTTTCAGTTCATCAGAAAATCCCTTTCATCTCTTAGACATATTCTAAATGCTGCTAGCCTTAACAAACCGTTGGAGTAGACACCTTGCTGAAAACCTGTCACCTTTTTCTTGCCACACTTTTTGCCTCAGTGATAAATACAAATTAGCACCCAACCACGTGCAAAACTATATTAATGATTTTGACATTTCATATACTGTAGCTCATTTTACCTACACGAATCTACCATCTGAGTGTGAAAAGAAATTACTTCTTCCTGTTCTCTGTTCTGGCTCACAACATTATATTATATTCTGTTAGAATCTGGCTAATTTGAAAGAATAGAGTAGGATAAACTCCAGAATGGCCTCAAGACCAGACATGTTACATCCTACACTGAGCTATTGCCAGGGTTCATATTCAAACCCCTCTGGATTACCTAGTAGTTAGCAGCTATTTTAGCATTCCACATCTCTTCATTTTTTCTTAAAATGTTCCCTGTGAGATAAGTTGCATTGTTTAGTTAAAAAAAAAAAAAAAGCAAACTAAACTCTTCAGACAAGAATCCAAACTAGAACAAAAGAATCTTCTAAACTCTGTTGAACTATTTGGAGGGAGTTCTAGTCTTTTGTCCCTCTAAGACTCAGAAGCAACCATTCCATTTCCATTATAAATGTATCTATATGTAGCGTATGACCATTTTAAAAAATATTAACATTGCCTGCCTTTCTGTTGATTTCTGATTTATTGATTTATTTATTTTCCCTTCAAGGTAAATAAATAAACCATGCTCTGTAAGGAAACATGGAAATATCCATCACATTTTTCTGTTCCTAGTGTCAGGGAACCAAACACCTTCATCTATGATGCCTTCAGTAGAGTTTGAGTTTGCAGAGGCAGTGTACTCTGTCAACTGTATCCATGCTGCTGGACACAACTGTGTGAGTCCTGCTAGACAGGACTAAGCCAGCAAGCAGACTGGTCTCACTGTTGGGATGCTCCCACATGGAACTGGAGCCACCATGTGCACAATGGGACTAAGAGTAGCCTTGGAGTAAGGCACGGCATTAGCTAACATGTCCATATGCACCTTATCTAGAAGAGGAATTAAATAAACAGCTTGATCTATTAGTGGAAACCCTCAGCAAAACAAACCAGCATCATTTCTACAACACTCGGCTGTAACTGTAAAAGCTAATGTCTTATGTTTTGTAATCCATCACAACAACGGTTCGTGATGGAACTTCAAGCTCTTTTTTTCTTCTTCTTCTTGTTTTTTTTTTTATCTTTTTTTTTTTTGCATGATCTAGTGTGCACATGTTAAAACCAAATAAAACCTTGAGTTGTGCCCAACAGTAACATTACATAAACAAAGAAATCAAAATCGAGTGAGACACAGCATAGTCAAAACATCCCTATTTCACATGTACCCAGAGATTAGGCTGCTCTTTACAATGTGATGGAGTGAAAGTTAGTGCAGTACCATGCAGATCTCAGCTCCACAGAAGATATGTGCATACCCTTGGATAAATAATCCTGACACAAAACAGTACCTAAATATCAAAGTAGACTGCAGGCCTTGGAAACTTAAGTGACTGTGACAATAAAATATGTCTAAATATGTCTAAATTCTGTTAAGAATAAGGTGAATTGATTCTTTCTTACCTTTTTCCATTACTTTATCTTCTCATATCCTATCATCGGTAGGACCTGGACTTCTCCCTGCTGTATGCACACGGAGTCTCACACGAGGGAAAAGCTTGATCTTTACTTCTCAAGGCCTGCAGACATCAATTAAACAAAATCAGCGTCGTTAATATATTACTGAGGAATGTGGGACTCTGACAGCACACTGTGATTCTCAACAGCTAGCATCTTTCTGCACGCTAATAGACACGAATGATTCTTCGCCCTTTCTTCTCTATCCTGGTTTCTAAGCACAGAAATGTCTTGTGTTTATCTGTCACTTACAAGCCCATCCTCCTTGATACCATTTTACCCTACTGGCTATTTTCAATCAAATTTGTCAGAGCTGAATGTATAATTTTCCTACAAATTCCACGATCAGATAAATGAGGGAGATCCAAAAATAATCCCACCTTCTTTCTAGAATTATTTTAGCTTTACTAGGAACTTTACCTCAATCATATGTCAAGCTCAAATATGATCTCAAACAGTAGATTCCTCAACCTAGTCAAGAAAACTAATTGTGCTAGAACTCTACAAATACATAAATCACAGTACCGTGTACTTTGCAATGTAAATGAAAACAATCACACCTTCAAAGTACCTGAATGTCTCAATTTATTCTATTTTTAGTTAGAAACAGGGCTCATAGATCCTGCTGTATGAGAACAAATTGAATGAAACAAACATAAAAATTCCATGAAGAGGTCTGGAGAAAAACAACGTTATTAAATTCAGGGGTTCTGAAACAAAAGAAAGCCAAAATAAGCTATGTGAAAAAACCATTTATCTAGGCCAGCCCAATCTTGCAAGAAAGGAAAGCTCCAAAAGGCATTAATTCCACTTCTGTATTATTACCCTCAAAATACATCACTGCAATTTGAACATATAAAATGCCTTCAAGAAGCTTGGAGAGTAATATGTTGACAAAGAAATATGTGTTATTAGTTTGAGCTGCTAGGTCACCTGTGGGACATCAATATGAACAACCTGGTGAATTTAACCAAAAAATAAACAAGTGGTTCAGACTATAGGCAGAGTAGGAAGGGGGTGGGGGGGGGGAGGGGGAGGGATAGAAGAATCACTAATGTCATGAAGGAGGACAGAAAATGAATACCAGGTTGAGAAGAAACACATTTGTGGATTAGGTGTGTCAAGAGAGACAGCTGCATAGTTCATCTAGATGAACTCAATATGAGTGCTCTCTCCGCGGGCTCCATTTCTTTCTTTGTCTTGTATATTTATTTTTTTTCTGTTGTTCCTGCTTACAGCAAGTTGCTGGAAGGGAAACAGTGTGAACCAATGAATGACTACCTCAATGGTCTTTTAAGTCTTCACTTAAAAGTCTCCCCCTCTCCAGAGGCAATCCAAAAAGAAAAAAACAATCATTTTAGGTAGCATGGTAGCGAGGTGGAGAAAAAAGTAACATAGAGATGAATGTTTGCAGTTTTGCGCTCAACCCTTGTTAATAGGCAGTTTTAAAGGTGAAAAGTGTTATCTGTGGGGCTGCCGTAATCACGCACTTCACCTATTTTCAGCTGATTATTGTTTTTTGCTATTTCTCAATGACGTGCTAACTGTCTAAAGAACCCCATATATCTTATTTCAGCTCCATCAGACTGTACTTTGATGTTTTTTTAGTTAGATATGTGGCAACGGGGTGAAGACCTAAGGGGAAAAAATGCAGGAAATCTATCAGTGTTTTCATTCAAAAGAAAAGCAGCCCAGAAGGCCAACAGTATTCTGGGCTTCATCGTAAGAGGGGTGGTCAGCAAGGAGAGAGAGAGGACTGTCCCCCTCTATTCTGCCCCCCTGAGGCATCCCAGTCTGAGGCCCACAGCACAAGAAGGATATGGAGCTGTTGGACCAGGTTTAGAGAAGGGTCAAGAAGATGATCAGAGGGCTGGAGCACCTCTCCTATGAAAAAAAAGGTTGAAAGAGTTTGACTTGCTTAGTTTGGAGAAGGCACGGAGGAGGCCTGTTAGCAGCTTTCAAGCAGGAGTTGGAACTGGATGACCCACACCATAAAATTCAGTATTCTTCCACAGCCTTATGAACATTCTCCCTAGAAATATTTCCTTTCTTTCAGCCCATTTCTAACTATTCTAACCTTACTTTCAACTGGTTTTGGCGTCTAGGCAGAAGAGGCATTGGAAAGCCCTCAAGAAAATTCCCTGTTAGGCATTAAGTATTATCACAGTTGCCCACTGTACTGAAATGAATGTAGAGAAAAAAAACCGAATGCTTTCCATCCAATATGACACAATGAAATGAAGCAGAATGTTGAGAAAGTATGACATCAAATTTGTCCACATTTCTCCTATGTCATTCTTTATATACGTACTTTTTTTTTCTCTTTTCTCTCTAAACAAGATGAAAAGCCAAGAACTGGGTTGATTCACAATGTCTGCATTGCATTCCTGCTAGGATGTAGCATTGGCAAGATCACACATACAGTTTGGATGCAAGACAAAAGCAATCTCAGCTTAGTTATATTGAGAAAGGGAAAAAAATGAAGTTTTAAAAATCATATTTGCAAGTTTACCTGCTGCTGCCTACCTGCCTCAAATTTTAATGTTGACAACCACACAACTGCCACAGCAACATACCACAGACCTGTATGCAAGGCTCAGACACAGCTCAAATGGTAAGGTCCATGCAAACCGCAGTGCATAAAAGCTTCTTCCTCACACGTTGTTTCCATATAGCAATACCTCTTCAAGACAAGCCTAAACACGAACAGATCAACAAAACAGGTACACAAACTACATGAACTACTACAGGAAGTTCCAGATTGGCCCAGATTTCTAGCCCACCTGTCACATGACAGTGAAAACAGAATTTAATTTTACTCCAGAGCACACCAAGAGAGGATTTACCAGGTCAGCTAAGACAGCTACAAGTTTGCAGTTCCCTTCATCTCAATACAAAGGCAGAAGGAGCGCATTTCTTGTGAGCTACTATGCTGTTGAAGAGCATGTAGACAGCAGAAGAGGAAAGGTTAGGCTGAAACGACCCTATGGAAAGTACATGTGACGCTACAGAGCTAGGAACATGGGTTGTGCAGCACAACAACCTTTCCTAACTTGTAGTACCAAAGATATATTAGAACTGGAAAATATTCAGTGAAGAGTAACAGTGTATAGTAAATATGTAGAAAATTCTTAGAATGAAGAAAAACCATGGAAACAGGAGGAACAAGGAGAAGAGGGCAATTGGTTATTCAGCTCTTCACCAGTATCAACATTACAGTATACTATATGAACCAACTAGGTGCCAAGTTCAAAACAAACACAAAAAGGTTTGTAGCTGCTCAGGATGTAGAACGCTTCTAGAATATGTTGCAGTTGTTAATATATGTTAAATAGCAGATTGAATAAATTCAAACCAGATCATACACTGACAATTAGAAATATGTAGAAATCATGTGGATAACAGAATCTCTGAGCTTAAAAGCATTATGGAAATAATTGGGGAAGAAACATACATGCTTATTCTGTTCATCTGCTCTAGATATTTACTTGTAAGCACCATTAGAGACTGTGCTAGGAAGATTTACTTTTTCCATATTTAATCTGACACACTACATCTTTTCAGGGTAACTTCAGTGCAAATGCCAGCAGGGCTGTGCTGACTGGGAAGGTTGGAGAAGTGCTGAGATGAAACTCACTTTCTTCACCCCAGTAAGCTCAACCTTGGAGTGAATCTGGAGAAGTTTCCTCATCACTGACAAAGCAAGTTCAGATATTTCTTGCTGTCATGCTTTCCAGCTGGCATGTAATCTCCCTGCTCCCTTTCAAATGACTTTTTAAAACATTGTTTTGCAGCCCTTGTTTCAGACCCAGTCACCTGGCAAAAGGGAACACCAGAGCTGGACAGAAGCTACAAGTGGATTGGGAAATGCACCACTAACAGAGATTTGGTGTGGAGTTTTTTCACGCGTGGGGTGGTTTTTTCGTTTGTTTGTTTTTTCTTTGTTATTGCTTTTTTTTCCCCCAGGTTGTTGACAGAAAGCACTGCCTGTAACAATTCTGTGCCTAATTTGATTTTCAAGCTGTTAGAGATCTGGCACAGGCCAGCAGGTTCTGTCAGCATTGAGGAATTTTTTTTCCAGGAGACTAAATAAACTCTGCCATCTCTTCTGAACAATATTGAAAAATGTGGAGCTACAGCAAACAAAACCAAACAATAAATACCCAAAGGTCTGACCATGTGGAGGAAGAAGAACAATTAGATTCCTTATTTTAGCCTGCCCACAGGTATTAGCAAACCTTAGGGTGAGACACAAACAGAGACACCTGAAATGAAGCACAGACCCTTTGGGTAATGTAGTTTTTCTTTAGGTGTTTGTTTTGTTGTTTTTTTTTTTTTTTTGCTGAACTCTTCTTTCTCTGACTCTCCCAAAGTATTAATCTGGAACACAGTATTAAACCATCACTTGTAAGAAACCATTTCTTAGAGAAAATTAAATAAACACATAGTCACAGGAACTTCCAATTCTCCTCTTGTTAAGATACAAATGCCAAAATCTAAAGCGTTACACTTAGGTGTACTTCAGTAGGAGAAAAAAAAAAGGGATGGACTCATGGGTATCACTCAGAGGGATATACTGTACCTTTAGATAACTGAGTAAACTGAAAATATTTCTCGAGCAACACTAAGAGTGCCTAGTGGAAGAGCAAATTCCATAGGATATCTTGCCTTTGGCTGCATGTTTCTGGAGATATTCAAAGTCAGGCTGAACCAGGCTCTGAGCACACTGATGTAGATGTCCCTGTTCATTGCAAGGGAGTTGGATCAAATGGCCATTAGGGCTTCCTTTCCTCTCAAATGATTCAACAATTCTTTTCTATTCTTTTCTCTGTGAGGGTTTACTACTTGCATGTTTGATAGAGCCTCGGAGGGTGTGTGTATGAGCAAACAAAAATAAAAGCAGTGAAGAGACCTGAGTTCAGACCCTGACGCCTCAAAAGGACCTATTCCCAGCCAGCAACAGACCTTGCCCCTGTTTGGTTCTCTATACAGTCAGAGCCCATAGCCCAGAGGAGAGCCAGTGCAATGAGCCCAGGAATGGCCACTCTGTGCTCAGTTCACCTCACCCTAACTCAGTTTATCATTTTTTTTTTTTTTAAAGGATGTGAGAATTGCACAAGTGATTTGTAAATCATCTTGAGGAAAATAGCAACAGCAAAAATTTGGATCTTGAACTGTGAGAGTTGATCTTGCCTTTTGACAAGTGAGCTGAATTTCCTAACAGGCTTTGTATTTTAAGAGATGTGTCACTTGAACACATTTGGGGCCACATTTTTGTGATGAGTATTTTGTTTCTTAAGTCTTCAAAGACATAAGGTGCAATGCTAAGAAACGCAGAAGATTAAGTTATGGATTCTTTGTTTGACATGCAGGGCAACTAATTGCTAAAGAGAATAAGCTTTTGAATAGCCTTGACATTTTCACTGAATGCACACCTGCAGATTCTGTATTTTTCTTCCCTCATTTCTAGGATGTGCCTACAGAAAGGAGGTATACAAGGCCCTTTTTCAGGGCTCTGACCTTCAGAGAGAAATGGAAAGATGGGGGTCAACTACCTATGTACCTGCATAAAAGAGATAAATCAAATTCTCTGCAGCAGAGGGAACACACGCAGGGTGTCCTCCATACGTAAGCAGGGAGAGGTTGAGAAAAAAGCACTGTGGTGCATATACTTTTCACCAGGCAGCCTAACAAATGACACACTCTAGAAATTTAAAGTCTCTGTGATTTTATCTACAGTAAACTTTTTCTCTCTCCCCTATTCACTTCTGGATAGAAATGAAAGAAAAAGAACAAGGGTATTTACCCGTCTGCAGTAAGAACCAAACTTATGGCTGATTTTATGAGGTGCAAGGCTCTAAGGAATGAAATATTCAACTGTTTAAGCCATATATGCAGAGTGCCTGGAAACCACCATTATTTCTTAGGGAAATAATCAATTATTAATACAAAAGTAATCATTGATATGGATAACAGTATAAAATAATATACAAATGTATCAGACAAGAGCAGTACACACTGTTGATAGTGGAAGGTGCCCATATGCATATAAGCAGAGCAAGCGACATGCTGCATTTGCCTGCGCTGAGCCAGCAGGACAGTAAGAGCAACACCATCCTTGTTTCTAATACCATCCTGCTATTTTAATCTAGCCAGACAAAAATAATTCATGTGAAAATTAATTTTAAAAAGAAGAAAGATTTTTTCCCCTGCTTAATTGATTTTACTCTCACTTTCCTGTTTCCTATTTTTGAAAAAAGTGCTATAGGCATTAGAGGAGGTACATTAATACCAAAATTATCCTAGAAAATAAGTGTAATTACACACCCCAAGGTTTTCAGAAAGGAAGTTGCAAAATATGGCATATTTTGGCACTTGCAAAGAAGAAATGTCTTGAGCTGGAGTGGCTGGAAACTTTTCTTGAGAAACTGCTGGCTTTGTTTTACATATTTTTTGTTTTACATATTTTGAGTTTCATATAACTTTTAGATGTCCTTTTCTTCCTATGTTGTGACAGTTCATATACCAGGTTAAGTTCCTCACAAATCATTTCAGCCACTGAACAGTGATGCAGGCTCAGCCTCTGTCACAGGACGATGCTGAGGAATAGGAGGATTCCTTGATACTCAAGCACTGTTGCTTTGCTCTGTTCTCCCACAGTTCATTCGTGTCACAGACAGTGAACAGGAAGATTTCTTCATCCCATGAAAATGGGACAAAACCAGCTCTGCAGACAGAGGGCAAAAAACACGAGCCTTACTTCTGAGCCTCATTTCAATGCATTCTTTAATTCCACACTTCTGAGACCTTGAGCATTTGTGTTCCAGGCAGAGTCAAGAGAGGCAGCTCAGCTTTCAAAAAGCATAGGAGGACTGAGTTGATGAAAAAAAATAAAAGCAAACCATCTGATAAAAGCATAACTCAGACTGGATAGAAGCCAGGGAAGTGTAGCAGAGTGCTGATTGCAAAGTGACAGACAGAGGTTTCCATTTCACACATTGTCATTATAATCTTGCGGTCCCAGTTCTACAGTGTCATGACAAATTCCTCCTACAAAGAGGAATTAGAAAGGAGTGAAAGAGGAGAAATAACTACACAGCTCAGGAAAGGAAAAATAGGAAGGAGAGAGGGCATTTGTTTATGTGTTCAGCAATTTGCAGCGTAGAGATTTTTCCGTTCACAGCCTGAACTCTCATGTTCCTGAAGGCAAAGACAAAAGGGAAGATAAAACCAGAAAGTGTTTTGGAGTAGCTGGATGATGTGTTCCATTTCCAGATATAATTGACACAGACTAAATTCCAAGAGTACAAGATCCAGGAAACTCACAGAGCTGTCAGACAATCAGAAGATCCTCTTGTGACTCACTCTAATCCTCTGAGATAGCTGCCTGTCTCTTGTGAAGAGCCAGAGCCCTTCAGAGAAAGGACAATGACATAACAAATACCTCTGTTGCCCAGCTTTTAGGAGCCTCTATATGCTCTATATGAAAAAATTTCAATTTTGGTCTATCTATGGAGGCACAATTGAGAAAATGCTATAGCTCATAATCCTCCAAAAAAAAATAAAAATCACTGGGAGTCTCACCTTGAATGGAAGCAAAAGCGCATTGTAGCAGTAGATGCCACAGAGTGCATCTACTGTTAGTAACTGAAAAATAAAATCAATGACAAGGGAAAAGGAATGTCTGGATCTGTGTTGTTGTTTGTTTTTTTGTTTTTCCATAGGAAAAATAGGGAAATAAAAAGCAAAGAAGGAGGAGTAGTTACACCTTAAGGCTAAGAGCTATTCCTGTGCTTCCTTCTATTTGTAAAACAAAATGTAAAAAATAGAGAGGGGCATAAAAGACATCACAGAGAATCTGGAGAAGACAGCAAAGCAGATGTCACACCTGAGAAGAAAGGAAGAAGTGACCAAACGGTGGGCAGAATGAAAAGTAAATGAAGTCACTGTTCTTTCACTTCTGCTCTGTTTCACCTCTAGCAGTAAGATGCAGTGTTCATGTGTACTTTATTCCCTAAAAGCACTCCTGACTCTTCACTGCTATAATCTTAAAAAATTAATCTTTAAAGTGACAATAATTCACTAAATACTTACACCAGACTTAATTTCATTTGAAGATATCAACTGAACTGAATAGAAAACCTTTATTTTCTTAGCAAAACTTTGCACCTCATAAAGGTTTTATCTGTTGCTATGGCACAGGTTTTACCCAAAGGAGTTACTTGCAGAACAGCACAAGAAGGGGGAATTTTTCTGTTCCTTTCATATACACATTTTCATACTCCAGATATTTTAATTTAGTTTATCTGATTTCTGAATAAGCTGCATGTTTACCTCAGCACCATGGAGGGATTCATTCTTATCCCCCTTCCCACTATAAATCAAAATCTACTTTTAATTACAGAATATCAGCTTTTTCTCTTTAATGACATTCAAGTGCTTATTCTAAATTGAAAGAGCAATAGAGCAACTGCCATGGTATTTTCATACATAGAGCAATGACCTTTTTAATATGATTTCCTGGAAACAATGGAAGTATGTTCATCAGGTTATACAGAAATTAGTGCTGCTTTTTTTTTTCCCCAGACATTCCACTTTCAATTCACAATGACATTTGATAAGAGACAAAAATGTCAATAGATCGGCTTTTTTTTTTCCCCAGCAACCTCATCTGACAAGAATTTCCCCATCTCTGTTTCTTTTTTTTTTACAACACTGTTGCTCACTCATATAGGCCTACTTCAATTCACTTATTAAATATGTAAGATCATCATTATGCAACCAGGAGTTGAATCATGTAAGATTAACACAAAGCCTGAGTGAGAAGATTCTTTAACATTATTAATATTAATAGTATGTGCAGCTCACATATTTTTGTACTTCCCAAACGTCAATACAGTGGATAAGTTCTACTTTCCTTTCTCATCTTGTCTTCTCTAAAGGAAGGATGACATTCACATTAAATAAAAGCAAAACCTCACACATTTCCAGCTAAGTTTCATTTCTGAATCCAAAGATTCATGGTTACAATGGACTGTCTAGCCACTGATACAAGAGAAAGAGTAACCTGAGGAAATAACTAAAAGCATTTCTATTCCTTGTATTGACTTATGCAACTTCATAAATCACACGGTTCATACACAAGTAGAGGATTTCGCTAATGACCTCATGGGCATTGCGATATTTGACCAGCAGGAACCTTGTCTTGAATCCTCCCAGGGACTTAAGGAAAACTGAGATGCTTGGATAGTCACCAAAGCAGACAAAGCAAGTTGAGGAAGAGCAGCTTCAACTTAATCAGTATGCAATCACGGAAGAAAAATCCATCTTAAATCTACTCTTGTCAGAGTTTACCCTGAAACCTGTTCCTGAGAGGCTAGCTTAGACACTCTTTTTCCCATAGAGCTTAACGCACCTCAGTTCTTTCCAAGAGCATATGGAGGAGGAGGTATCACATACTTCCCCCAGATATGCAGTAGCTTAGCAAGTGAGCATTCACTCAAAAAATGGCTTCAGTTTTTTTTTTTCCTATGTTCTGCCATGACTCAAAATCACACCTCCTAGAGAAGATACAGTGAAATATTTTAACAATTATTGTGTCTTTTCCACACATCCCCATCTTATCTTTTAACTTCTCTGTTTTTCTGTTCTGATTGCCTCCTGCTTTCACAGAGTACTGCACAACCGTGGGACCTGCTCTTGGAAGGCAAAGACAGAAGGCAGAGGGAGCATGGCTCTGCTTCAACACTCTTGGTTCTGAGGGCCAGACTCCTGAATAGCTTTACTGGCAATATGCAAACAACCTTCTTGTCCCTATAGAAAGAGTCCCTCCATTCTCTCCTCCCAGGACAAACTTTTACCACCAGATAAAATACAGAACCAAATGTTAAAGCTTCTTCTAAAGAACTGCCTGCCTTTCTCCCAAAAGGAGAGAGAGCCATTAACTGGCATGCAGAATCCTTCTCTATCTCACCTCCTGTTTCATGATCAATTAATGTGTGTGTATATATACATATATATATATATGCTTTCTTTTACAAGGAAATAATTCCAGAAGAGGAAGACCCTTATAGTCTCATACCTGTGTCACACTGCAGGGAGAGAAGAGGCACAGAACAGCAACTGATAGAGGCAGGAACTGAAAGAATCCAATTATTCTCCTTACTTCAGGTTTTCTATAAAGGAGAAAAAAGTATAATTAGTATGTCCATCTCAAGTTACATCTTAAAAGTGAAAGTACTATTGTGATGTCTGGAGGGTTTACTCTATGTTCATGTTCTGTGACACTGATAATAAAACTCATAACATTCAAATTTATATTTTAAGTCCAGAGTCCAGCAAAAGAAGACAAAAAGTTCACTGTAATCATGTTGAATGTACAGCACTGAAGCTGTAAAAAAATAAAAATACTTTCAAGTATTATAGAGCTAATCCTAAAGCTGTCAGATAGGTCAGGATGAGACAGTTCTCTTCATTCAAACTGATACCAAGTGACGACTTGTGCATACCTTCTACATTCAGAAGTCACCAAAGTGACTTTCTATTCAGACAACTTGCTTATTGTGGACCAGATAATTCTTCCAAGTTTAATGTTTTCAAATATTGTTGCTGGTGGTTTTTTTGTTTGTTTGGTTGGTTATAGATGTTCTTTTCTTTCTTGATCTTTTCTGTTTCTGACATACAAGAGGCCTAGAACTGAACATTTTTACAGAGAAGTAATTTTAAAAATATTCACATTGGGCACAAGATGCATTGGCATTGCAGGAAAGGGTCTTTTCACATAATAGTTGCTGAGGACACAAGATTTTAAGGCTAAGATTTTGATCAAAAATAAAACATTAAAAATTGATTTATTTTCACTCTATGCTGTGAAAAGGAACTTTTATTTATTTAACCCATTGAGACAACTCTTGATTTGAGGTGGCTGTGGCTTGAACTTGAAGATAAGTAAACAAGGAAAGAAACTCTCTTTTGTGATGAAAATAAGACTTCACATTACATATACGAGTAAATTAATCTGTGTTCTTGGAGTGACTCAAATAAAATCAATCACATTTATAAGCATCTTGTGACCTTTACCCATTTCCCTGGAAAAGAAATAAGATAAAGACAATGGGACCTTAGTTTCCACAGTGTTGTCTAGGTGTTTGATTGGAAACAGACTGGAAAATGATATAGACAGCTAGATAACAAGAAAACCCATTTATCACTGTGACAGGTGCTTGGTTTCATATAAGTTTAAATAACCAGTGATGGAGTAGGGTTGTCTCTCTCTCATCTCAACCTCGTAGCCAATGTTTAGACTCAACTAAAGTTTCCACTTCATAGTAATCAAGTTACAAGGATTCAAATTGTTATTCATGAATTCAAGGAGGTTAAAGCTTGAGATTCATTAATGCAGAGTTGTCAGCAACAGCAAGCAGGTCCATGGCCTAGAACAGTGTGGTAATTGGTAAATCTGAAAGCTGGATGGTTAATGGCTGTTTATTAGCCTCTAATACATTCTGTGTTACAAGATTTGACACTAGATATTCCTACTGAGCCACAACATCCTAGCAATTCACCTTTCTTGTACATTAGTGGACACGTGACAGAGCTTAACTGTGCTATAGAGAAAAAGGAATACAGCTCACCACTCCTAATATATATACTGCCATGCAGTGTGGTCTTTCCCATTTAAAAACTCTAAGACTTAATGAGCACTGTAGCCCTGAAACACAGAGCATCACTTATCGACAAGAATATATCAGGCAGTGTCAGTTCTCTCTCGTGTATGTGTGTTATTTGAGTAACTACAACATATTCTGGCTTATAACAGATTTAGGTGTTCGTTTATTCATTTTTTAATGAAATTCTACCCACTTAACTGGCAAGAGAAAAAACATTAATAATTTTTCTGAAACTTATACTTTTCCCAATGAAATAAACTTGTAGTTTATACGGAAACAAGTAGCTATGTCCATCTATTCTGATTCACTTTTGAAGCACAAAATTCTAGAAAGAATGAATCTGTAGCAGAAATATCCCTTTTCACATCTCTCCTTGCCTTCTTATGTGAAAGTCCACAAGTCATTCACAGCATAACACTCAACTATGGAGGAAGGCATGTGTAAGCCTAGGCAGGATTCAGCTGAGTCATCAGCTCCATCACAGGCTATCAGGGTCCTGTCAACAGTTGCCACCTTGAATAATTTCTTCCACTGATATAGCTCCATGCTTATCTTTGCTTACATAGGCAGGTTTCTCATCACTCAATATAGGATAGCCTATCATAACTCTAAAAATGAATGTTTTTCTTCTGATTTCCAGCCTGAATTTATTTATACATACTTCATTCTTTGCCCACCATGCCCTTTATCTCACATCATTCCTACAGGTTCTCTCTCCTGAGGAATTTATAGAGAGCGGTCATAATCTTGAGCTTATTATGTGAAAAAATACCAAAATCTTACACTCTTCTACATGAGAAGCTTTCCAGTTCAGATGTTCTCTGCACACTTCAGTTTGAATTCTTTAAAACAGGTGAATAGAAAAATATATAGGAAATAAAACTATACAAGCTTTACATAGGATTGTTAATGCTTTGCTATTTCTATTTCAAATACTTTGTCTAAGGCACGTTAGTGCCAAATCAACTTCTTTCCATAGGTGTTCTGTAGCAATATGACAATTGACCAAAACACTCAGGATATTTTTCTTCTTTCCTACTGCTAAATACTGACAGGGCTCAGTATTTTGTATTAGTTCTGGCGTGCATGACCTTCTGTTTTCATCACTGCAGGACCTCAAGATCACTCACTAAATTCTGCATAGTATCTAGATCCTCTTTCTTTATTGGCATCCTTTCTACCTTCAGAATGTTAACACATTTCAAAAGCATTATTTACCCTGATAGTCATAATGACTAGTGCAACAGACAGTACTAAACAAGATGAGGGTTTGAGGATTCCAGCTACTAAACTCCCTTCAACCTAATGATTTTCCTTTCTTGCCTTCACAGAATTACAGAATTGTAGTTGTTTTGGAAGGGTCCTCTCTGAAGATCATCTACTCTGAACTACCTGGTAAATTCTAGTTTCTCTGGTAATCTACAGTCCTTTTACTGATTCTTTTAGCTTTTTTGTAGGGTTTGGTTTTTTTTTCCATCTTGATAACACTTACAGTAAGATATGAAAAAGCTTCACTGACATCTAGCTAGATTAGATCTGTGGAAGGTAAGACTAGCAGGGAGTTTTTCCACAGTATCATTCGATTTATATGCTTTCATCAAAAATGCATACCAATATTTAAAATTAAACTCAAACCAATCAGAAACACCCTGGTATTTATGCTTTACAGCACAGTCTGGATTCTTGCCTAGTTTCTCAAAAGGCTCCACATATATATCAAGCCAGGTTTTTCACAAAACGCATAGCATTACAAAGCTTTTAGAAAGCAAAATAGTATTAAAATAAGTAAAATCAGGCAGTTCCAACTCATTTGCCTTCCATTTGGAGTAAAGTTTGTTCAGATGCAAACTCAAGGCACAACTCTGTGCATGTATCTACTGAGGCAGAGTTAATTGAAGGTCTTTCAATGAAACTCTGTAGTATTTAACTTACACAAAGCTTAAAAGCCTAACTATGAGAAAATTAGTTTCCATGTATACTAAGAGCCTGACTGCTCTTTATGAAGTGTATGTAACAAAGGTATTGCACACATAAATTAACATTTCATGTATCCTGAAAATATGAACTGGGATCAAGGCTAAAAAGACACTGAAATCTTATTGAGAGGGGGTGATTTTGCTCTTAAATTGCATACCCTCATGAGAACAACTATAAAATAAAGAATCCAGGCTTGATACATTTTGTATTGAGACGTGGTGCCATGCATGTTAATCACCATAATGAAACTTATCCCAAATTATTCACGTGCTGCATGACCAGCTTTGTAAAGTGATACATTTTTTGGCAATAACACAATGTTCAAATCAGTGACAACTGGAACAAAAACTGTCTTTGTACTATTTTCTTTGTACTAATTTTCTCCTATCCAAATAAAGGTTTAATAGAATCTAAAGATAAACCTTGAAGAAGTATGAAAATCCTTCTGTTTTCTCTCAGTGAGCAATAGACTCAGTATTAGACAGTGGAAGAGGAAGAGTGCTAAACTATTACAAAAAGCTGCCACACATGATGGGTTAAACTTCCCACTCACAATGGGTTGCTGAGCCCTTCCAAAATTATCACAGCAGCCTCTAATCATCCATGTACACTGGTAGTACAGACAATGAAAGTGACACAGTTGCTTCATTATTAGTGTCATTAAATGATCTGTAACATTATTAGCAGCAAGACTGCAAATACAGAAGGCAAGCTGCTAAAGTAATCAGCATCAGACAAATGCTGAAAAATCATCAATAACCTACAATCTGCATAAAAACAGATGCCTATTAAAATCAGAGCAGAAGCAAAGAGCTCAAAGGTAAAGGCAGAAGTTTTTCAGGACAAAACACAATAAATCGTATAAAACTTGGAAAAGGAAAGGCATTTTTCAAATGTATTTTCTGCTGTGTGACCATAATTAATGACAATAATTAGTATTATTGTTGCCATTCACAGTGCTATTACTTTAAGTAGCCACAGTCAAGAACCAAAATCCTGCTGAGGCAAACTGTTTACCCAAGTGTAAATAGATGTTCACCCCAAATACATGCGGAGCTAAGTTCAGTGGGACAAATGCTTAAGTGGCTTGTTGAATGGAAATTGACTGCAACATATACCTAAGGTTGGTATGTACTAAACAGTCTTTTTCTTACTGGGAATTTATTTATTTACATAGGTCACTCCAAAAATAATGGTTCCTGCTTATTTCCACAGAAACTACAACAGATACAAAGAACACAATCACACTATTTGGCAGAGCAAATTCACAGCTACAAACCCTACTTTTCAACACAGTCACAATCATTAGCTATGCATTTTCACCAGCAATGAGCGAGGAACCAACCTGTTCTGCTCATAAATATCTGCACTAACAGACGTGACCCACTGACACTATCATCACTGCTGAAATTCAACAAGGCCTCACTGTACTCATACCCACTGTTTAGTCTTCATGAACCAGTAAGTTCAGTAAGCAGTGATGTCAATGGGTGTGATTATTTATTTATTTATTTGCAGGGAGGAATTCAATTATACATCTTTGCTTCATATTCACTTCCATGTCAGAAGCCATTTTGTCAGACTGTCCCTTTGCTGTCATCTACTGCACAGCAACAAAACATAATGAAATATTGGTGGAAAGTTCAGTTTCTACTGCCATTCCACCAACATCCTACTCTGACATCATGAACCAACATAATAAAATAGGAGACATTACTTTCAGATCAGTTCAGTATAAAATGAATACCAAGGCTGCAACCATGACTGGTTCAGTCAAATTTAGACCAAATGTTTACAAAAATAAAATCCTTGAATACTGTTTTTTAACCCATTAATTCTTCTTGATCATCAGAAAGGAAAGAAATCTTCAGTTTTCAACAAAACTTCATTATGACTGACAGCATATTGTGCACTTCTGAAGTCTGAACTTGAACTATGGCAAACCTGAAGCAAAAGAAAACAAAATTGCAGGAATGCAACACAGTCCATGAATTTTGCCAACACTTGGTTACTCCAAAGTTTATTTTGCATGCATGGTGATGCTTGTTTTCTACTGCTGCGACACAATGAAGCCGCCGTATGCCAAGATCCATGAAAGTGTTCAGACCATTCATCTCTGGGGAGAAGACCTGGATAAACTGTATGCCTTTTGCTTTCTTGTTCTCTTCCAGGTATAAACTGTTGCAACCTCTATGTATTTGCAGTATTTATAAATTGTTTTAATTACAGTAAGTTTCATCTCAACCATCAAGGATAAATGCTATATAGTTTATGTATATAAATATACTGATGTCTTCATCAGAAGAAAAGATAGGGTCTTTAAGGATGTTATGGTTGTTTGTTAACTGCAGTCAGGGGAGGGTTAATTTTAGTGAGAAATCTCAAGTACCGGAGGTCTCTGCAATTTGCTGTAGTGCTTGTTTCTCAGGGGAACTGATTCTGAACTAAACCTCGAAAAATTCATCATAAAAATATTACCATAAAACCAGATAAGACACACAAATCCCTCTTCAAGAAAATAAATAAAACATCAGGTTTTATCGCTCTTCTCTAATTAACACAGCAACCTTTCTACTCCTTCCTCAAGCCTCCAGGGCAAATGATGTCAGGCAGTGACATGATGCAAACACCCCAGTGAAAACAGGAAGCAGCTGGCATGTTCGAAGAGGGAGTTATTGCCTAGCAATGTACACTGCTCTGCAACTCATCTCACACTTTTTGCAAATAAATAAATTACACATACTGACAGTAAGTCAGCTTCGGAGAAATTACAGTATGTATAGTGTGCAAATTTTATAGTCACCACACGTTTTGATTTTTTCCCCTTTGCAGAAATGGAAAAGGTATAAAACAACATAAAGAGAAACAAAGAGGACTGTGTAGTCACAGGCAGAGAAAATCTTCATCAGTAGATGATGACAGAGAAAGACACCCACATCTGACATTCTAATAATAGGCTTATAAAGGCGAGAAAGTTACAGTCCTCTTATCTCCCATTCTGGCAAGTCTACATCTTGCAGTTCAAGAAATATTTGTTATGATAAACATGTGGATGACTATATCACCTGCGTTATGGGAAAGTTTAGACTGTGATCAAAATAATCTCTTTGGCCCTTAAAATCTGTCATTACTTAGTCTGCATTTTAATGTGATAAAGATTAACCAATATTCTGAATTGTCTGGATAAATACAGATTTTTTCCATCCACCTCATAACTAAATAGCTAAAGTCTATTTCCTGACTTCTCTCCTAGGACAAGTTAATCTAAAATTTTGTTCATATGGAATAAAATGTACAGAGAACAACGCTGTGACAAGTGATCCTCCATACATTTTGACAGCAGAAAAGCTTTGGTGATTATTTCTCCAGCTGGGCCTAAGTAGGAATCTGATCCAAAGATTAAAGCAATAGGATTCTTTACTTTGAGTTCAAATGTCTCCAGATAACAGGAATTATCCTAAACAACTCTTGACTCTTGGCCAAGACAATGGACAGAGTATCACAGAATCATTTATGTTGTATTTCCTTGTAAATAAAAACCCTTAAGATTGTCAGTTCCAGACATCAAACTAACTCTACCAAGTCCACCAATAAACCAAGTCCCTATGTATCATATCCATACATCTCTTAAGTATCTCCAGTGACAGGGACTCTACCACTTTCACTGACAGTCTGATCCAAAGCCTAACTACCTATTCCATGAAGCAACTTTTTCTGATTCAGTCTAAACCTCCCTTGACACAGCTTGAGGATGTTTCCCCATACGTATAGACAGTAGTCAAGTATCTATGGTCCACAAGTTCTGATAAGACTTTAGAGCTTCTAGAACCTAAGCAGGAGCATAATTAGATTGAAAATCCTGAAGTACAGGGAGAGCAGTGATAGCTATGCTTCTGTAGTATTCCCACACTGTCAACAGTATTTTGAGGAGAGGGACCACTGGTGGCAAGTCAAATCACAGTCAATAAGAATATATTGCATTGAACAAGGCTGTTCAAAAATCAAATTACTGAACACAGTGGTCCTTCTTTGGTTGGCGTTTAGCCAACAGACCAGCAGCCACAGGGCAAAGTTAACCTGGGCGCACATTAATGAACAATATCTAATTCAACATACCTCTTCTGACATGTTCTGAGAGGCCAAGAGGAAGCACACAGTGAGGATATGCCAAGATCTTGTTTTGGAGGAAGATCTGCTATACAGCTTGCCATATTTAGCATTGATGAAGAATGCAAAATGACTGCTCCTTATTAGTTTGTGGCTTTGTTAGCTTTGGAGCCATTACAAGAGGCAGGGGGTTATATTAGTAGGCAGCAGACAATGACAATGGTAAGAAAAAGATGAGCTCTGTTTTCTGGATATTATAAAGAGTAAAGCACCACTTCCTGTGCAAACTGCTAGTACACAAAAGGTGGGATAGCAATATTTTCTCAGTGTTAGCACCTTTCACTAGAGGTCACAATTTTTTTGCCTTTATGAAAGAAACCCAAAGGTAAAAGGTAACAATACCCCACAGCATGGTTGGATGAGGGGAATGAATACTGCTGATCCTATCTGGAATTTTGCACAAATCTGTATCAGCGTCACAAATCTTATGCAACAAACAGTCAATAAGTTGGTGCACACATGACAGGAAAGAACAAAAGAAAGGCAACCTACAGTGTAAATAATTGATGGTTAACTGGTGAATCCAACATAAAATGCAGTGCATTAACGTCTTTGTAGATGACATGCAAGACATTTTATCTTATTACAATAGCAATCCCAGAGAGTTTCAATTTATCCATTTACCATCATGCAGTAACCTAGCACAGCATCTTGGCAGATGTTTAATTTAAGAGGTAGTACTTAAAATATGGCATGATTTGTTTCACAGATTAAAGAAACGACTCAAAATCAAACTTGACACAGGAGATGTGCTTTCCTTCAGTTTCATCAGAATTGTCAGAGTCTGCATGAAAGGGTGATTTTGAGGAAAAACAACAGCAGACAAAACAGCAAGTCATGTTAGCATTCTGACTTTGATAGACTATTTAAGGAGCATATGTTCCTAATTGTCAAAATGCCTGTTTAAAATGACCTGAAGTATCTAATGTGAATTCAGCTCCACAGCATAGACAGTAAAAGTGTGAATACGTTTTTTTTCCTCAAAGAAAGCAGCTCTGAAACAGATTGCACATGACACTGAATCTTAATTCACATCCAAAAAGCTCTACTTTGCTGAAAGAGATAACATCATACATGTAACATCAGCTCCTTGTCATCCTGCCATAGTACGAGTTCCTATCTGAACTGATGAAGAATCAACAAACCAATTATACTGTGAGCTTAATAAGCAGTTGTGAATGTTCCAGAGCAAGAAAAAGGACAGCCAGAAGATTCTAGTTATATGAGCACTGTATGGTGAACTGTGAAATATCCTTACCGTTCTTCAGTTCTAAAAATCAAGAGATGGGAGGTTATAATTCTTCAAGCTTTTACTATAGTATCAGTAATGTGTAGTCCGTCACATACTTGTATAGACATTTAGCGATCTCTGCGTGCAGAGGATGCTTATCTGTGGATTCAAGAAAGCCATTATAAATTTTCTATTAATGGCACTATTTGCAGGGTACATTTCTTAAGATCTGGACATGTTTTCTTTGAAGAGTGATCCACAGATGGATTGTTAAATGAAAAAAAGCCAAAAGAAAAAAAAAAAAGTGTTTTCACTTTTACAGTTTCCGGGAGGTTCCAGCAGCAAACTTCAGAAAACTGCAACATTGTTACAATGAACATCCTGGCATAAAACAATGATAAAAGAGAATTAGAAATCAATAAGTTTTTAGGATAATGATAGAAAAGCCAATGAGATAGTTTGGACAGAATAATATAAGATACATTGAAATAAGCCTTATTGATGCACGTCTAGGTGCCAATACCGTCATTTAAGGTATGTCTAAGCATTTTGACTCTAATCAATATGTTCTGCTTGCTGTAGAAGTGATTAAACCCCAGTGATATATGATTACTTTTTATACATGTTCAATATAATTGCTGATCCACTGTTTTCAATCAGCATTTCCAAGGACATGACAGAGGTCCCCACTTAATCATTCGTCAGCCTCAGAAAGGCCAAAGAGGAGAGTCAACAAATAGTTGTAAATAAGCACTCTGGAGGATGGGCTAAAGTTACCTTCAATTTCCCACTGAGAGAATGGATTGTCCACACCTCATCCTGGGATGACAGATAGAAGTGTGGAGGCCCTCCAAATGATTGTGTATAAATTCAAACAATGCAGACTCTTTGCAGAAGATACCTTCATAACGTAAGGAGCAGGGTCCAGCTGCAAAAGAAAAACAAAACAGTTAAAATTCTGGAATTCTCCAATTTCTATAATCACAGAATCGTAAAGGTTGGAAAGACAAAAAGATATTCAAGTCCAACCATCAACCCATTCCTGGTACCACTCTAAACTACATCAACTCAGTGCCACATCTACTGTTTTCTTGAACATCTCCAGACACAGTGACTTCACCACCTCCACCACTAAAATTTTGTTTTAAAATACAAGGTGTTTATTTAACAAAAGTACACACCAAGCAATTGCTTGCTATATTCATTTGTACTTCTCATTGCTCATCACAGCGGTTTCTGAGGTTCTTCACTCAATGAAAATCAAATACATTTGTGAAATCCTTAGGCTATTCATGCACACATAACCAAACAAAACCCTGCTGCTACTGCACAGAACAAGCAGCATTCTTATAAGCTTCTCATTCCTGACAATATCTGGTGGAACAAGTATGTCACATAAAAATCAAAGCGGAGCTGCTGCATGCGTTGTTATTTAAGTATTTATCAAGAACCGTGTGCGCATCTGGTGTGGTAGAAAACATAAAAGTACACGAGGTCCATGCCACAGGGAACGTATGCTCTCAGTATATGCAGTGGTGTGCAACTGTGGATAGTAATTGTTTTGCTCACTAACTCTTTAATGCTTTATCTGACACTCCAATTCTGAATGCATTGAGCCCTCCAGTGTTCACAGTGCTTGAGAAGCTCTAGATAAACTCATAGAGAACTCTCCTTTTCACATCAGCTTTTTTTTTTTTTTTCCTGTATGCTTTATGCCACTGAAGCCTAGGGCTGCTATGAGAGAGTAAGTACAGCTAGCAGCTACAGTATGTTGAAGTATCAGCGTTAGCCTTTTAATGGGCTCAAATTGTCCTTTCCAGGTATGAATTAGCCTCACATTTATACTAAAAATCACAGGAGACTCCCTGGGGCATCATGCTGTGCCTCTGTTCTTTGGGCTGCAGCCATGCTCTGCAGGTGCACCATCTCCTGCTGTGCAGAGCGTGGGTGCAGCAGGGATCAGCAACTTGCACGCATGCAATGCAAGCATGCAATTCAAAAGCAGTAATGGATTGAATCAGATCAAACCCTGAATCTTTCCTTTTTTTTTCTCCTCCTTCCACTACATTGTTGAGTAACATACACAAACCTGTGAACTCTACCCTTTATGTGCTACTGATGCAGGTTGCAACCACAGTCGAGGCTTATGGCAGTGGATAATACACCTAATGCATGCAACCTTTAAATAAGCAGCCTGAGTTTAACTGCTGCTTATCTCTGAGATTTCCCAGTGGCAACCTTATATCGAAAGCAAGGTGCTATCAGCACTTAGAGAGACCATACCAATGCATCACATCTTTACAAGGATCACAGGACCCTGAAAAGTCTGAAGGAAAGATGACCATCATTTCTGTTTCATCTCAAAACTCTTGTCTTTTGGAATGCTCTTTCCCTTAGGATACACTGCAGAAATGATGATGGGATATTTTTGGCACCATCACTATGTGATTTAAGTCAACTAAAGGAGGTTTCTCCAAAGGCCTGTCTCACCTAGTAAACCTGCTTGGATTGTAGCTGGTGATAGTTAGTGGTACTGGTAGATACAATTACACTACGGGTTCACTCTGTAGAACAAATAATAATGATAACCACATATCTAATTTCCAGGGACAGGAAACAAAAAGTAGAACAAAATGGAAGCATGTTTCAGAGAAAGTTTATGAAGATTTCAAGGTCAGTCAGAACACTGCATTCTGTAATGAAAAACTCAATTCTAAAATTAGGATATATTTTTACACTGGAATTTGGCTTCCAGTAGAGCTGAACGGATCATCCTGCAAGGTCAGTATTTCTGTTTCCCATGCCCACAGCCCATAAAGGAGATAACTATGATGTTTTGAAATTCTCATGTTATTACCGTGCTTAAGTCACACATTTTATTTTCATTTGGTTGCTTGGTTGGTGATAGATCCTACCATCACTCACATATAGAATACCCTCCTAAGGAATTTCTTAGTGCCTTTAGTGACAGGTCCCAAGACACTCCGAGTTGTACAGAATTTATTATACTTAGCACAAACAGCAATTTTGGCAGCATCTGTCACAGGAGTACAAGTGATATCTTGTTATGAAAAAAAATGCGGAGAGAAGAGAGCAAGAAGTTTTGGTGCAATGCCTCCCAGGGGAAATGGTCTGCCTGACCATATTTTGGCTCATTTGTCTGTGGTGATTGTTAGCTGTTAAGCTGCCATTATCAAGACATCTGAAGTGAGAGCATGTCACTGCTGTGCAGAATTCCCAGTAAGTATAAATCAGATTCCAACTTCTGAAATACCAAATCAAGAAACAGATTTTCTTCCTCAGAGTCCTAACTCCCCAAACCAGGTGCTTTTATCCAAATAAACCAAATTAATTAAAAAAACATTTTTTTTATTTTTTATTATAAAGCAAAACTTGCAAGTGACTTAAACATGAGGTTGCAGCAGAGAGATAAGGTGTACTATAATAAAGGTGAAGACAAACACAGACTAATAGTTTGTATGTTAACAAAACCTAAATTTTATGTAAATAGCAGCTCAGATTAACCATTTTTAAAGACTGAAGTCTGTGTGAGACTGTGAACTGTTCATTTCTTCCAAAGCTCTCTGTAGTCCAGGCTAAATAAATTTGTCTAGCAAATTCTAGCAAACATCAAGGCTACAATTCTAATTTGATCTAGATTTCAAAACATTTTCAGTCTTTGATTTCCAGGGATAGAGATGAAAACATATCCCTAGATATCAATTACTCCAACAATTAAACTACCCTGTACCAAAAATGCATGTTCTGTCCTTGGGATGAAATTGTCTTCAACTTTCCTACATCAAATCCCATTTTCTGATATAAAACAACTGTCTACTTTGAGATCTTTTTGTCTGGTCAGTATCTGTTGACCTTGCTTGAATCATATCCTAATCTATTCCATGTCTAAAATCCAAAAATATCTGTTCTGAGTCCACTGTTCACAATAAGTTTGCTTTACGTGGAACATTCTTACAGGTTATATTTGAGCCTTTCCATTCCAGTTCTACAGACAAATAACTCACTAAAAAATAGTCTTCCTCCATCTCAAAAGAACTGAAGCATGCACCAAAAACTTTTAGCCCACTGGACATGGCCAAACTTCAGAACTATAAACACATTGGTTAGGTATCAGATCAGATCCACATGGAGAGTTTGCTTCCTACTATTACATTTCTGAACCAGTGCTTGGTGATATATATACTGCCCTCTGAAGAGTTATAACATTAATAAATTGAAATGAAAAAGCGTCTGCTTCTTCATCTCTGTCCCTTTGGTATTCCTTTTTCATTTTTTATGACAGATACTTGTTTCCATTCAACGTTACATTTAGTACATTCTTTGACCTCTGTACTGAGTTAAGATCTGGTAAGTACAACGCTATTTCCCATTACAGTTTCTGATACTTCCACCAGAAGTAAGCCAGTGCTGGGGAAGCTACTGTGAGGATCAGGACCCTCATTTTTAAGTCAGAATAAAATGACCATCCCAGCTGAAAGCCTGTAAATGCTCTGAGAATTTCCTTCTACAAGAAAAGCAGTTTTCCAAACTAGAAGACAAAGCGACACATGATTATTTCACCGTTCCTAAGTTTTAATACCATCGTCAAAAATGCACAAGCAAACAGAAACAAAGAAAAAAAGGGATGCCCAAAACATAGAAATTTTTAATATTAAATGCAGCGTTTACTACTGGAATGGTCTTGTTCATTATCAGGGATTAATTAACATAATTAGAGAAGCACTTTATAATATTCTTGAAGACTCATTACCTACATTTATGCTTAACTTTGAATTTTTGCCAAAAGCTAAGATGAAATGTTTTGTTTAAAAAGAATGGATTTCAACACGTTTAACTGACTTGTCAATTAGAGTATACTTTCAAATCAATGAAGAAAGTAACTTCTACCTAAATTATTATTGGTTTTGAATTTGTGCTTTGGAGGAGCTGAGCCAAAGGTCTGTGGAAAGGATTAAAAACATGAATTCAGAGTAAATCATAAGAATAATAGTTCTAAAATATGTAACATAAGATACTGAGTAAATAAATTAATTTTGCTATCTTGTTACTGTGATAATTTTATGCATTAAACAGCCCATTCTTGTGAGGAAACATTAGCTACTACAGTATTTTGGAGCCTGCATAATGTAAGAGTTCAGGAAAAATATGCATGCTAGCTGATAATAGCTTCAAGAGCTTATTTTTTTCCTCTTTTTTCCTCCCTTCCTGAAAGAGGATTAATCTTACTTTGTCTGGTTCTTAGTAGCTAAAGACAATAATATGTATGAAATTAAATTGAAATTACTTTCACAATACAAAAGAATGTTTGGGGAATAAAGTTATAAAAATACAGTCAACAGCCTGCACTGACCAGCAATACAATCAAATCCAGAACCCACCACCAAATAAGCTCCTCAAGTCAATGGTCACGAAACTGCTTATGTAAAGTCACTAGTTTTTCAAATTTTCACAACAGATAGTTATTAAAAAGGAGATTTCAGATTTGTATTCGTATTTCAGATTTGTGCATGGATTAAAAAAGAAAAAGAAAAGAAAATAGGAAAGGAAAACAGGTAAATGTCGCTTTGAGTGAATGAGGATTCAGATCACCTGCAAATTATAGGCATTCACAGAACTGAGTATAAAAGAGTCACATGGGAATCATAAATAAGAATTGCTTAAAATTGAAGGGCTTGTTAAGTGGCAACTAATTAATGCTCATAAGAACACTAAGTTCTAAGTCAGCAGATATAACCAATTTCACTTTAAGAGAAGCAACCTAAAAGATGGATAAACTCTTATCAACCTAGCTCTGACAGATGTTTATCTAATCCATTAGTTTCTATGCACCCCTCTGTGCTCCCTGACTTTTTCCAGAAGTCTAAGCTGGATGTACCTGGATTCAAATCAAATTTATGGCTTCCAAAACCATCCTCAGAAAGCAAGTTTTCTCTTTGCTTTTTCAGGCACCTTTTTAATATTAAGATCACTACAACTTCATTGAGTTTTATTTCTCTATACTAATAATCTCAAATGTATTCAATTTTTCCTCTTTCTGTAATGTTTTAATGAACTTTGAACATTCTTGTCCGCTTCTGGATTCTCATCTCTACACACTTCGCTAAAAATAGTTTGTATGCAAACACATTATTATCCCCATCACCATTGTACTAAGATATTAAATTATCTGCTTCTAAAAGCTTCAAGGCTAGAACAAGGCAGATTTGAAAAGGAAAGAGTTCTGAGCACTTCTGGATTGTAGTGACTGGTTTAGGACTTTCCAAATCAAGTTTCACAGAATTTGCCATTAGCCCTACAGTGTTGATTCCAGATGATCTAAATCCACCGTGTTTATTAAAAGACTTTAAGTGATTTTGATGGGCTTTCAGAACACTTCCTCCACCCATTCCCCCAGTAGGCAGACATGGGTTCTTGAGAGTGATTAGGGAAGAACTGATGAAAATTTTGTATTTCTAGAGTTCTTTCATTTCAAGTGTAGCAATTAGTCACCTCCGCACTTTCAAAAGATTGAGACTTTTGAAATATATTGGTCATTTATACAAACCCTCCCATTGTAGTCACCTCAAACTGCAGTATTTATCACATCTACATTATCTTTTTATGTGTAACATTCACTGCAAAACTGTCAGAAAACCCTTTGACCTAAATGCAAACAGAACAATGAATCTTTCTAAATAAGAGTGGTATGGAGCACACAAAACCAAAACTGGTTCATACACAGTTGTGGATGATAACCAGAAATCAGATACAGGGGTTGAAAAGAAGAAATTGAAAGCTCCAAATATTCAATTAATATTTTTCAGGGAGATAAACCTAAAACAAGAAATCCAACAACTCTGGAAGCTGCGCTTTTAGATTCTAATACATTTCTTAGAAGTGTCAATAGAAATGCCCTATTATTGCTTGGTATCTTTTCAAATAGTCTTATCCAATTTCTAATGTTGTTAGTGGTGGCCTTTCTACTTGCTTCTGTGGGATCTGGATTTTCATTTCACCTTAAATCCCCATGAACACATCCAGCATTAAGTCCTACACATCAGGTAAGTCCTTTAGCTCTTATAAATGTGACTCTAATCCAAATCTGGGGCCTGACAAGGGGCCTCATAGGAGTCATCAGAAAAGTAATTACTGAGGAGATCCAATTCTTTATTTGCAAATGGAGTGTCAGACAACTGGTAATCTGTGTTTGACCTAGGTTGATGGAAGGAAATGCAACCTCAAATAGAAATTGGAATCAGCACCCTGTTGCTCATATATTCTTCCATTAGATAAACAGGCTTCCAGCCACAGATAACAAGGATAAGCTAAAAGCAAGTCTTTACCTTCTCTCACCTACAGCATCATTTTTTAAGTTTATTTATATATACACATTAAGTCACAGCTAGTAATTCCCATGACAATATCTGAAAATAGAATGACTGATTTTGGTCAACACTGAAAACTTTTGGTCCTTCTGTGAACTATAACGATATAACAATATCACATCTGCAGATGCCCCATCCCTGGAGGCATTCAAGACCAGGCAGGATGTGGCTCTGGGCAGGCTGGTCTAGCAGTTGGGAACCCTGCACATAACAGGAGGGTTGAAACTAGATGACCATTGTAGTTCTTTTCAGCCCAAGACATTCTACAATTCTGTGATAACAACTAAAATGATAACAAAACCTCAAGCTTCTGTACAGGAAGAATATCCTGTTATTTCACTGCTACCCACTGAATAATGATCAAAAATGCACATAAACACTGACTATTGCAATTACCACAGTTACAAAAGCAAAGTCTGCAAGGTAAGGGTAGGTAATGTGGTGGTCAAGCTTTGTCAGCTGAAACAAATGATTTAAATGATTAAACAAAATTATCTTTCTTTTTCCTCCACAATTTGTAGGCAAGAAGAACCAATTGTTAGGGTTTTGAAAGTTTCAAGTTAGATAAAATACACAACAGTATTTTCCAAATCATTTTTCAAACCACTGGTACTAGTATTTGCAAAGAAAGAAAAACATTACCTATTACTTTAGCATAGCTAGGAAAACTGAGCTGCGCAGTACTGGATTGTTTGGTCACTGGGATGTTCTTCCAGTTTACTTTGCCATACCCCTGTCCACTAAGCTGTACGTGTATTGTTGTTCTTACTAAACAGGAACAGTGTCTCCAAATGAATTTCCGAAGAGTGCTTAGGGGATCACCTTTGTTTACAAACAAGCAGACTAAGACATCTGTGATCTTTTTGTTGGAAAGTGAGATGCTAATTAAAACCCAAAGACCAAACCAAACAAATAATAATAAAAAAAAAAAACCAAAACCCCACAGACTCAGTTCTTCCTCTGCCCAATTCTTTTTCAGCTAGATGTACAGTTATCAAAATAAAAAAATACAAACAACTACTGCAAAGCATAAAGCATTCAAAACAACAGGAAAGGCCAGACTCCTAGTTACAAATATCCAGTTCTCATATCATGTCTCCTCTCTAAAGCAGAATAAAGTTGACAGACAAGGCACTGTTCTTTTCATTTTTCATAATCAGAAATCAGCAGAGTGAAAGAAGTAGTAAAAGACAACTGTGTACTTAGAAGCATATATTCCCTTATTCACAAATATACCATCTTGGTAAATATGTGAAACTGTATAGCTATTGTCACACAAAAGAAAGATGTGCTGGGATAAATCCAACACTAAATGTCTGTGACTAGTGAATGGATAAGGAGAGCTTCAAATAAAAATACAAATGTAATAGTTTAGATGCAATCAGGTTCCTACATTAAATGATGACTCTAGTCAAATGTGAAAACCTACCATATTTCAGGAGTCCCACATTTGCTATTAGGCTAAAGTGGCAGAGATGGTGCTGCAGAATAAACATCATCTTTTCTTTTGTGTGTATTACTGTAATGATTATACTGATTGGATATAACAGCCTACAAACATGAAGTCAGAAAACAGCAGATTGCCCAGTTCTGCTCTCTTTGATGTAGATGTGGACTAGTGACCCAGCTGTTAGGCTTGAAGGGTAAAAGGGACTTGTAGGGCTCAAGTTTTTCTGAGCTCTCTTGAAATTTACTCCAAATGTCAGATTTAAATCTACAATACAGTAATGCTTGAAGTAAGAAAGTTTAAGAAGTTAAAAGGTTTAGACAACTTTTATTTTTCATCGTAAATCAATATTCCAAGTTCAACCTATTTTAGAAAGATACGAATACAATGGATTAGCTAAAGGTGTTTCTTCTTGATAGCCTCAGTTTAAAAAGTCACAAAGTTGAAAACAGTTTTACTAATGGAAAATAGTGTTTTGAAATGTGCAGTTCACAACAAATCCAACAAACTCAAATCTCTCTGGTTTATGAAAAACCATAATTCTTACTGCATAGACACCATTCAAACACTTCACAATGATAAGTTTAACAGCAAAAAGTAGCAGCAATTGGGAAGAAAAACAGAAGAGAAAAATCAGTGCAAGAATACAGACTCCAGTTTTGTTTTCCCTTTCTAAGAGTTTCCTCCATGATGATTCCTGCCATAACATTGAGGCATCTGAAGTCACTGCAAGTGATTGGAACCTTTCATGAATGTAAAATGATTTCCACTGACTGGCAATGGCCAGCTAAGACCTATGGGTTTTGTCAGAAGTTCAGATGAGAATTACAAAAAGCTGATTGAATGCTTGGATAGTTTGCTCCCATACATTCCACTGAACACCCATGTTAACATTTCTACTGTCACATGAGCTTCAGTCAGTCCCCAAAGAGCAGATTTCTGGACCCAGCCCACATTCCCTCTACTTGAAAAGTGTACAGTTGCAGAGGTCAAAAGAAATGAAAAACACTCTTGCAGTGAGAAAGCTGGAAATTTCAATTTTGTCTGTGACTCCTCTGTGAAAAATGTTTTTAAAAACATTGTTTAGATTTCAGATATTTCCTTTGTTCTCACCACTAGAAAATTATAGCATTTTAGATATATTTGTATTTCTTAGCTATTCTATAACTGCCTCTATGGAAACAAATTTGAACTTTGCTTATGCAAGAGGAACAGCTGTATAGTTATCACTCTCCAGAGCTAGTTATATTTGGAAGATTTGTCAGAAAGATGGTATTTGTGGCCATAATGCATATTTGCCTAACAAACAATAGCAGTTGTTTGCCAAGTATTACACATTATAATGACTTCTACTTATCTGCTTATTTATTTTGCTTAAAACAAATGCACGTAAATATATGCCATTCCAGCCATAAAGTCATCCCTCCTCACCCACTGGTACTATCCTATTTTTTTTTAATTTTTATTTTATTATTATTTTTAAAACATTTTTACGTAGTTGTATGACTATCCAGCATGGAAAATAGAGCCTTTCATTCACAAATGAGACCAAAGAAAGCAGAAGAATCAAAGGTTCATGGGGAAAAAAGTGTATCAAGACTTAAAGATAATATAGGTAATGGCTTCTTCCAGCATTTGAAGTCCTCCCTCCCTTCCAAGTATTTGCATTTTTATTAGTAATATCTAACTAAAGAAATGCATTTTACAAAGTTTGAATTCAGTAATTCAGCATTATTTCCGTTTCTTCACATATATAATAACCATAAGTAGTCTATCAGGGCATCAAGAAATAAAGCTTTCAATTTAGAACTAAAATTTCAATACATGTTAAATGCTCTTTCCTACCTTTTATTATGTTTATTCTTTTATACAGAAGTCAAAATACATGAATTTTTTGTTTGTTTTTTTACCATATACAGACTATGTTTTCTATGTTTACTTATATCCGGTAGACCTGGAGAATATGGATATAACAGACTGAAAATCATAAGCCTTTTTGATTCAGCTGTATGAACAATATATCAAAGTTTCTATTAAATATTGACTGTTTCTCAACAACAGTGACTTAGAAATAAAGATAGAAACAAAATATATGGAAAGATTTTTTGAAGTCTGAATATGGGGTTTTACAAAAATATAGAAGTTGTCTCAAAGTGCAAGTGAAAGGGTCCAAAAAAGGTTTATAGTAATTGAAATTAGAAGTCATTTTAACACAATCACATATATTTTGCCACAGGTTAATACTTCTTTAGAACTTCAGAGTCCGTCACTTGCTTAATCACCACTTATAAAGTTAGTTTATGTTAAAGGCAATCTTTTAAGATAAACAATATATGGAAAAATACACTAATTTCTCCAATGAAAGTGAAATAATAATCAAGTACAACTGAAATAATCATAGCTAATTTAGAACTTTTTTTTCATTCTTGAATGGAAGGTAAAATATTATTTTAATAAAATATTAGGCATCTATCATTTTCATTTATTCCAAAGAAACCAGCATAGCATTTCTGGCTTTTATACACCATCTATTATAATATTTGATGTTTCAAGCCCAACAACATTGAATCAATTGAGGTTTCTGCCTTCATTTTCTATCTTCAGCATTTTCAATGTTTTTAAGCAGATTTTATTGCTCATGATTTTGGAGAAAAGAAAGAAAATGTGATTTAAGTGCAAAATGAGCACTTTGAAATGATAAAAAATCCATAAAATTGAAATTAGACTTTTATAGCTATTAAAAGAACCATCACACTTCTCTGGTTTCTCATAATCTCTTGGGATCTGAGAAGATTTAAATGCTTTGTGGTAGACAGTACAGCTTTTTCTTTTCTTTTTTTAAAGTAGCCTCAATATATGTAATAGCACAAAAGAAACAGTATAATGTAATATGAACATCTTGAATAATATTTAGCTTAGTTATTAGCCAACAAAATACCTGCCTTATAGAAGGAATGGGAAAGTCCTGGCATTTCCATGCGTCTGCACTAAGTAAAGCTCCCTGTTCACACGGCTGGTAGTTCTGAAAGCTTTCTGCTTACTGCATGGAGGTAGACAAGTCGCTGATATAAAATAGAATCTTCAAATTGCACTTTAAGCCCATTGTTGAAGGATGGGGGGATGCTGCCAACCCAACATCATCACAACACACTTGGGCTCTCTTTCTACCACAAAGGCACTCAGCATAAGCCATACCTCACTCAATAGCCTCAACATTTTGTCACTAGTGGTTTTGCAAGGATCCTGTCCACATCGTGCATGGATAGGGGCTGCAAAAGTTAGCATTCCAGCAAAGATTTGAAGAGACTGATGCGCACTGCCAAAACAGGTCCTCCTCTCTGGGTCTCAGTGTGCGGATCAGTTCTGGTTCAGGCAAAGGCCACACAAGCAGCAAAAGCAATGCCAGAGGTGGCCTTCTCTTGAGCCAAGCTTAACTTTCTGCTTCCTGGTGAGAAGCGGAGAGATATTGACATCTAATGCTCTTCTATCTTTTGGAAACAAATATTTTTATCAGGAAACCGCAGACAATTTTAGTCAATTACCAACAACTTTTTCAAGTTTACTTCTCAAATGTAGGAATTTTTATGCTTTTTAAATATTATAGCACAGAGATTAAATGACTTACTGCATAAAAACTTGCAGATTAGAGTGCTGTTGTGTGATACACAGATACACACTACTCCTTGATATCTGTCAGGTAGATAAAGATCATCAGGAATTTTCCCATCCTCTCCCCTTAGCTAGTCCTTAAGAACCTGGATTTATTATGACATGACTCTATCACTGTTTCCTCTTAATGCTCTGAGATTCAACTCATAGTTCTCTTTACAAAACCTTAATGGTTTAGCCCTTGAAGTCGCTGAGCTCATGTATACCTGTCATACACTGACAGGTATAGGTAAGATGGGTAGGAATTCAGCCTCCTTACAGACTGGAGTACCACACTGCAAAATATTCTTTCGGAGCCTATGTTTAATGAAACCCCAAATCTACTTAGAAACACTTCAAACTAATTTAAGTGAGCAATGTCATAAGCTGAAATGTCGTTTGTCATATGTTAATGCTGTGCTATTCCTGGAGAAAACAAATTTTGTAAATAGCCTGATTTAAAAGGATTTGCCAGAATGAACGTAAGCGAAGTCAAAGAAGTGAGTTATGTGTTTTAAATATGGACATTCTCAGGGGCAGGAAGGAAAAACAAGCTGTGGGTAGAGAGAAGGAGGATAGAGATCTGCCAGCTGTGTCTATGCAGGCTCTCAGGCCAAAAGAAGCATTCTGACAGCCTCACTCAAGAGCCACATCTGCTGCCAACCAACACAAAACACTCATCGTTTTCAACCTTTTCAAAGGGAGCTTTCTCTAAGCAAAGGCAGAATAAGAGGTACAGCAGAACAGCATTATTTATTCTTCAGATCTGCATTTGTTGTTGTTTTTCAGAATGACCGAAGTTTCTGATATCTGCAGAACTGGACAGAAAATCTCCAGAGAATTGCAGTTGCAACATTCCAGGTGAAAACAGGCACCAAGGGAGTTCCATGGCCTGCTTTGCCTGGCAGTCAAATAAATTGAAATGAAATTTTCTCTGAATAGGAACTACAAATGAGAACCAGGTCATCTGAGGATAAATATGATTTTGTATCTCCTTGCATTTACATTAAAAAAAATAAAAAACAGCCCACTGTAACTGAACACTTCATTTCCAAAGCTTCCTAAGAGAAAAAATTGATGAAGACAATCAGTGAAACATCAACAAAAAATGAATTCCATTTTACTCTGCCTCTCACAAGGGAACAGAAAATAATCATCTAGTTTTAACTGGAAATCAGAACCTTTTTCTTTCCTGTTCCAAAGAACTCAAGATGTTTGTGGCTTCTGTAACAATTACAATCAAAGGGACCGATCAAATGCTCATCTGAGTACGCAGCAAAATTTCGCCAACTCCAGCTGGTACAAAATGGCAAAGTTCCTCTAATCAATGAAGGAAGCAAGAAAAAAAAAGCACTGGAAGGAGCAATATTAAATTATTCCTCACAACGGCGCTGCCTGGATCTCCAGTAGGAAAATGCCTGCCCACATCACTTCCCAGATAAATGAATTCAGTGAATTCCCAGTGAGCATCTGACAAATCTAACCTTTTACTTTTGCTCATCTTTTGGGAAGGTAGATATCTTCAAGCATATTCACCATTTAGAATTGTATACTGATTTACTGGATTCAAATATTAAGCCTCTGGAGGATTATGAGCCATTGGAGCTGCTATTTTGTTCAAAGGGTCAGAAGAATCACGACTAGTTTCACAATCTCTTTGATAGAGTGCTAGCTTCAAATATTTTTTTTTCACGCATGGCTTTGAAATTGTGATTGCTGGTGCTAATGAAAGTTGATCGGTGAGATGTCAATAAAAGGTGAAATTCTGGTTGATTGTGTCAGGCTGCTGCGTTATTGAAGTCTGTAAGTACTTAAGCCACATTTTAGTTGTAGAAAAGGAAAAGAAGACACACTAGGATCACAGAATAATAAACATCGGACAAGAACTTTAAGATCAGATGGTCTTAAAGATGATCTAGTCCAACCATCCACCCATCTTTACTGAAGGGTTTAGAATCATGGAATCGTATTTTATTCTTTTTATGTCATGCAGAGCCACACCATATGTATACAAATATATATAAAGCAATTAGTATGGAGATAGCAAGATTTTGAAAATTGTAACACAGATTAGTTCTTTCCCCATAGCTTTGATCCAGCTGTCATATTCAGTAAGTACCTGCAATTATATGGTACAAAAAGACATCTCTTGGAGCACAGTGACAGTGCTGCCTTTAATTACTTCAGCCAAGCAGGCATGCAGCTCACCTCAGAGCAGAAGGCAAGGCTGCAAGACTGGTTAACCTGCCCCTGGGCAAACCTGTTTTGTTGTTGCTGCTTTTGTTGTGGAAAGATGAAAGCAAGCCAGAGAATGGCTGGAAGGGAGCCTGTAGCTGCCCTCCTGGCCTGCTTTGCTGGAAGCAGAGGTCTGTCATGTCAGGTGAATATTGGCTAGACTGCTGATCTTTAAAGAAGGACAAAACAACACTATTGCACAAGCTCACCTGGCATCCTCCAGCAGTGGGCCCCCAGTCCTTCTACAGGGATGGTGGGACAGACCTTGCCCTGACCCAGTGGGTCACACTGGTGCTCTCACACAGCCAGGCTCCCTCCTCACTTCCTAGGCAAACCTGCTGAGAAACTTCCAACCCTGAAACTGCTTCTCAGATGGCTTTTAAGATTTATTGATGTATCATGCAGGCTGTGAGCACTGGAGGCAAGGCTGGGTGAGGATGTATAGCACATCAGCTGGCTACAAGCCCACTGCACACAGGGAAGAACAGGGCAAGCTGCTTTGCATTTACTGTCAGGAACAGCCAGCACACTGGCAGTGACTGCAGGATTACTTGCTCTGCATTCACACCCCCATGTACCTCACATTAGCTACATCCTTGGGTTGCTGCACTGAATGTGAAAAGCAATTTGCTGTTCTATTTCCTTGCAGAAGACCCCATCAGCATGCTCTTGCCTGGGGTGTCCATATGTAACGTAACTGGTGCCTACCTACCTGTCTTGCAGATTACTTGTATATGTTTATGCCACAAGCAAATTTTCAGGATCATGGCTAAGATGACAACATTTTCTCCATTGGATAGAGGTTGGCTGAGATTTTCCAGCTCCTGCTCTCTTGGTGGAGGCAGGGAAGAGATGGGTATAATTCCCTGACTTCTGAAACCATCTTTCCAATGTTCTAAATGCAAGAATTCACACAAGGTTGGTGAGGCACTAGCACAGGTTGTCCAGAGGTGTGGTAGATGCCTTGTTCCTGAAGACTCTCAAGATCAGGCTGGATGGGGCTCTGAGCAGTCAACCCAATTCTTTGATTCCTTGGGAACCATAAGTGCTCCAGTAGAACACAAGGAAATGTGAGCATCAGACAAATGGCAATTATATCATCTCACATATTGCATGAATCTGACCACCAAGAATTTAATGCAACATACTCCTATTTTAGGAACTCCAGCTACACTGATTGGAGACTTATGCTTGGTTGATCCCAGCTCTGCACAAAGTAGCCTGCACTTCCCACTCCCATGAGTCATTCATGTAAGAACCTGGATGCACCTCCATGACTGATGCCCCAATACTAAAGTCAGCCATAGCAGAACTGATAGT
This sequence comes from Perdix hodgsoniae, assembly GCA_035772895.1. Taxonomy (NCBI): domain Eukaryota; kingdom Metazoa; phylum Chordata; class Aves; order Galliformes; family Phasianidae; genus Perdix; species Perdix hodgsoniae. Next base: position 4,073,856 of record JAPSGF010000050.1, read on the forward strand.
CTAGGTTGTTCTCACATTCAAATACCTTGAAATAAAAGAAAAGAATCTTTTTAATATAAAGCTAGTTGAACAGGTTTCCCAGAGAGACTTTAAAGTCTCCATCCTTGGAGGCACTAAGAAACAGCTGGATAAAGCTAGAGACAACCCACTGTAGTTATCCAGCCTCTCCCAGTTCATTTGGAAAGCAGCTTTCAAGAAATCCCATGAGCACGTGCTGGAGCTCTGGATTCAAATCCTCACTTGAGAAAGGCAGAAGGCTTATGAAGGCAGAAGACACTGGAGCTCCCAGCTACACATTTCTTCTCAAGTAGGTACAGCAAATCTACTTACTGATTCTACTAATAGTGTACCAATTCCTGATTAGTTTTTGGATTTGTTTCCTCAGCAACAGAAAATTGCAGAGACAGTTATTTAGTGAAAAAAACTGAGAATTAGCTTGGAAAAAAGTTACATTCTGCACACTTCTCAGCAAACATTTAAATAAGTTTCCTTAAGATATATTCATAAACCTCTAGAAGTTTCAACACCAAATTCATACATGGGCTTACATATTTACTAAAAAAAAAGTAATAATATTTCAGATTTAATGCAAAGAGCAATTTTTTTTTAAAAAAAGCTCTGCAACTCTGCTCCTGCTTGCTTACCATTCAAATAAGAGACCCAAAGCCTCAAAGTTAGAGAATCTAATTGAAACTTGAACATTGAATCTCAGGGCTCAGTAAATGCTGTCCTTATAGAAGATATATGTAGTAAAAGAATTATCGTTCCTTCTTACTTTTTCCAGTCAAACTTCATGCTTCTATGTTCCTAATTATTCTCACACTGAATAACTTTGAGAAAATGGCGATCTGCTCACCAGCAGTCCACAAATAGAAGGGGGGAAAAAAGGCTCATTCTCAAAAAAAAGTGCTGTACATTGTACCAGCCCTACAAGGTAGCTAGTACTAAATGCGGCAGATAGAATTTCAGCTTCTGTGGAACAATGAGGGAATAAGGGGAAAACTATATTTAACTGTATTTATATTCACAGCCTCCTACAATGTGAGAAAAAAATCCTTTAAGATTAAGAGAGTAGGCACAGATAGCCCCTCGTTATCTTGCTCCAGGTAGGATAAGTAATAGGCACTAAGCACAGCTTAAATAGACATAATTTTAGGGTTGTAGACAATGAACTTGAACCTAATCTTAGATGTGCTACTGCCAACCCTGGCCAAACTGCTGGGCTGGGGAAAGGCTCCTAGGGAAATGGAAACAGCTTTCTGTTGGGAAAATCTCCAACACTTCATGCACAGCTCCCACACTTTGTTATTCCATGATTAAGTGTAAATGACTATAAAGTTCCCATAGATTTACAGTAACTTAGATTTTCTAAAGTCTCTATCCTTGGGCATATGTGAGATTGCGTAAATATTTTTAGTCACATAGGGAAGCGTGAAGGAGACTTTTGCATATCTACTTTCAGATATAAACCTCTTGGGATAGAGAAAACATTCTTGCCATGACTGATACTTCAGTGTACATCTGCTCTTGTACAAAGCCTAAAAATTGTTCTTGTTCAAGCCTAAAACTAACAGAATAATTGCCAGTATGCATCGTCACATTTTACCCAACAGCTGTTTGGCTGAAAAGCATCACCAGTACACTAGGGAATACTTCAATAGGTCAAACCAAATCCTAGTAATTCACCTCCAGTGGTAACCAAAAGGAGATGACTAGTAAAGAATATGCAGCTGAAACATGCATATTTCTCCCTCCAGTCATTTTCAGCTCAGGGATTTTCTGTAAAGTGCTTCAAACCAGGCTCAGAAAAGAAAATCTCTCTAACCCTTGAAATTAGTAGATATATATACCTAGTATGAAAAGCAACAAAATGAATGTAGCTCAACGCTTTCATATATAAAATCATAGAATCATTTTGAGTTGGAACCATGGAAGATTACTTTGTCCAATTCCCCTGTAATTAATAAGAGAACCATATAATGTCTTGGGTTGAAAGGGACCTTAAAATCATTGAGCTCCAACCTGCCTGCCATGGGCAGGGCTGACAACCACCAGATTAGTGGTTGAACAATCTGATCACTGTATATATAAACACATATATCCTTAAGAACAGATTTGGCTGTTGCAGCTAGTCTAATTTCCAGTGTTTTCACTGGTAAGTCCAGAAGAATCTAAAGAGCCCTAGTAGGCAGCTGCTCTGGAAAAACATACAGACCCAGTCTTAAACTCCTAATAGGGGAGCTCACATGCAGGTGAAAATACCTGGAAAGCTGTGCTCTGCCTAAATGCTAGAAAGTACACAAGAAGATTCAAGAAAAAAGGCAGTTTTAGCTTTAGTTGCCTGCACAGCCTTGCTTTGTTGCTGGCTCTGTTATTTTCAGTAACTAAAAAGAGGCTATAAGAAATAAAGGGACAGGCTTTAGCACAGCCTGTTGTGATGTGACAAAAGGAAATCATTTCAAACTAAAAGGGGAAGACTTGGACTGGACCTAAACTTTTTTTATTTTTTTTAAACAAAAAGGGTGATGAGGCACAGAACAGGTTGACAAGCAGTGGATGCCCCATCCCTGGAAGAATTTAAGCTGTACGGGCTCTGAGCACCTGATCAAGCTGTACATGCCCTGCTCATTGCAGAGAACTGAACCAGGTGATCTGTAAGAATCTCTACTAACTCAAACAATTCTATGATTTGTTGGATGACTGGGACAACATCGCAGAAACCCTTTATACCCACTGTGTGCTAGTGAAGAAATGCAAGATTTTGGAGGGCAGCTGGAAGCTCAATCCTTCCTTTCTATATATTCATCCAAGAGATGTCTCTGCTGCCCGGGAGGATGCTCTCCCCCAATATCAAACATGATTAATACACTCAAATCCAGTGCCAAGTTCTGCAGGCAGTGAACTGTACTGGGGAAGAGGGCTTTGCCCCCTCCTCTCTACTTACTGTTGAGGTTGCAGTGAGATAGTATCTCACTAAAAGATGCTTCTACTTTTTCTATTTTTATTGTTTTTTTTTTTGTTTTGTTTTTCTTTTAATGCTAACACTTGCCAAAAGGCATTACCATTGCAGAAAAACTCATCTCTAATATCTGCATCTTATTCCTAAAACAGTTTAGCTTTTTATTGCCACTGTTTATAGGAAGCCTACAGTAATATAAACGACTTTCATAAAAGTTGCCAGGTTTTTAGCAGCATGCTGTGCCTCAACAGCAGTTACAACAATTCTGCTGCTACGAAATAGGATCCAATTGCAGTATCTACTGGCAGAAGCACAAATTGTTCTCTTAGGTTGAGCATTGCTAGAATAAGACCACGTTTGCTAACACCTTTTTTGTTGCTGTTTTTGCTTTTTTGGCAGGATGAAATGTTTCTTTCTTTTGCCATATAAAAAAAAAGGAACAGGGAGTTGTTTGGGTTTGTGCCCTGTTAGGGGAATGATTTTGTTGTTCTTCTGATATGAGGCTTAATTATGCTTCCCTGCTTGATACTTGTATTAGAAATTCAGCTTTCAACAACTGTATTTCTCCATGGAAGGTATTCAGTGTGTCTAGAGACCCAAACTTCTCTTATGACATGATGCCAAGACTTTGGGCCATACTACTTGCTCTCAAGCACTCTAAGGGGCTGCCTTAGAGATAATCAGGCGTAAGCCTGTTTTTTTTCCCCAATAAGCCAGACTATATCCAAAACAATTACTGGGCTGGCAAAAGCTATCCAGAGGAAGGATATCGATAAATTCCTATCACAGAAGTAAATATACAGATTAGAAAAAGAGCATCAGCTTTGACCTGCAGAAAGCATTTTGGCATGCAATCAGAAAGCTACAAAGCCAGTACCAGACGTCAAAAAGATTAGAAAACTTTCCTTCCAGTGTAGGATAATGTCCCTGGACAATTTCATGCCCTGCACCCATTTGTTTGTAAGCAGTTTACTGCGGTCCCTCACACATCTAGGGGGATAAAATAAGTGACTCAGAGCACAAAAGGCAGTTCCTTGTCAACCCTGTCTGGCAAAATTATCCCTTGCAATGCACGTTACCACAGCTTTTGAAATCTCTGTAACTGAATTAGAGCTGCAGTACATTTTTGGCCTCTTTCTCTCTTTCAAGAAAAAGCACTGAAAGTTCATGAAACTGCTGCTGTGATCCCTGCAAGTGGCCAGAGACATCCCATTTACAACACAGCCTTTCGATCTTAGGACTGAGATTAGGGTTTGTTGAGAAAGATCTCAGTACCTTGAAAGGATGTGTGTTTTTCACAGGTTCACAGGCTGTTTATGATGGCCTGTCTGGCATCTGGCTGTAGCGTCGAATTTCAAATTTGTTTTTCCTCCAGGGAGCCAGAGTACTAATCTACAGTAACACAGGCTGTAGGAATCTAATCATTGTACCATGACCCCAAATGATCTTGTTATGCATTCAGCTTCTGCCCAGTCTATCTCAGGGATTGACAAAAGTTTCTGCAATGTGGAGATAAGGAACACAGTCGCATCCATTTATTCTTACTTTACTAGCCTGGAGACAGCAATATATTCCAGTCATTCAGATGAAAGACTTTCTGATGAACGCATGGGAATAAATGGAAACCAGTGAATTGTGTGTAAAACCACAGCATGGCTCTAGCAAAGAGGGAAGCATACAGAGGCATACTGCTGAGAGAATCAAAAAGGTTGAGAAGACATCCCACTTCATGGGACACATTGTTTACCACAGTACGGTCAGTTTAGGTAATTTATGAAGTCACAACTGGCCAGTTTTCCTTCACATTTTCCCTTCTCGGTACATTGTAGTGCTGCTTCCCCAGTGTCATTCCCCATTGTCAGTCTTTTCCACTGACTGTGTTTCACAGGAAAGCAAATAATATGCCTCGCCCCATAAATCCCCCCCCAACCTTATGCTGTGTACATGTAAGTTGGGAAAACAGCCTTCAGCTTTACTGAGATACTGCAGATAATCTGACATATCTTCAAGAGACAAGTGTAATACAGCATGAACTAAGTTACTTTGATTCTAGCTTGGCACACTGCCAGTGAAATAATTATCATTTAAAGGTTAATTAAAGAATCTGCCTTTGAAGGTTGTGAGGAAGATACTTAACAGCAGGAACTGAGCTCAGGAATTGTCGGGTTATGTGCATAATGTTACAGGCACTAAAATTCATACATCTCCCAGCCTCACTCTGATCTTGCCTGTAGCAGAGTAAATTCCATTCATCTCCTCTGGATCTGGTGGAACTATTCTAGGTTCACATGCTGTGCCTCAAAGTAAGCCCAGGAAATAGAAATAGTCAAAAAAAACACAACAATTCCATCATCTCTTCTTACCTGCAGTCCCCTACTCCTGTCCCTCTTCTGACATAGGAGAGCTACACTCTCAGTAATACACTCAGCAGATAAAACTGCATTTCTGGGTCATGTTCATCTTTCAAGAGCTGGTCAACAAATTAACGAGTGAAGGACTGAGAGGTTACACCCTGGAATTACATGGCTCACCCCGTTCTTGCTGCAAGGAGTAACACCAAACCAGTAGTTACCCGTTTAGTCTTCAATGCTTCAGTGAAGAACTCTGTACTACCTGTCCACAGTAGTTTATTTTATTCCTTCCCTGACATACATTACTACCACTGGAGCTACTCTGAATTCCTACCTATACTAAACCAAGAAGGATAATACTTTGGAGATAACTTTTTTGCTTGGCGTTCACACAGAATCTGCATGACCTGAAGTCTGACTTCCACATGTGGTTTCAGTGCATCCTCAATATAGAGATATCTTAAGCGCTTTCTCCCTTCTGTTTTGGCATGTTCTACTGCAGCAATAAACTACAGATTACGATTGTAGTTGTTTTACGTAAGGTAGCGTGTGCACTACGAGTTGTGATTTACTTTGTTGCCTCTGTCTCAATTAAGAGAAGAACAAATTAAAAGAAGGGAATTCCAGGAGTAAAATGAGATGAGGGAAGAAAAGAGAAAAAGCAGCAGACAAGGAAAGATTCCAAAACAAACCAAAAATGTGAATGTAACATTCATGAGACCTACATCTCTAGGACAGCTATCGAGGGCTTTTCCATAGTTAACTTCAACTATGTCCTTCAGTTCTGTTTTCTTTGTATGCATTTCATCTGAATCCCAGCAACTCAAAGGTGAGAACTTGAAAAAAGATAATGTTACCAATTTGGAAACAGAACAGTGACTAACAAGCTACCTGAGATTTTTTTTTTTTTTTACACAGTCAAACCTCAACAGGTTTTATTTATGTGATGAAGAGCAGACAGAACAACTGTGAAACAGGAACAATGATAAACAACAACAAGTCTAAAGCTACTTAGATGTAACCACATATTAAAAAAATGTGGTTTAATTTATTTATTTTTTTAATAAGGCAGCCAGTATCTCATCTTTCTGATAAATAGCTACCGTGTATTGGGAAAGACTTTCCTGTAACAGCTAGCTACTGTTTTCTTATTCTTATTTTTCTACTGGGATCCAACATCAATATGTTATGCCCTTACACTTAGCAAACATTTAACCAATAAATGTTTAATCATTTAAGAAAAAGCATCATAAAAATGCTTTGTGAATGAGAACTGTCAGGGAGTAATTAGAACTCCTAATGCCTACAGAATAAATATCACTTCCTCCTGTTTCAGAATCACTTCGACTCTCCCAGAGAGCAGAAACACACAGGAAGCAATCAAGCAAACAACAACAAAAAAAAGAAAAATAGAAAGAGGTATGTTAAGAGGAAATGCTTGAATGTGCCTGGGGACTCCGGACCCCCACAGAGAGCAACAGACCTAACAGTCATCCTGGTTTCAAGTAAAGTAGTCTATTTGGACATCTTTTGCCAATGAACAGACTCAGCTTTGAATGATCAAAATGACCTCAGCTGGTTGTAGAGTGAAAAAAGTGAAAGTAAAATTGACACCTAGGGGAAAACATTTCCAAAGCATGCCCGTAAGTGTACAGCTGCTTATTGACATGACAGTCTCAGAGTGCTATCACCTGGCACTCAGTTGAAGCCAGCAGAAAAATCACTAAGCTACAAAACAGGGACAGGATGTGCCTGGAACTCTGAAACTTTGAACTCTGTACTTTGAACTCTGAAAACTAAGTCATTCCAGTGTCAATCACTATGAGCAGTAATGTCATTTGCTATCTCTCACTGATTTTTTTTAAAGAGAAATTTGACAACATCTTGATGGATTTTGAATCAAATCAACAGCGTCCACATTTGTTCTGGAAAGAGACACTGAGGTGCTTCAGTCATTTTCCCAATCTATTATTTTGTCTCATAACACAACTAGAAAAAAAAAAAAATCAAGCCTCAAACTGCATCATTTTTAACAGTAATTGTCAGAATTCACTCAGCACTTATTTTTTTTTTTTAATGATTTTTTAAGAGAATATATTTGCATAAGCCACGAGAAGAAATACTCTTCAAATGAATCCAGTCATTTTCAGATCTCCTTGCCAGAGTAATAAAGATTATTTGCTATCCAGCATGTCCTGTGCAGGAGAATAAGAGACCACAAGGGAATTATATGAACAGATTACAGGTTATTACCAAACATTTCCTTCCTCACAGATAATTCAAGGAAAGCATGCTTTGAAGTCACAGAGGGAACATCTGAATGCATTGTGGAAACACTTCAACATGTGTCACAATGCACATTACATTTTTGTAACATTTATATTAATACACAAACATAAAAGACTGGCTGAATGGAACTATATTCTCTTTGTAAGTTGGAAGTGAATAGGCAACTTCAGTTTTTTGTTCAAAATGGGTAATAAAAGGCGCTCCAAGAGATTAACAGTATAACTTCCAGCATTTCTTCAAGAATTAAATATGAAAACTTGGAAAAGACATCCTCTGAACTCAACCTGAGGGAAACAAAAATGGCACCATCCTATAAACAGAGAATCACAATTCAACAAAAGCTTCACAGATCACAGATTTCCTTTTCTGTCAGAAGATGGGACCTACTGCACCTCCACAACCTTGTATGAGGTTAATTCATAGAAAAGGGGATGCTGAGATCTGGTGGTCTATTCTACCTGTCCCAGCCATGGCCAAATCTCTTCATTTCTACATCCCACTTTGCAGACCTGCATTCCAAATCCTCTAATTTGATGTGGCTGTCTGTGCTACACATTGACAAATTCAAAGTTTCAAAGGAAAAAGCAGGAAACAAATATAAGCAAATATAAGTCTTACCAATCAACCTTCCTGCTTTGCAGGGCTCTAATTTGTGACTAACCCTAGTAAAATTTCCACTAAAAAAATAATTATGACTACTACTTTTATCTGTAGTGAGACAGTGTGTGCTCTGGGGCTGTATCAGGAAAGCTATTTTCTTTAAGCAATCTAGGTTATTTTCTCTCTGTGCTTAGATTCAAGGGACTGCAGTGCCTTTAGTGCTTGCATTTTGTCCTTTCTAACCAAGCAAAAGTCCAGCCAAGCTAATGTGTCCTGTGCCAATGCTCATTTTCAGACCTGGTCTAAGAAGGAAAAAGAGTTCATTAACTAGTTACCACCAGGCTTTAGTATAATCAGATGAAGACAACGGAAATGGTCTATCTGGATAGTTTAATTTAGTAATTGATATTCCAGATTAAGAAATTTAAGAAATAAATTCATGTTATTTAAGTTCAAGGATGATTTAAATTTAGAAGAAGCTTCAAACAGCAAGACAGAAGTAACAAAGGACTCTGAAATGATTGTGAAGAAAAACAAAAGAAAATACAAAGATTTTGCTCAAGAAGTTATGGCACAGCCTGATAATAAGCAGAGGAAGTTATCTACCAGATAAGTAAAGACAGAAGGAAGGAATCGCAATAAAGTTTTTTCAGTGCTACAGAAGGATGATAAAAACTACTAACTCTTTCTCTGGCAAAACAACAAAAACAATTCCATTAGCAGTGCCATACAGCTGAACCCATAGCCATACCTTGTGGAGATGCAGGGAGAATTTAACCTGCAGGACACCACACACATCTTCCACAAAGGCCAGTCTTTCTTTTAACTTCGCCACAAACCACTCTCCTCTGCCTTCTCCATTTTTTAATTATTCTATTCTTCTCTATGTCATCCTCCCACCTGATAGTATAATATCCACTGAGAACTCCCTGGCAACAAGGCAGCTTATAAAACTACAGACCCAGTTGGTCAACCCAATAAGAATATTTGCTGCCTGGGAATCTGTACAAACTTTAAGTCAGTAAGTCATAAGCACAAGAGAAGGCAAGTTAAAAAACACACACAAAAGAGTTTAATGGTCCAGAAAATCAGGAAATCACATTCAGAAGAAATAAAGTTTAGAAAAGGCACAAAAAAGGAAATGGGGTCAGGATTTAATTTTCCTGGAAAACTCAGGAAACAGATGCAGACTTTGGGTGGGAAAGGTTGGGGGATGGGAAAAAAAAGCAAGGAATGCGGTATGGAAAAACTAGGGAAAAGATATGGGTACATGTTCTGTACTTTTTAATTATGTTGTCCTTATTTGAAACTCTAAAGCTATTATTATGAATAGTTTTTGACCATCCCCATCTCCCATCCAAACTCCACTACTTTCTTTCTAAGGAAATAAAGGAAATACAAGGAGAAAATTCACAGAGCAGTGATTTGTCCACAACCCTACCTCCCAGTCTCTGGCCTGGTATGCTGTTCTAACACCTAAATTAGCCCAAGGCACATGCTGGTCAAGAAAGACAAGAATGAGAATTAATTATTCAGTCCTGTTTCTTCAGGAAATGCTACATCTGTACATGCAACCATGCCTCCCTAATAATTTTTTAGCTCTTTAGCAAGCATCAGTCTGATTTGATATCAGGAGGTTAGGCTGAATGATATTATATTTTCACATGAAAATAAATAGCAACCATCTGTAGGAAAAATAGTTATCTCACAAGGAGAAGAAAAAGAACAGAAAACTGAAATATGACTTCAGATGGTATTAAATAGCCAAAATCTAAAGGAGTGAGGGAAAGGGAAATAGCCCATGTGCTGGAAAGTGTTTAATCATGGCTCAAGGTTTAGTAAGGAACGAAGAGGCCAGACACCATAACCAAAACCATGGAAACCTGCCTTCATCAGGACTGACCTTTCTTTCACAGACTTGACAGTTTGGGGATACGAGATCTGCATTCAGATGGTGCTTGTTTGTGGTTATCAGCTTTGCTGGAGAAGCACAAAATCAGTAATCAAGTTTCATCAGCTGAAAAGCTCATTATTTCCCATTAAAAATAGATACACAGCATTTCATCTCACATGTTCTCAAGAAAAGAGAAAAAACTGAGTTGTTTTTAAAAATATTTCAACTCTACTCTAAATTGTGGACAAGAACATAGTTTGGATCTTGCAGATTTTGCTTGTCAGAGCACAAGGCTTACTATTTAACTAACTCAGTAGATGTCCTTACATACTTGTGCTTAAGCTGTTTATTATACTGAAGCCCTTGGATCTTCTGTAGACATGAATTTTTCAGTACCCCGTTCTGATCAAGCAGAATATTTTCCTAATTGGCACATGGGCTTCTCTACACTGCATACTTTACTCTTAGATTCATGATTCAAGCTATGATCTACCGAGGAAACGTGTAGATGATACATTCAATACTGAAAGCAAAAACAGTTGACATGGGGAAAGATGCATCACATCTGTAGTTGCAAGGAGTGCTGACTAGGACACTTAATTTCAGCATCTGAGCTGATAATTCCTCCCCATCCTTCAATCACAGGGCTTTTTTCAGAGCTAAGTCAACAGCTATTTGTAGTGACAAATTCCTTGGGCTAAAAATAACACAGAAAAGGTAATAATATTCCACTGTTTAAAAAATGCAAAACAAATAAACAATAAGCAACATTATTTTTAATGTATGAACTATTATTATCTTGTTACACCTTGAATTTTCAGCATTTCTGAATGCTCATCTGAGCATTTCTCAGATGAGGCTTTTACAAACAAGGTGATTCTGGAAAAATATCAGGTTTTTTTTTTTTTTTGCTAGGCATATCAGAGTGCAAGGAAGATGTTACTTCTATTTATTCCATTTTGAGAGGTCTCTGATTACAGCACCTTACTTCCAAATTAAATATCTCAACATAGTTTTAGATGGTGGGCCCTTTTCAGAGGGAAGCTTTGGATAAAATCATTGACACTGGAAGGTGGAAAAATGTGAAAAGTAATCACTTCTTCATAAATCAGCTGTACATGGTCAGTATAAACAGACTAGCTCTCAGCAGAAGGTTATTTTGATTTTTTTTTTCCCCTGTAGATTTCTTGTTTTATTTTTTTAAGAAATAGACAAAATTCAAAAATCTTACTGCATTCTAAGTAGTAGTTAATGAGTGATATAAAAAGAGAAAGCATCTCTTAGCAAGAAGATTACGCCATGGAAAATCTCATACAGTATAATTGTGCTTGAGACCCTTGGTTACCTGACAAAACAAATTAAGAGTCTGGAACTTTCGTACGCTCCTTAACCTTAGTCAGATTTGGGGAGGGGAGCTACTATGTAATTTCTGAACAGAAACATTTCAGACCTTGCCAATTAGACTACAATATTCACTGAATGACTCTTACACTTGGTTAGCTTGATGTACCAGCATACAACCTGGAGAAAACAGCCTTCACTTAATTTACACCCCAAGAAGGTATCACAAAGGTTAGGAATAACAGTCATCCCTTGATTTCAAGGCGTTAAGTAATATAATTGCTACATGAGGTATCCAGCACAATACAGACTTTAGGATAAATCAGCTCCAAAGATGAAAACAAATTTGAGTTGCGGATTCTGCTAGACACAGGTGATTTCAGCAGTCACTCAAAATCCTACCTTCCAGTATTCCACTTTCTGCAACTCTATTTCGTGTTAATTTTGTAATTCAGAGCGAAAGAGGAAAGAAGATGAACAGTTCATTCTGGTCTTCTGTATTCACAACATAGCACTTCATAATCTCATTAGAGCAAGTGACTTTACTTGAAGCATAAATTTTTCTTAATTCAAGATGTTGAGGCTACCACCACGCCCTCTCAGAAAGTCCTTCCAGTAGCAATTCTGACAAGCTCTGAAGTAATGAACAGTAGCCAGAGATACAAAAACAAAATATATCTTCCATTACCTGAAATCTATTCCTCCGATTGAATCCATTAAATGTGATTTTCCTAGTTAGGCATACATAATATTCTCATATACAATGTAAATTTTCTTTAAGTTTCTCAGTAGTTGGCTCCAAATACATGTGTTTAATACAGTCCTTTGAACCATTTGCCTCCAGGCTGTATGGTAAGTACAATAGACAAATTTAAACAGAGAACAGATTCTGGACACAAGCTATACAATCATCTTTAAGGCTGCTTCAAAAGCTGGAAATACCACCAATAAATAAAACATAAGCCTGTTGGGCTTCATACCTCATCATCATTCATCTGTATACTTTGCAAGACTGAAAGCTAAGGTTGGGTAAATACCAGCCCAAAAATCATCATGGCAAACAAAGGGTCACACGATAGAAAGCACTACAGTGACAGCAGAGCAGCAAGATCCTAGCTGCAGCAAATGAAGGTTTGCTCCAACACAACAGCCATGGGCACTGAAACAAAGAAAAGAAGCTTACCTTCAGAAGGCCTCAGGCACACAGGGATCTCCAGCAAAACACCCTCACCTGCACCTGTGCTCTCCTGGGTTGGCCCTGCCTTCCCACCAGGTGGTCAATCATGCTTCTCAAATTCAAAGTATAAGCTCTGGACATTCCTGCTAGTAGCTATGAACTTAGCTTCCCCTGTCCTATCACCAGCAAATTCAGAAAGGGGGAAATTTTTATACCAAAGGAAACACAAGCCTTTCCAAGGCAAAAATACCTATGTATCATGCTCCAGGTCCATATCTGTTAGGGCTGTAATAATTAAAATAAATAAATAAGTAAATAAAAATTAAAATAAATTTAAAAAATAAATCAAGAAAACAAAACAACAGAAAGCATCAAATTTTGCAGGGAAAACTGCAAAATAAAACTAACATCCTGGAACTTCAGGTCAAATTAAGTCTCCGATTCCTCTCTCCCAGTATAGCAGAGAAGAAATTCTTCCATTTGAACTTGTCTAACTGCCAAAATGTTTAAAAACTCCAAAGATAATAAGTAAAAATAGCATTAACTGCTTGACAAAAGCTTCAGCATCCCTTCCTTCATCTCTTAAAGAAACATCCAATTTCCATACATTATTTATTGTGCTGCTATTTTCTTGAGCAGCTAAATTTGCCATAATTTTCTTCATTCAAAGTGATTTTTAGTGTTTAGTACATCACTCAGCTTAGCAGTGATGCCATGCCTGCCTTCTGTCATACTTAGAGCCCTATAACCCTCACTGCAATGATCAACACAGCAGGAGCTATTTTTTTATTTCCATTTGCTGCAGTTCTGCTGCTCCCTAGTACAGCAAGGCTAACCACTCATGTAAACTTCACCTGATTATAAGGGCTTATTTATACAGATCACAGAGGCAGCCCATCGTTGGCAAACCTATTTTTGTGAAATTGGGTGGTCTTTCCCTGCACTGATTTTCTGAGGTCATAGAAGATGCCTGAGCAGCTGCAAAGCAGTTATTTCACTCGAGTCAAGATTCAACAAGATGATTTGGGAATTCTTCCCTCCACTACACTTATATCACTGTGAGTGAAAGTTGAAAGCTCAATTTCAAAACCATCTGAAACAGACAGTTATAGTCATGTATCAGTTCTGAAATCTTAAGATCATGAATGAGAAAAATGAAAGAAAAAGAAAGGAAATCACTTTAGCCTAAACCACAATGAAAAAGCAAACAAGGCCATTAATTTTTTACAGCATCAAATGCACTCATTTATCTTGCTTTTGTACAGGAAGGAGGAGTGTTTGGTATGAATTGATTTGAGGTGGCTGCTAAGAGGAAAGGATCTCAAACATAGCTGTTTCCCACCATTTTGTCCCCATTATGCACTTTAATCCCCTGCAGTGAAGAACTTTAATAGTGATGGGTCTGCGGTGCTAATATTGATAACTGTATGGTGCCATGACTATTTGTCAGTTTAATGATTATATACATGAGAAAAAATGTTGCCTTCCTTCAGAATCTGATGAGCTCTTCAACACAATATTACCAGAATAAATGTGAAAAGTAAAGGAAGAATTTTCAGTGGAGGGAGTAATTAAACAACCTCACTACTGAATTTTAATTAGTGATACAAGGACTATTTCATTGCTAAGCTCTAAATGTGCTTTCTGATGAGAGCATAATATCTAAACAGATCTTGCAGAATGCTCCTTTTGGAAGACAGGGAGAAAGCTGCGATGTGAAGCTAGGACAGCATTCCTCCCAAGTCACAGACTGCTCAATTTCAGCAGTAAGGTTATCAGGATATACTAGTTTTAGATTGTTTTTAGAAAACAGAAGGGGAAGGCCTCTTGGAAGGCTTCAGGGTCACACAAGCAAGACACTGAACAAATTAGAAGAAAAGGGAAGTTCAGCTCAAGCCCAGCTCAATGTTTTGCTGTGTGTTGCTGGATCCTTAGAGAAATGTACAAAGGAGCATCTTGAGGAGCACCAAACTGCCAGGAGCATTCAAGAGCTTTTGTGGAATCTAGATGCAAAAGATGTTCCTGATATTTAAAATGTGAAGAGAGAAGAAAGCTGTTTAAAAAAATTTAACATACTGTGGAAGGAGAAATAGAAATAAATTACACTAAGATAAGTATATTTAAATATTGGTGTTTCTTAGTTGGACAGTTTAAATCATTGATTGACTGATTAGCCACCATTTAAATTTTCAAAAATATGTATAGATTGTCTTCTAAGAAAATCATGGACAAACTATAGGTTTACCAGACTAAAGATAAGTAAGGACTGTAGTCTGTAATACACACAGGTGGGGGTGAGAAAAAAAATGATAATAAAATGTCCTTCCTTACCCTTGCACCCTTAGAAATTCAAGGCACAAAAACTAATCACAGACTGTCTCTTCTACTAAGGGAGAAAAATGCAGCTTATGCCAAAATTTGAACTCCCCCAAAAGCTGGATAGCTCAAACCTTTTATTATTTTGCTGTCATCAGAAAGCAAGGTTGACTGTCAGACTGGTTACTATAGCCTAGTGGCTCACCAAAATTTTGCCCCACAAATCACTGCCAACCTTCAAGATTTCTCAGAAAGCATCATGTCCCCGTTTTTAATCATACCCTCAGTGTTATATATCTAAGGTGTGCATTTACCATGAGCTCAAAGATCCTTAATGTCTGAGCACTATGCCTAGCAAATACCACTCATGTTTTCTTCTATGTTGTTCTGATATCATACTCTTCTCTAATGGGACTGTGTTTTTTGTTATAAGACACTTTCAGTGTCTGATGACCTTACTTAAAATAATAACATAAATTCAGAAGCTCTTTCAAAGCTTTGAATTCATTGGATCAGGATTTGTATGTGATTGCGTTTACATGTTTATACATGTACAAGTGAAAACCCTGTGCTATCACATGACATTAATGAACACAAGACTACAGGCTGCAGTATTAATATGCAAAATCCATTAAGTTCCTGAACACACTACTGTGATGAAACTCTTAATAGGATGTAGACTGCTGAATTAATAACATTCATCGTGATTATAGTGAGGTGCCAAGACTAATTGGAAAAGGTGTTTGATCATAAAAAAAACTATCAGGGATTTTTTTTCCTAATTTTTTCCATAATGAATTTAAATGTGCAATGAATAGAGAGGGAAAGCAGGGGAGGTTAAAAAATTATGGCTGGTATTGTGCGAGTTAGAAATACAAGCTAAATTAATTGCACATTTAGCTCAACAATCTTTCATGTTTTGTCAGATTTCTGTTTTTAAAGCCCAAGTCTAGATCAATCTTTGTGTAAGCACAATTCTCTTGATAGAGTTACACACCTGAGCAAAACTATTCAGGGTTGTTTCACCTCTACAGAGATATACATGCAGGTAAAAAAGCAGAAAATTAAATATGGGAGTAATTTCTCTATCTTCTCCAGCTTCTTATTAGCTTGCAGCTCACGTGTTTAAAGAGCTGGGAATTTGAAATTTGTAAATGATTTTATACGTGTAAAGATCAATAGTATCAAAAATATTTCTGAACAAATAAGACCAGAGTAAGAATTTTTCTTTTTTTTTTTTTCCAATTTTAACCCACAATTAAGTTATTCTAAATATGAGATTTTTGGTTTAAAAAGAAAATAAAATTTAAGAAACTTTTCCCCCTCTCTTTTTTTAATAGAAGAAATTAGTTATTCTTTTCCTTTCCTAGAGAACATTTTCAGGAAAAGGTCTTGAAACTAATTATGAAGGAGAGGGAGAAATCCTTGTGGGCTTGTGATGCAAGAAAATCAGCTGCAAATGGAATCAGTAATATTCTTTATCTCAGCTTAACATGAGCAAATCAAAGATATTTCTGTAAAAGCTACCTCTATGGTGGAAACAAAATATTCTTCTTAACTTAAGCTGAAATATTAGTCCCAAAAACTAAGGATGTGACCATTTAACCATTTAAATGGTTATTTAAAACTAAGGATGTGACCATTTAATCCCTTCCTCCCTGTCTCTCTTCAGGATGGCGTTCTGTAAGTTCATTAGTCAATGTTTAATTTAATAAAATAAAAAAGAAGAAACACATTTCCTTTAATCGTTTTTAATATGCTTCTGGAGAGCTTAATTACAGCTTGATTATTTAATAAAAGAAAATGGAAACAGAAGTAACTGGGCAACCTTTCTTCAGATATCTGTCAGCCTCCCTCAACTTTTCCTTTCAACTTATTCAATGCTTTCAGTCTCCTTTTATACTGAATCCTTCCCATGCTTCCTATCCTTTTTACTTCCTCATTCTCACCTCCTACCACTACAGAAGCCTTAGAAGAGCAACTGTAAGTGCTCAGGCAAAATACCAGGCAGAAGTCATTTCCAGCTCATTTTGTCTTGTTGATCTATGGTAACCTCTAGTACACGGGGTGCCTCTTCTCCAGAGATGGACCACATGCACAGGAGGAAGCAAATCAAAGACTCCAGTTCCCTTAAATTGCACTACAGCTGTCTCATGCAGTTCACCTTCACTACTGTAAGAACATTTTATTGGTAAATTCAGGCCAGGATCAAAGTGTCATATAATGCATCACAACAGTGCTATGTGTGCCAACTTA
This sequence comes from Perdix hodgsoniae, assembly GCA_035772895.1. Taxonomy (NCBI): domain Eukaryota; kingdom Metazoa; phylum Chordata; class Aves; order Galliformes; family Phasianidae; genus Perdix; species Perdix hodgsoniae. Next base: position 4,091,039 of record JAPSGF010000050.1, read on the forward strand.
TACTCCTTTTCTTGGCTGACTCAGACTCTCCTGAATATTCAGATATTTGAAAATAGCTCTCAGATACCCTCTACCTCATGAAGTTTCTTCTCAGGAAGAAACAGAGCAGCTCATGGAGAAATCAGAGAACTCCAAGGCGGAAGGAATCTCTAGGTCAAATGTCTTGCTGCATGGCAGACATTTATCACCATTCTTTGCTATTGAAATACAGGGTGATATATCTTAAGTTGTATTTATGAAAACATATATATAAGTGTGTACACACACACTGCAGAGGACTCTGTAGAGCAAGCTGAATCTCCAGACTAAATCAAGTAACATCTCATGTGATTCTTTTGAGACATGACAAGATCATAACTTGAGGTTGAATGGTTTTGGAAAATGCCAAGTGTGGCAAAGACTAAATTAGTTGTCTTTACTTGAAGATTAACAGAGATAAGTCATTTGTTAAAATATAATAAATAAATATTTCTAAAACTGTTTGGTACAGGCAGACCAGGCAGACACGTACAAGCTCTATGACATTCACATACTAAATGAAAATTGCTACTTAAAAACCTGCAAGCACACTGATCTTTAAAAGGAATGAGGAAAGCAAAGTGATTTGCCTCAATAACACTTCTAAAATAGTGGAATTTTGCAACATAAATTGATCTGAAGTGTTTTAGTGACGTTCTTCATTTCAACTTTAAATTGACTATTTATTATATTAAAACTATATTACAATGTAAGACAACAACAACAAAGTTTTAATCTTATCAGGGAGAAAAAGAAAAAAGAAACAAAAACAAAAGAAAATTCCCTTCATGCATTCTATGATAACTTTGTTTACTCAGTAACAAAGGAACTTTGTAAACATTGGAATTCTCTACAGTGGAAAATCCAAGTTTAAACAAATAACCAAGCTCAGCACATTTTACATCATCTTACACAGAAGATCAGTGCACTTTAAATAGGGAATTTCAGAGATGAAGTTCTATTTCATTACATTATCTTCTCATTCAAATATATGCAACATTGTTTTTCTGAATCATTTATAAACACTGCATATTAGGCAGAACCAGAAGTCATCAGTCACTGTTCAATAGAAAGATGATGTACCAAAACAAGAACATCAAGAGCAAAAGAAGATAGAAACTGGTGCTCTTGAATCAAAAACTTCAATATACACAGGACACTCTGGAAGTAACGCCTCCTATTTATTTCCATGGAAATGACAACAGATAGAAAGAGAACAACAACTATTTGACTGAGCAAATTCTCAGTTACAGAAAGCTATTTTTCAATATAGTCACCACCGTTGTCTATGCATTTTCACCAGCAATGAACAAGAGCCTGCATGCAGCACTCATAGAAACCTACACCAGCAGAGGTGGTCCTTCATTACCTCTGTTGAAACACACTGCCCACTGCCTCACTGCACTCACATCCACTGTTTGGTCTCCAACAAGCATTAATGAATGTCCATTTTTTTTCCACAGGGAGGAATTTAGTGACACACCTTTGCTTCATGTGCACTTCCAGGTCAGATACCGTTTTGTCAGACTGCCCCTTTGCTGCCATCTGTCACACGACAGCAACATGTAAGAAAATGTTGGTGGGAAGGTTCAACCTCTACTGCCATACCACCAGCATCTACCTCTGATGCTGTAGACCAACATAATAAAATTGGAGGCATTACTTTTAGAGCATCCCTCATAAAATGCACAGACCTAATTTCAAGATAGCTACACTATCTCACTGTTCCCTATATTTGAAGACAAATAAATAATTAGAAAGAAGCACAGCCTCCAAGAGAAAGGCAGAATTGTCAAGCCTGAGCACTTCCTTAGGCTTCTCTTTGCACATCCCAACAAGGATTATTTTACAGATACTCTTTACTCTTAATAAATACCCTTCAAGATAAAGCATGCAGTTGTACAATGTGTGTTTTAGCAGACTCCAGAGTATCCCTTCCAGAGGAAGGACATGATGGAAAGAACCACGGCAAAGGAAAGCAAAGGAGATGGCAAATATCTAAGCACACTGAACCAACATGAAAAAGGAAGAGAAACTGTGTACTAGGGTAATGACGTACCCCAGCCACTGGTGTTAGTGTAGGGAAAGGGATAGAAAGAAGCAGTACAAGAAACAAATCTAGCTGATCTAAAATTTAAGAAAAGAACTGCTTTTGAAATGTTGGTACATGTGAAGTTATTGAAAATTTAATTCATGTTGTATTGCCTTTGGAATCCTGCTCTAATCATAAAGCTAAATAATGTAAAAAAAACCAAAAACAAACAAAAACCAAAAACTTAAAAAAGTTTAACTTATTAAAAGAGAGAAAATAAAGCTTTGGGAACAATTTTTATTCTGGCGGAGTATTCACTGCTTGTTTAATTTGGTTCCCGGACTCTGTCCTCTTTTAATTCCCTTGTCATCCAGAATCTATTACAGGGAGCTAATGCCCTCATGGCACCATCTGGCATTATTTAATATGTAACACCATCTTATAAATCAAATTATAATTTATAATTAATCAGACAATTTGTATTTTTAATAATCAAAATCTCAATTAAGAAAAAAACCTGAATATATTAACATATCACAGCATTTTGAAAATATTTATGGTCTGTGACTTTTCTTTTTTCTCCCTTTTCCTTCTTGAAGAGAAAGAATTTTCCCTCTTGAAGAGAAAGAATTGTGTTTCAAAAGCAGTTATTAAAATGAGTCTTGAAATATAGTACAAGGGATTCTTTCAAAGTTTTGCAAAAATACACCACTGGCTTCCTAAATGTCATCTGAAATAACAGACGCTTTAGATAGTCTGGAGTACAGTTTAACTAGAAATGGCTTTCCACTGTACTCACTGCCTTTGTCAATCAATCACTGTAAACCCTAGATGGCGTTTTGTGTAGTTGGAAGCAGCAGCAGGAATCTTCTCCCTCAGTTTAAGTGTTCCTGACTTGATTCTTCAGTGTACCTAGCCATAGAATCATGGCATTGCTTGAGTTGGAAGGGACCCTTATAGCCATCTGGTCCAACTCCCCTGCAATGAACAGGGACACCTGCACATATCCAAAGACAAATATATTTATGAATTAGATACTGACTGTGCCTATTCAATATTTAGTCTTTCTTTCATCCTGCACTGAAAAAACACATGGTGATTGGTGTGGTGAAAGGGGGCCAATAGGATATAAATGTTGTAACACAAAACTCAGTAACATTACCTTTTTTCCACAAATAAATCATTATATATATACTAAACCGATGATTATTTCACTCTGGGATAATTCACTCAGGCTCTGAGAAGAGAACTAGAAGCAAAAGGCCAAAGATGAGAAATTAGTAATGTCTGCGTCATGCTGCTCCACATTACAGTCTGAACTCTGGTACCATGACTTTGGGCGTGCACATATAGGACATAGCTAAAGATATTTGTGCCTTGAACACTCCAGTGCTATAAAACTTGTTTCTAAGACAGTAAGTTTCACTCTGGGAGACTCCTGCTTTTACTCTCAATTAAATACTGGCAGAGGTTGCAAGGCAAAAATGGCTTTCGTGAAATTAATGAGGAATTGTACAATTACAAGAATTGTTATAGGGGCTGCAGGCACATGGCAGCAAATCCTGCTAATCCTGTTCTGCTCAGAAAAGCCTGAGGCAGGACAAAAGGAGCAGAGAGAAGCCAGTAGGGTCCCTCAGCTCCCTTTGACAGAGCAAAATGAGTTGGATGTCTGAGGTTCTCACCCACATCTGTTTCTCAGATCATGGCTTTAACCCTGTGGAGACACACGGTTGAACTGAGTTCAATGCTAGATACGCACTGACAGGCAAGATGGCAAGGAAAAGCAGTACTGATGTGAGAAAGAGGAGTGCTCTCAACCTGACCAGATCTCCATTCAAAAACCAAGTCATGTGACACCTGAGCTCAGTTGCAGGGACACACTGGAGACCGGCACCCTGTGACAGAACCTGGGTTAGTTGGGCTGAGCATGGGAAAACAGATACTGGGAAAACAAACAAACAGATTTTATATCCATTTTCTCATTCTAGCCTCAGAACATGTGCTTTTTGTTTAAAAATTCCTTCAAAGCCTCAAAACTGTTTCAAAGAGACATTCTGAATCAGGTTTTAAAAGAAGCAATATTCACTTAGCCAGATGATTTCACACAGCAACAACAAAGTTTTATGCTGGTTTTCAAACAGCACCTTGTAAATGTTATCTTGCATTAATCTTAGTAATTCTTTTTTCATTCTTCTAAAATTTGTTTCTAAGACACATGAAAAACAGGAACTTAAGCTAAAAGATGAGAGATTTAGGTTTAATATGAGGAAGAAATTCTTTACTGAGCAGGCAGTGAGGCAGTGGCACAGGTTGCCCAGAAAGGTTGTGGATGCTCCATCTCAGGATGTACTCAAGTTCAGGTGGGATGGGGCCCTGGGCAGCTTGATCTGGTGGGGGGCAACCAGCCCACAGCAGGAGGGTGGAATTTGGTGAACTCTGAGGTCGCCTCCAACTCCAAGCCATTCTGTAATTCTGTGATTAAAGAGATGTTTAAAGTGCATGTTCCTCTGCTACCTATTCCCTGTCTGCAAGCATAATCCTCTGTTTGTAATGTCACAGTTGGTGCTTGCGCATAGAGAAGATTAATTTGTAAGAACCAGAGAATTACATGCTGAGCAGGGTGCAGACAGGGTAGTGTGGTGCACCTCTGGGAGGAGAGCTCTGCCACCATGCAGGCTTCACATTTAGCCCTCCTAAGGAAATAGCTCATGGAAAACTGAAGAGCTGGAGCAGTAAGAAGAATCTGGCACCCAAAAGTTGCCATAATAAAAATATTATACAATATTAGTATCCTACAGTAAAGATATGGATGGGATATGTGGGTCTGGGGGGCAATAGGATGGAATATGGAGAGACTGGGGGCACCAGGATAGGGTATGGGGGTAATAGGATAAATAAAGACAATAAAATTAATGGTACTTGCAGAACATGGGCTGAATCCTGTTTGTAGAGAAGAAATCATACAAGCATTAAGGTTGGAAAAGACCTCTAACATCACTAGTCCTACCATCACCCATCACCATCATGTCCAATAACCATGTCCCTAAAACCTAATTTCTTCTGATTACAAGCAAAGAAGTGCTTTAAGTCTCCACTTCAGTCTTACATTCTGTTTTGCAACTGACTCCACGTGATCAGCAAAGCACTCTGGAGTAAAACCATATTGTTCTTGTGCTGCTCAGTACTTGTGAGAATAAGGCCTGGGAAGTGAGATCCAAAGGACACTCACGGAACAAAGCATTGCCAAACAGAGAGAGACCAGCATCTGCTGCCTCTGGGAAGAACAGAGCTGGAGGAAGAATACACAGCACTTTGCTTCTTTGAGAGGCAAAACCTTTTTGTTCTTTTTTAGCTATAGTGCAATTCAGATCACATCAAGGGGGGGGGGGGGGGGGGGAAGAAAAAAAAAAACAGCAGAAAATGGATTTCTGTAGAAAGAGAAAAGCTGCTTTCTATGCTCTGCCAGTGTAACAAGGGTTTTAGCAAAGAGCAGAGGATGTGAGATATTTACCTTTGGATCCATTTGTACTTTTCTCCCTCCGTTCTTAGAGCTTTTATTTACTTTGTAACGAGCCAACTAAAGGTCTAAAATAATGCACACAGCTTACGCCTTTTTGTGAAGCTTTTCTCAAACGCTGGTCAGACACAGATGAGTCCTCTATCTGCTGTAATACTCAAACAGTCCCCAGCTGCCAAAATGCCTACAAAAGCAACCCTGAGAGCCAGCAGCACTGTGACAGCAGCTTTTTGCTGCTCTCAGTCCTCTTGTCTTTTCAGGCCTCCTTGGTCAGCAACAGTAATGCATTAAGCAGAAGATTGTGGAAATGGGCTCTGGTAAGGTGAAGTAAATCCTTGCATTTTATTCTAGCCCATATAATTCATAATGCGTTGCATTCAGGATATTCAGATGTTCATGAATTTGTTCAGTTGCATTGAGGTCCCATTATAGCACATCAGGGAGCAGAGCTTGCACCAATCAAGCCATGTGGCTACACCAATTTGTAGCCAGCTATGGAAGTGCCTTGGCTCTTCCTTGCTTGAGCAATCAGCGGGAAACAAGCCAGGCTTCAGACTTCGTAATGCAGCTAAAGAGGAGATGTCTCTGAGATGTAGGCACTTGCAGCTGAGTGCCTTGCGCCCTGGTGAAAGTCCTGCAGGTCAGTGAGAGCTACTTCTTCTATAGGTATGTACCTAAAGCCTATTCCAGTTTGGATAATGAGAGCACTCAACTCCATTCAAATCACATGCATAAATCTTCCTGGAATTGGGATCTTTAGGAATCTGTATGTTGCTACTAACAATGACATACCATATATTATTGCAGGAAGAGAATGCCTACAAAACTGCAAGTTACCCTGCCACTAATTTATTGCTGTTGGCACCACTTTCTGCCTTAAATATTATACAAATTTACTTTTCAAATACACTTTGAGTATATATATGTCTAAGGGGGAATATTTTATCAGATGGACATTTCAATGAAATATTTTATTTCTAAGGTGGGACTAATGGAAAGTAGTTAAAGAAATATGCTGATACTAAAATATGCAGTCAAGGAAAGCACTTTGATAGCAGTAGCAGCAGCTGTGTGAATGACTTGCAGAAAAGAATAAATTCTGTTTTATAAATAAGCACATGAGGGTAACTTTAATAGATATATTTAATTGAAACCTGTAAAGCCAGTGAAGTTTTTATCTCCTACACTTCAGAACACTTTGTACCTGGAAAAAAGACTCAGGAAATGGTGAGGGGTAACAAATGCAAAGCATGTGGTGCTTAGAAAAAGGAATAAATGTTGCCCTGGTTCATGCTTAACTATTTGCCCCCTCAGAAAATGGGTTTAACTCTCAAATGCATCTAAGTTGTACATCTGCAAATTAGGTTGGGATACTGTTGTCCTCATTCCCAAGATAAGTACCTTATGGAGAGCAGTGATCTGGGCTGATGACATTGGGATTTCGCATAGGAAAAGCCATGAGCTGGGGGTAGCTCTGAGATCCACCAGAATAGAGGCTTTTGGTCCCCGTTCTGCCACCAGGTGAGTAAATTAACACTAAGACACAGTCATAAGTGAAGTTTTCTGTTTGATGTGGGCAAAAAGCAGGTTTATTTTATGCATGGAAAAGAATGAGCACAATAGCTGCTCACTCATTCATCACTGAGTCTGGTCCAGGTTGCCTTTTATTCATTCTTTCATTTTCATTCCTTTCTTCCACTTACTCTAATTAGCAGCTTGTGTACCAGACCCAGCAGATGTCTTGTCCTCTTTGTTTCTCCAGGGACCTCAAGTCAGAACCTTGGATAAAGGTCTCTGGGCTCTGCACATCCCATAATACCTCCTCTACAGGGAGGGTGAGCCCCAGCTGTTTCCCCGCCCCTGCAAACTGGTATCAGTGAGGATCACAAATGACTTTCCTGGGCAGCAAGCCTGAAGATGAAGGGAGAGGCAAGATGCAGGCAAAGACCTGCCATCTTCCAGTTCTCACCAGTTACCATAATGATACGAAAAAATATGTGGAGAAAAACTAGATGGCAGAGCTTAAATTGCCTGGTTCTTCTTTGCATTTATTTCCTTTAAATGGTTCGCTTTTCTAGAAACTTGACTTTGCATTTTCATTTTATTGTACTTGCAGTAGTTTCTCCAGGAATAATTGCAGTATCTCTACTTTTCTTGCTATGGGTTGTTTTTTGTTTTGTTTTAACTTAAGGACACTTGATATATATTAAACCTTAGCTTCATCTAACATTTCTATGTTAGGTGAAAATTCATACCAATACATTCATCTCCAGCTTCCTGAAATCTAAAGTAATGCTGTGTTTAATGGATACAGACTTTGCATGTGTCCGCTTTGTGTTGTAAATAAAATCTGCTTAATCACCCTAAGGAAGTGATTCCCTCCTTTCTCTTATATCTCCCATAAACCTATATCACCTCATACTGTGGCACACTGAAAATGTTATACGCCTTCACTCCTCCAGTACTACTTCATAAATATATCCTGTACCTAGCAGAAAAAATGTTTCATCAGATGGTCAGCTTGCTAAAATATTTTACTTCTAAGAGGGGATGAACAGCGGGCAATGAAAGAAATACAGCTATAATAAAAGACACAGGCAGTGAAAAGGCTGTGGTAAAATCAGCATAAATGTCACCAACCCCCCCAACCAGAATAAATTTTCTTTATAAATAAATATTGCAAGAATAACATTAATATCTTTAGCTGAGAGTAGGGAGGTGTAAGGGAGGTATATTAACCAGTAAAAACTGTGCTTTTGTATATGCATACTTTCCTCTTAAGATGCAGGAGATACAGGATGCAAGCTGTGGTACTCATTTAACTCCAGCTTGTTCCATAATGAGTTCTTCAAATGGAGATGAGAGTGGCCACTCCTGTGAGGCTTGGGCAAGAGATGATCAAATATCAGTCTGGTAGTCAGCAAGCCTAATTTAAGTCTTTCTTGGCTACTGACCTATTGCATGGTATCATCTAGTTTTATTCACATCTTTAGACTTTCCTCTTCACTCTGCCTTGTTTGTTGAGAGTGTTTCCAATTTAGGGCCATAATTAAATGCACAGCACCTCTTCCACCAGGCCCTTCCAAGAGCCACCATATCAGAACTCAAGGTGAAGGGTGTTAGCATTCTGCATTACATTCAGTGGTGAAACAGAGTTTGAGATAACTGAGGTACACTATTTTCCACGAGTCTTTCTCACTCTCTCTAGTGTTTTATTTTTTAAAATTCTTTACAATGAACACATCATTAGCAGAGGAGGACAGGAATTTGGTTGACAAAGCTAATTAATATAAAGAAGGTTGATGAGATGAGAAGCAGCAGCAAAGGAAGCATCAGGCAAAACCTATTGCTCCTAGGAAGCAAACTAAAACCTGGGTTCTACTGAGACTAGTGATATACTTAAATGTATCTGTAGGACATCAACTCAGTCCGTGTTGGAACTGTAAGACAAAATAAGAGATGAAAAGTTGAAAAATTGGACCAAACATCTTGGAGGTGGCCTGTCTCCAAGGAAAAAAAAAAAAAAAAAAAGAAAAAGAAAAAAAAGAAAAAAAGAAAAAAAACGAAAAATGCAAACTTAAAATTATGTACATTTTGTTTGACTTGCTGAATTTGCTTACTTTCACATTTGCTTCAGTACTTGCACTACGATAGCCCATAAGGAACCCAACACCTGAAACCCAATTGGTTTTTGGGACTGGGAGGGGTGGTTCAGTGGCAACTCTTGCTTCAGTAAAAGTATGTAGATCCCAAATACCAGTCCCTTCACATCAACTCAAACTTCATATAGACAAACATGCAATCTTACCACATCCTTAGTGGACACACAGATGTACCCACAGTAACATTCCCACAACTTCAGTCTCTAATACATTTCCTGGTTTTTGACTTGTATTAGACATAATGCTGACAGTATAATAACATTCGAACTACACCCAAAATACAGCCTGAGGTCCCTGTTCAGAGCCACCACCCTTCAACCAACAGCCTTTTAGTCCTGGGAGACTGCTTAAACCTGACAGACCTTGATTCACTTTCAATTTACAGTGGGAAAACTGGAAGAATGATGGTTTTTCCCCATCATGGCTACAGGTCTTTTCATCATATAACAGGAACATCTGCTGTGATGATACCAAAAATGTTAGGCAAATAATTTGAATACTGTCAGAGTTTATAGCTAGGGCTATGGAGTCCTGGTTTATCTTCTGATGTTGTTCAGCTTTCTTAGCACAGGAAGTTACTGAGATGGGAAAAAGGGCAGAGGAAAGGAGATGCTGTGGTAGCAGGGGACACATGGAGCAGGCTACGATTAAGACTTGGAAGCTTTTTTCGAAGGAGCTCTTCTTACTGCATGATTCTTCACCCCCACCATGCTCATCTTTTATTCACAATTTATCTCCCACCCACAATGGCAAATTAATCCTTTATTGTGTTCTCCTGTGCCTCATAGTGAAAAAAAATGACCTGCTGCATATTTAAGTAAATGCAGAGAGCTCAGAGCGAGTAATTAGAAGATTTTCTTAAGCTTGTCTTAAAATTCTGAATCATGTTAAACACTGGGGTGTGAGGGGCAATTCAGCAGTTCATCTTATGCAAAATTACAAATACATAAAACCAAGATATAGGTTATACATTTTTTGTATTTATTTCTACCTAATGCTGTGTGCTTGCTAGCATACGTGATGTGGGCTAGTTGGATTTCTTTTGATGAATCATTTTTATAGCTTTTCTGAGCCCATAAAGAGTCGATAGAGAGAAAACAGCGATTAAATACTACAGCCATCCAAACACCTTCAGCCTGCTAATTCCTTAGCTGCTTTTAACTATCCTTGAATTTCTGACTTCGTGTTTGCATCTTGGTTTTGACCCACCTCTGTGCAACCAGGAGATCAAGAAAGCTACAGAAACATTCATTTATTAGGTATGCACACAGCCCTGACATGTGATACAGCTCTAATATGCCCTACAAATATATTCTGCCCTGTTGGCATCATCTTGAACACCCAGAAAAGCCAAACCCTCCAGTTTCAGTGCGTGACAGAAGTCCCTCTAAATATCTGCAGACTTGATCAGCACTGAGCACCACGAAAATGGACTGAAACAAATGGAGTGAGATGAAATGAATGGAATGAAATAAAGATTTGTAGCTAAATTAACAAAATTATTAAAACAAACAAACAAACAAACAAACAAAACCCACAAAGATTGCTTTTGAAGTCATTATAGCTTGGCCAAAGTTTTAGTAGCTTTGTCCCTAAAAACAGAGGGTCTGGAATGATATGGCACAGTCATCCCATAGAACTAAAATGAGTTGAATATTTTGAACTTGATACCATCCTCTACTTGGTAAGAATAACTTCGATTTTTAATTACTAGAGAAAAAAGAAAAACATAGGCCAATTTTTTACCTTTATGTATAATAATAGTTATACTTCCCTTTTTCCATCCTCCTCGAAAGCTTTAACAATTCAGCCTAAGGCAGACACCATTTGGCGCAGAAAATGTCAGGACATAAAGAGTAGACAGGGGAGAACAGAATCAAATATGAGAAAGGCCTTAGCGAACGTCACCGTAGAGACATTTAGACAGACTCCACACACGGAAGAGAGACACAAACAAGACAAGCACATGTCAAAAGTGAGAATTGCATACTGAACACTGTCTACCCTTCTCTATCTGTTTTCCCTTCTTGCTCCCTTGTTCCCTCAGCTTGGAAATGCCAGCTATAACAAGAAGTGAAAAATCAAAAAAAAGGAAGGAAGAAAAAAAAACAGCACAAAAAAACTACCTCCAGTTTCTGTTATTGAATATCTTTCCTTCTATTCTCAGTACGGAGGGTTGCTCTGAGCGGATCCTTATGCCACAGTCTGTTAGACTATGCATGAATCCATTTTTGGAGTCTCCCTATAAGGCTGATGCTAGAGAGAAAGCCAATAGTGCACGCTAATATTTCAAGCTATGTCCTGATGGGATATACAAAGCAATTTATTTCACAAGGAGCAGACAGCTGGCAGAACAGAAGCAGATGGGTGATCTCAAATCATTTCAGAAATAAAACATGGAAAGTTCACAGCATGCCAACTACAGCATTACTATATGCTTTAATGACTGGAAGTATTCTCCACGTATATTCTCCCACCACTTTCTTGCATTAGTGATAGTTATATTTATATATCTATTATTATAGATCTGCTTTGTCTGCAAAGGAAGCTGCCTTCATTTAACTGTATGCTGAGCACACACACCAACGTGAGTTCTCCAGACCACATTTATGTCTTTTCTGTGCTTCTGAGGGCCAATTCAGCCATCAGTCTTATGCCAGTTATTACTTTCCTGGGCAATGCAACCTGGTGAGAGTTACTAAGCTAGGAATATACCGTTCCTCTAAACCACAGTTCTGTCTCTGTCCATGGCCTCATGTCAGATGTTTGGTTTTTACTGCTGCCTGTTTTTTTTAAAGATATTATTTGAAACAGGTGATAACTTTGAAATACAAATCTTTCTGAATATTTTTTCCCTTAAAAATATCTTCATGACTAAATAAGTTAAAATACAAAAAGCAATTTGTTTTCCTGGTCAGTGTTTTCACTTGCAAAATGAGTTGATTCTGTGCAGAAGAACCACGTCACAAGATATGCAAGTGCACCTGGGTCATTTTTACTATGTTCTTCATTTAGAAGTGATGAACAGGAACTACTGCTATTGAGTAGATGCTTGTTAGTTTTCAGGGATGCACAGCAGCTATTCCATTTTCATTGCTTCCTGTTGATTCACAGCTGCTTGTGGTGAGGGATTGGAACAGGCTGCCCAGATTGGTGTCACTATCCCTAGAAGTGTTCAAGAACAGGATGGATGTCACACTGAGTGATGTGGTCTAGAGAGGACACAGGCATGGGCTGATGTTGGACTAGATGATCTTAGAGATCTTTACAACTGTAATGATTCTGTGATTCTGAATTTGCCCAGCTTGTTACATTCCCACATGAAATCAGAGCGGATGATGTGACCAAAGATCTTTCCATGACACAAGGCAACATACAGAGGTCTTGAGGGAAATCACTGCAATGCCAGTTTGCAGCATTTTTCCAAAAGGATTTTCCCCACTTTCTCTTCTCAAGCTGTGAACTAAAAGACAAACCCATTCCCACTACACATGCAGGAACAGAGAAGCCAGTCTAGATATACACTGACCAAATCTGCTAGGTTTGGTAGCCTATACAGGCAGAAATTTCATCTGATAGCCCCTGGAGAGTTATCCCTTGAATACCTTCCACAGGGGAACAGACCAGCACAAGACGATAGTATGCCCATCCAGGGATCTTTCAGGCTCTGGTGATGCATTTCCTCTGTGTCCTTTGCTACACAAGTGGAGTGAGACAACACAAATATTGTCAGACAGGTTAGTGTAATGATACCATCTGAGATTTTACTCATTTCTCTTTTTGTACCTCACCACTATGCTTTTACTGGAGTTTTCTGCTGTCAGCTACCTACAAAGCCAACATAAATCATTCGCTAAAACATATCATGTTTATAGCTATTGTACCAAATTAAGCGCTGGTGTAAGCGCGTGCAACTCACAGCCATGGCTGGCTGTAATCCATTTTGTCTAGAAAGAAACATTTGTTATACTCCCAGTGATACTTTTATACCGTTACCTTAGTAAAGACTACTGTTCTTGTAAATCAGCGCATTTTCATTGCCTTCAGTGGATCTATACTGACATAATTCTTTTTCATCTTTATCTGCCATCATACTTGTGATTCTACCCCTATATTTTCTGCCTACTTGCATTGTTTCTGCCAGTGTCAGACTCTCTATATCAAACTCAGATTGTTTTCTATAAAGTTTTACATGTATGGAGGACAACAACATAGAATTGGGGTGGAGCTGAGTCCATCCAGTTCAGCCTCCCAGCTCCAACAGGACTACGGAACTATGTGGAAGAAAATAATGAGGACAAATTGAGAGAAATTTTTTTCCTCAGAACAGTTTCTTGATTTATTGTAATTACTGGTGCAGAGGCACCTAGAGTCGAAAGTAACAACCAGGCTAGTTTTAAGAGGAATGAATTTGTCAAACCCTTCAGAGAACAGAACGCTCAGTCAGTGAGAGGTGCAGAAATCTTTCATGGGGCACACAGGAGCACCAGCCTTTCACTGCTCTAAAAAAGGTGTATCTGAGGTTCATTTTTACAGAATGAAACTCTAAGAGAGTGAAAACAGTCCTGCCTCTTGGAGTTCCAGAAAGAAAGATGGTGAAATTAAATACGTTTGCATTTACCTTGGAGGTCAATAGAAGTTGTTGGCACATAGGACTATGTGGTGCAGAACTGAGGATGCAATTTCCCCTTCTCCAACCTGAAACTATTGTTCTCCAGTTGCCTCTATGACTGCTCCTTAAAGTTTTTTTGTAGCTTCATCCATCTGAAAAGATGCATCTAGAACAGGCCTGAACTCCAGCCCATCTTTTAGGAATTGTATTAGTAGCTTTTCATCAGCAACAGGCAATCAGAAAGGATGCAGGGTAATAAATTATAAGCCAGAAGGGACCATCTGAGACAAAGCTTCATTAAACCTGCTGAAAACATTACAGCATGCCAAGTGTTTACTGTTTTTCTAGCAGCAGCGAGCTCCAGGTGCATCCTCAAATGTTATACATTAATTCCAGGTCATTTCTGTACCTGAGCTTTCTCTCATCCTACTAACCATACTGTGAGGTTCAGATCAGAGCTTGTCTATTGGTTTGCATGGAAAAAATCTTTAGAAAATAGCAGACCTCAAAACAGTGCAATCTCAGTATGTAATTTATTCCAGCCTTGTAATTTCTTTTTTTTTCTTTCCCCTGGTGTGTGTTCATTAAATTGGCTTACTGTGAAGTAGGGCTTTGTTTTTAAAAGGCCTCCTTTGATATTCAAATGTTTACAGAACATTCACTCCTGCTTGCTTGGTTGGAAAGCTGAACTATTTCTTTCCACTTTCAGGTCATTTGTACAGGGCCTTCTGGTGGCTCCCACGAACATGTTTGCAAATCCCTGGATGATCAAACTTTGTCTTGTTCCCTTTTCACATTCAGCTAACCTTTGAAAATCATTTCTGAGGGCTATTCTGAATAGCAGATCCCTAGCTGGAGCTTTTTAAGGTCATGACATAAGATTTATCTTTAACACACATTCTGATTTCATTTGCTTTGCCTTTCTTTGATAAGATATTTTTTCTCTGCTGTTTTGCTTTGTATAGCATTATGCTTTTTGTGACCATAAACCATTACTGCTGGCTTGCAACTAAATTACTTTATTGTAAGCAGTGCCTTGCTATTATGTAAAGCTGCTCATTGGTGAGGGAGGATGTACACCAGGAGATAAAAATGAGAGAAGAGAGGAGAAATCATCATTTAATCTTCCCCGTGACAGAAAAGAATGTAGCTTTTACTGTGCAACTAAATGTTTACCATCACGAAGTGCACAGTGGTAAACACTGAGTGTGGTAAGCAGAGAGTTTATAAGGGACAAGAGCCAAAGGGCTTCTAGCTAGAAATGTGAGGACTCATAGGACCTTAGTGCTTTGCTGCTACAGAATCACTTCTTAAAGCACCTCCCAACAACAGAGCTTCAATGCTTCATTGTATAACATGGAACTACTGGGGAGATTTACCTAATACCATTGAGATTAGTGGAAATTTCATTGGGTGAGTTTAGCAAAGAGATACCAGGCCTTTAAATACTATAATCTGAGCATACTCAAGGTAATGAGGGAGTGGCAGCGAAAAATGGACGTTAACAAATAGTCAGGAATTGTACAATACACCACTCTAGGTATCAGAACAAAAGAGGTCATTCTTTCTTTGCCAGTCATACATTCAGGGAAGATAGGGGCTCGTCCACCAGACATTCATTCACAGTACTTCCATGAGTGCTTCTACGCAGATTAAAATATTACCCTGAAATGTCTTATTTATTTTCCTTTTTCTAATTTTCGCAACATTTTCTGGAGTGAGGAACACACGCAGCTGAAGACGCAGCCAGAATCCCAGTTACACTGCACAGACCAGTGCCCGCAGAGGAGCAACAGAGACTTAGAGCATTTTGCCTGGATGTAGACTCCCAGTTGCCCGAGATTTGCCTCATAACTAATTAGTAAATGTCAGACAGACTACCTTGAGCTTACATAAATTAATAATGAGTTAAAGCACACAGTTTCTGGTTGGGTCCATCTTGTGTTGACTGGTCAATTACTTTGTGCTGGAAGGCCATGGTTTGGCACATATTTAAAGATTAGCTTATTGATCAGGCCATTCAATATTCATAGGCTTGGCATTCCCAAAAAGTCAAGTGCATACAGATTTAAGTGCTAGCAGAGTATGGTTTAGTCCATCATGAATATAATATTAATGACACATGAGGTGTAACTCAAGGAAATAGTCACCAAGAAGGAAAAAAAAGCCCAGTTAAGTTACATTTTAAAAGCATCCACCACATCCTCAAATATATTGACCACATCCTCAGCTGATACAAACTGATTCAGTTCTGCTGGCTTCAGCAGAGCTCTTCCTATCCACATTAGCAAAACATGAAGACCTTTAGCTACTGACCTTCTTGGCTCAGCTCAGGAGCATGCCTTTGAATACCAACTGCATCTGAAAAAAATTCCAGTTCCACATTGTAAAAAGATATTCTTTGTGTTTGACAATGAGATATAGCAAGAAAAAGGATTGACAGCAAGCAGTCTGTCTAGTAAAACACGAGATCAACAGACTTTGAACACAAAGCCAGAAGGCATCACTACAGACATGCAGATTATCTATCCATATCCTAATGAAACGGCAAATAAAGTATTTTAATAGAATGTGTGCATGCATGTGCACGTGTTTGTTTATGCACTGCCTTTGTGAAATCTCATGGGGAAAAGCAATTATCCATAGAAGAAAAATGATCTTCTGAGACCAGTCTGCCTAAGAACAGCTAATGAATTTCAGCTGCTACTGTAAAGTTACAACAAATAGATATCATCTGATAGTCCAGCGTGAAGTCCAAATTCTGGTGAAAAAGATTCTGTCTAGTTGGGGTCAGTACAATCTGCTCACTGTTTTCGGCAGGAGAAAAATATAAGTAGAAAAATGTTACAGCAAAACTCCTTGAGACACTGACCGACAGGCAGACAATAAATTTTTGCTGCTGTAGTTTAATGCCTTATCAGCTTCAGCTGCAAGCTTCACTTTCTGTGGGAAGCTTACCTTTCTTGCAACAGGCATAACAAAGAGAAGCCATGCTGACTCCTCAGCTATTATACTTCAGCCTGGCACTTCCCGTCTAAGTGCCAGAGAAGGTGTGTTTGCACTGTGACTGTGAAGAAAACCTGCTTCCCCTTTCCCAGTGCTGCTATGAAGTGCAGATTCCCTGTGAAACAAGCAAGGCTGTGATTTGTGTTTTGAAGGCTGGCTGTTTTCCACTTGACTCGATCCAACAGCACAGCAGAACCACTTTGGCGCCTGGATGTATATTCTGAGGTTGCAAGCAGATAGATGGAGCATTTGAATACTTTCACTTCCCACCATTGCCAACACTGTGCAACCCACAGTTCTTACAAGGCATTCTGGACCCAAATCAAAGCCTGCCTGCTCATACACCAGTACAAAAAAGCAGCTCACAAAAACTTCACTGACATATCAACTCACAAGCACACAGTCAAAATCTAAGATGGGAAAAGATCATAGAATGGCCTGGGTTGGAAGAGACCTCAAGGATCCTCAAGTTCCAACCCCGCTGCCACAGGTAGGCCCACCAACCTCCATATCAAATACTAGACCAGGCTGCCCAGGATGACCATCCCAAATAGGTATGCAGTACCTAAATGTCAACCACAGCTCTTCTGTATGCTCTTGATTTGTTGGTAGGATGCTACAAACTTATTTCTGTCACCTCCTTTTAAAACTGTACTTCACAATATTGTGATAAGATGATTTATTTGCTAATAATTAGAAGAAATATTTTTGTGCATCCTTGACACTGACAAAGGAGAAGTCCTATCAGCATCTTTACAACCTATCTGTATCTAGATTGATACGTAGATGCACACATCACAAGAAAATCTACAGTTATTTTCTGCTAGGAGTTACTTTTTTTTTCTCCAATGTATTTTACATTCAAATAAGAAATTTAAGTCAATCAGGATCAGACACTGACTACAACACGGTTCTTAATTTCTCATTAACTATGTGTCAGAAGAACTGATTTATCAGGAAATCTGTCTTCCTGTGAACAGCGTTACAAGAGCACCTGTAGTTCTCTTTCTAATTGATTTAGCAATGGAACTCTGCCTCTGGTTCATCTCCAGCAAGAAAAAAAAAGAAAAAAAAAAAAAAGGATCTGTGATTGCATTGAAATACCTATTAAAAGGATGTCATTCTCAGAGGAGAAATGTGAAAATAATCCAAGAAGACCCCTTTGCTGGCATCTTTTACCAGATGCCCACGGCTCTCGTTAGGTGAGAAACACTGGAATTCATACCAGGTGTCTGCATTTCAATTCAATTACTGACATACTATTTTAAATTGTTAATTTCTGGGGGGGAAGAAAAGACAGTTGCAAAAATGCCTGTGTCATTTTTTTGGATTCTGTATTATTGTTAAGGCTACATTAACATTATACAGATGCTTATAATATTACAGGAAACAAAGTGGGGTGATCCTGCAGAGGAAGGTTGGGAAGCATGGATTTTGCCACTCTTCCTCAGAAGCACCGAAAGTATTGCATGTTTCACATTTCCAAGCACCAGGAAGCATTTTGCAGTCATGGCTGATTGCTTCTGGGTTTAGGTGTTTGCTTGCTTTTTGTCTGGATGTCTCAGGGGACTCATGCAGCACTTTATGAAGTTCATGAAGTGTTATTTTTAGGCTGTTTTGGAGAGGCCCAGGCCAGGAGTGGGAGGCATGCACCACACATATGAATATGAACTAAACCAACAGTTGGATTTTGGATCTATTTTTGACTCAGCAAATCCATCTGTAGCAGTCTGGAGCAATGCCCTCCCTGCTTCTGTTCCCTCTCAGAGTGAGGCATACCCTCCTCCTCCTGTGTTAGAATCATAAAGGTTGGAAAAGACCTCTAAGATCACCTAAGCCCAAGTATCCACCTACTACCAACACTGCCCACTTACCTCAGTACTGTATCTGCACATTTCTTGAATCACCTCCCTGGGCAGTAAGATCTAGTTCCCTCATGTTTACTTGTTCTTTCCTAGATCGCTGTGCAGGAAACTGAAACGAGTTGGCAGGAATTCCAGTGCCCAGCTAAGCCAGTAGAGGTTTAGCCTCCAAGGGGTCACAAAACCCACCAAGTGGTTCCAGTGACATCTTCAGCTGCTGTGACAGCTCAAAGGGGATGTGCAAACGCGGGCATCCAGTGTTACAGCAGCGATCCCCCACCCAGGAAATTGCTGCAGTGTAAATTCTTTAAGCACATCCCATTTTCTTCCATTGTAGTTCTACTGAGCTTTGTTTTCACATGAAGGTTTTGGTCCCTTAAACTCCCCCTTCTTCATAGATTAAATTATTTTGTACGCAAGTATTATTGAGAGAGGTTCCTCTTGAGCATGCACAGAATGGAAATTAGTCATTAATCAACTGAATCCCCACAGTACCACTAACTTAACGCAGCGAAATGAATGATGGAAGGAAAAATAAATGCTTCTGAGTTTAACAAAGCAGAAATATTATCTCAACGAAAACACAACACATACAGGCTATTTGTGTGTGTGTGTGCAGGGGGGGAATCTTTTTTAGATTTATTATTTGGATTATTAATACTGATGTGTTTGGGAGAAGCAGTGAGAAAATCAGTCTTCCATCCTGTGGTGCAGAAACCAAATATCATGCAGCTCAGAAAGGAATGTCTGGAGTGATTTTGTAGCAAAGATCAACATTTTGGGTGTGTTGTTGTTTTCCCTCACTTTTCCTACTTATGAAGCAATCTGTGTAAAAGTTTTCTGCCACAAAAAGGAACTGCGAACCCTCAGAATCCGGAAGACAGGTCCTATTACCAGCTCTCTGTACAGAACTAACCAGCCATTTCAGGGTAGGAGAGCTCTGAACAGAACTAACCTGCCATTTCAGGGTAGGAGAGCTCTGAACAGAACTAACCTGCCATTTCAGGGTAAGAGAGGACTAGAGAGAAGTAAGCTCTTTTGTGAAGTGATTCTGTATCCATTTTACTGAAAAAGTTTCTTCTGTAATGAAACAGATCCTAGACAGGCCAAAAGGACCAGATGCAACATAGCAGGTTCTAAACTGGAAACATCTCCTCATCTGGGGATGCGAGAAAATAATCTTGCACTCTTGAAAAATGAGATCTTGTATATGAAGCTTGATATTCTCTGCCTCTGGGGCACAAAGGCTTTGCTGAGAGCCTGATCCTCAGTCCATCACACAATGCAGCAGCCAAGGGCTGGCAGTGCTCCTCTGCTTCCCCATCAACCAGTCCTGCTGGGAGCATCACATTCTTGGTTCTTTATGAAAAGAAATAAGTTCTGGTAGCATGGGACCAGGGAAGGCAACTGAAGACTGAACAGCCTCAGGCCTTCACTCAGGCCCCATTTGTGCTCTTGTTGGTTTATAGGCTTTGGTTGGGTACAGAAAAAATTAGCTTCAAATTAAAATGGGCTGCTGTGAGTTTCATTAGCTGTAAATAATCTGTGTTTCATTAAAAGGCATGAGACCAAGAGCATGAGTGGCTCTCCTAGAAAAAAAGCTGTACTAAATCAACAACTGGATATTAAAGGTATAAAATAGGTAGTACCACAGTATGGGAGGAAAAAATCAGAGCTTCAGAGATGCAAATTCTTCCAATTTTTTATTAAACACACTAGAGTCTGCTGCTGATCAAAATTTCAGCCACTGATGAGAGAATGGATTAGGATTTCAAAAAGCATTTGAAATCAGTCCAGTTGGGATCAAATACTATTTCTGACAAGAAGATTTGCATATGGCCTTTCAGATCTAACTGCATAGCAAGGAAGGGAAGATACTGAACATCCTTACACACACCTTTTCCCTTGAGAACAGGATCTGTAAGACCTTTATTTCGACTGTATCTAAGATTTCGCACACATGCTCCCCTCCACTCAAAAAATTCAGTTTGCACTTTTCTGTCACAGCTGAAGAGTGCCCCAGGAGCAAGCTGGTGTGCAAGCAAACGAATGAGATTCCAACTAAAGAAACACGGTGTAGCAAAAGCCAGTCCACACCTCTCTGCCAAGCAACAAGGATAATCAGCTCTAAGCTGCTTCTCATGCTTTACTGAAATGTGCTGGTTTTTCCATACAGGACAGCTACCCCCTGATATGTACAATGTATTACAAACTCACAGTTCTGTGTACATGATTTTGGATAATCAAAAGCAGCAAGCATGCCAGAAATCTGTTTACTCTATGCAAACATTGTTACCTTGTATTGATTTCCATGGTGCATGTTAACATAAATCTGACATTAACATCAGCTCACCCACTACTCCTTTCATTAAGGAGACACTGATCTATAAACTGTGTTAACACAGGCTGTTTTCAGACTAACAGCTCTTGGTACTCCCAGCAGACCAGTGGGGCATCCTTTGCCATCACCAGTCAGATGCCTTGACTGTGCATAATATTTGTCTGATTTCTCTTTCTTTGATGGCTTTGTCACATTACTAGTCTGTTTTTCTGGGTTCTGCTATAATACTTTGCCATTATGCCAGGCAGCACAAGGACTCAATTAAATATTCTTTTTTTTTCCTAACATCCCAACAGGGATGACTGCAAGGAAGCACTCAGGAGATGGACTTGCACTCCTATAATTTATTAGATGTCATATAGTCACTCAACCTTCATTTACGTACTTTAAAAACAACTTGTCTCTGCCTCCCCAAAGAGAAAAACCACCACACTTATTCACAGCTCATTTGACACATTTCCTCTCTAGTTAAAACCAGCTCCCTCTTCTATTCTATTTGATGACTTCAAACATGTTTTCAAAGATAATTTCAACTATTTTGCACAGGATTATGTGTTTTTAACAAGCTTTCTCTTTTTTTTTTTTTAATCTTCCCTTTCAGAGAAGGCATACACCAACACAGAGAATGCCTTTTGCATAACATTTCCAGGGTTCCAGAGAGATTTGATAGCAGCTTTCTAAGGGGAGCTATAAGAAAGAGGGGGGCAGACCCTTTAGCAGGATCTGTTGAAGGGGAAATGATTTCAAAGTGAAATGGTTTCAAACTAAAAAAGGGGAGATGTAGATTGGATATAAGGAAAGTGCTATTATCAGAAGGGTAGCAAGGCACTGGAATGGGTTTCTCAGAGAGGTGGTGGATGTCCCATCCCCAAAGGAGCTCTGAGCTCCTGATTGAGCTTTAGGTGCCCCTGTTTGGTGCAGGGAGTTGGACTAGATGGCCTATAATGGTCTCTTCCAATTCAAATGATCATACAATTCTATTCTATTTATTTTCTGGCACTTGCTCCATTGTAGGGTAATGAGTGTCTTACCTTTCTATCTTTGATAAAGAAAAAAAAAAAGCAAAAATTGCAATTAAAGACATCTAACCCACCTAATAAAACATTGCCAATAATTACTGGCTCCCACAGAAGTTATTGGATACTTGGCAGCTGGTTACAAGAGAGAAGAGAAAGAAAGAGAGAGAGGGAGATACTTGTGAAAACATTTAAATTGCAAAGCTGTTTGCTTCTATTGGCTTAGATGCTGCAAATGAAGCAATTTGTATGTCAGCCCATGAAAATGCAGTGACAGAATTGCCAAAAACAAAATATTAAATAAATAAATAAATAAAATTGTTTGTTTTCTTTTATAAACATAGTCAGTTCTAATAATCAGCCCCCAAAGCAATACACACAATCAGATATATATACATACGTGTGTGCATGGTTTGCAGTTTGCAGAAATGTTGTGTTTTTGGCTTCCACAAGGTGGCCCCTTCCAGTAACTTTACCTAGCAGAGGTACCTCTGTGCAGAGCTGTACATCTTGTAGGCACAGCCTTACTTCTGCTTCCTCCCTTCAGCCACTCTTTCTCTGAACCAAATGGATGGGCAGCATGTGAGAAACAATTTAACATCATGAAACCAAAGGGCACTTCGAAAAATTTGTATAGTTTCCCATAGTTCAAGCCCAAAGTTGCCAATCCCCAGATTTTCTGAAAATGCTCCAACCCTACTGGCATCAATAATTCTAACAGCTCAAATCTACAGATTGGGTGAGCCCACCTTGGTCTGCTGCATTCTCATAGGATCTGCCTAGCTTCACATTACTCAGCCTGTTTCTTCAGTATGGGGGAACTTCAGGGACCATAAACAAGTAAATCGACAAAAATAGTAACTCTCCTGATCTGTGCTGGTACATGCTTTCCTACACTGTTCATGCTGAAAAGACAAGATAAATAAATAAATAAATAAATCATTTAAGCTCTAATTCTCTACCTGGAAACAATTCATATAGCAAGGTCGTGAGCTGTTTTGTCCAGGGTTGTAAAACTTTTCCATCTTTGACATATGTGAGAGACCCCTAATTGTTTTAGTGGCATGATGCAAGTTATACAAGCAAAAAAGTTACACACAGTGCAACTCCCCCAGTCAAAAAGAAAAGCCAGAATCCTCACATTTCTGTTTGGGTAGTTTCCACAGTGACTTCATAAGTGGTCAACACCAGTTTAAAATAGAGCTCTTTGTGCAAAACTCTATATTTTATTCACAGCACGACTTATCTTCTGGACAGAAACTTGTTCTATTGTAATAAACAAGCGCAGAGAAAAGATGAAATTAAAAGTATGCTCTGGGTTTCAGCAGATTGCAGCTTACAAGTGGCCGTGTATTTTCTCCCCCATGCAGTCTCTTTTTGGCCATCAATTGCCATGTTTTCCAACTTTTAAACTCACTCCTTCAAAGCTACAACTCTGCTGCAGTATTTCTATACACTAACACTGAAGATGTCATACATATGAACCTTCCAGGCTTAAATGAATCTCTGGCATTCATGACTGAATTTGAAGGCATTGATTTTCCCTGCAGGAGACCATTGTGTTCAGTAGTAAGACAGAAGTTGGTAACAGACTGAAAGTTGGGGTGCAGAGTCACAGTGAGGGCAAAGGACTACCTCAATCCACAAGATACGTCCCTGCCTTCATGGACTGAGAAGGAAAAGCCAGAAGAATGAGATTAGAGCTATTGAATAGGACTGGATAGGTCTAGAAATGTGATTCTACATTTTTCTGGGGGAAAAAAAAAGCCACATCGTATGCTATGGGAATGCATGAAGTTGGAAGAAATGAGACAGAGAGCATCTGTCAAAACAGAGTGCACATCATCTCCTGACAAAACTGAAGAAGCGTTGAAAGCTTCATCAAAAATAGAAAGCAAAAGTGTTTTAAGTCATAGCTTTTATACCAAAGTCAACTTAGGAGGAAGGCAAAGATTTTATGTTAGGATCTGTTTCACATGGTCTCCATACTTGCAGATAGACTCCTGAGGATGATGGAGAAAACTGGCTTGTGGAGATTGTTCTCCATCAGGAAGACCTTGGCTAATCATATAAGACTCAGTCTGGTAAGATAAATTCATTGTCAAGGGAAATCTGAGATCCTGACCACTGATACATTCCTCTCATCTTGATTACATTTTTTCTGTGCTGTTACCTCACCACATCTTCTCATTGGCATGCCACTGGCCTTGTTGAATGTAACAGAACAGGAATTCCCAAACAGGTGAATATTCCAGAATAGCCTGTATCCCTTACATCTGCACTGGTGAAAAATGGCCCTAAAATTACCCTTCAGAATGAGTTTTTAGAGAGCAGCTTCTTACACAAAATGGACTTGAAAAAAAGCCAGGAGCTTCTAATCACTAATCACAGTTTTTCTTCATATTTTCTTAATCAAAATTAAGAAGAAATTAAGATGTTGCCCCCTTAAAAATCCAGCCATATGGGAAGTTCCTGGAAATCTACAGAGATGCCCAGATCTCAGCATCCAGTTCTCCCAGATGGGAATCATATTATCCTGTGCTTCTGAAAGATTCAGAAGAGATCAAGTACTGCCTCAGTGTTCAAGCAGGGCAGAAATTGCAGGTTGGGAGGAAAGGTCTTCAACAAGAAATTGCTTCCAATCTCAAGGTAGCACAACCCCAATTTATCTATCTTCCACCACCAAATAGCGAAGCCCAACATATTTTCTTTATTTTTGAGCTTTATTTCTGCTTGAATGAAGGTCTATGACTAGACACAGATGACTGGCATTGGTATTTTTTAGCATGGTGATTGGGAGCATGTTACCAGAATTGTAAAGTCATTTTATTTTTGTCATATTTCTTCATACATTCTAATACCAAAATAAATAAAACCTCTGCTGTATTTTCATTCTTGAATTCAGGATGAAAAAACATATGCCCATTTTCAACCCTAGAAATGACTACAAACACCTCAATTTTTTCAATCCTTATTTGAAAATTCCTCACAGAGCACAATTCCTTAATGTTTTCAGACAAGCATTCACTGAAAAACAGACACCTTTGCAGCCATCTAAAGGAGGCATCCGATTTCAAAATTCAGTGTGCAGTGAAAGACATTAAACTGTGCAGAGAAGCAGCTACCCCACATCATCACAGTATGTTTAACCTGCCGAATGACAACAGAACAGCTTTTTCCTCTCCATCGCCAGAAGAAATATTGCTTAAGCCTCTATTTTCACATCACCTTTTTTGTCACTATTTTTCTTAAGCTAATCTTGTTTGTTCAGTGTATTTAGCAGACATTTATCTCATTCTATCGGCAAAGATTAAAGACTCATACTACCTAGTAATCCAATTACCTTACATGAGAAAAGCAAATGTATCTTTGGTCAGTGCCCACAGAACTCCAGGAATTCATCACAACAGAAAATGAAATCTAATTAATTGTGTTCTTTGGTTTAGCTTCATCCACATCATTATTTTATTTGTTTTAATGCATACGTTAGTAGAGAATAGCAGTTTTAAATACAAAGAACCACTGGGCCAGCATACCCTAGGGTGAATGTAATTATAATGCTAAAGAACAATATCTTAAAAAAAGTAACTTGTGGTGAGAGTCTTAAAAAAAAGGAAGACAGCCACAGACCCTTGGGGTATTGTAGTTCTCATAAAGAAATCCAATCATTTCACCAATTCCACTAATCCTTATTTTACATTTCAAGAAATGTGGACTCTTTTCACATTTTCTGCTTCAGTGGAAACATTTATTTTCACAAGATTTATCAAAACATTTAGATTAAGCCAAAAATAGCAAAGCATTTTTCTTTATCGGAAACATAGAGGTAGCCAAGTATCTGAATAAGAATTGCTGGAATAGAATAACCCCAGCAGCATAATACTGTGGTTTAAGGGGTTGGCATGATACCTTGACAAGTACTCAGTAGAGGGAAGGGGACCTTTGGTCCTCCCTAAGGTTATGGTGGAAGAGCAACTACATCTAACGCAAAAGAGCTGTGAGAGCCATTAGAGGACAGGTAACACTGTGTATGAAGTTCCAAAAGCAAATAAAACCTCTCAACATCAAGCAACTTGCCTACAATTGACAAGCAGGGTTTTTAAGATAGTAAGAGCAAATGCCTGGAAAACTCAGACCAAATACATATATATATATATCACAATATAAGAGTGTTAACACACTGTTAACAGCAAACTGATTAACCATTAGGAGAAATCATTAATAGATCAAAGATAAAAGCTTTCTAAAATATATGGCATAACTCAAGTAGAAGTTACAAAGTTAAAAACACACAGAAAGCATTAAAAATGGATCAAATTAAGCAGTAATAAAGACTTCCTACCAACTTCTGAAGTCAATGGAAACAATATTATTTACTTGAACTTATTAATTCTAGGCAACTTCTTCCATGTAGCTTACTCTCTCTGAATGCTTTGGCTTCAGGAAAAAGAGTGCTTTGTAGCCTTTAAATGGTTAATACCTTGTTTAATCAGTGCTTCAAATTTTCGATATACCATAACTCTAGGAAAGTAATTGGAAAAGAGCAACAAAATCTGTCCCACCAAACAAACATACTCTTATGACTATCAACAGATATGCTTGAAGAAAAATATGAATGAAATTTAGTTGCACAACCCTATTAATTTTCAAAAGGCAAAATTACCACCTGTGATGTCCCTAGATTTTTAATAACTGAATACTGTGTTATCTGCTATTACCTTTTTTTTTTTTTTTTTTTTTGCTGTATATCCTAAAAACTCACATTACGAAAACAAGAATCTCTTAGTCTATGCACCAAGAATATGTTTTTTATAAATTGTTATTCCAGTCCATAGGTCAATACACACAGAAAAGAAAACATTTTGTTCAATTTTAATATTAAAAAAACATTTAATTTGAACTTTGTTTTTAAATTGTTGAAGATGTTATTTTAAATATCAGTTGCTGAACACTGTTTCAAAACAAAGAACATCTAATAGAATAACCAACTACAGTATCACACAAGGATCACAAAATTTTATTCTTACATGCAAACCTCACTCAGGAGTCTGACAGCTCCAGCAGAGTCAACACACAGCCATAGCTAACTATAGAGATGATGCCAACTGCCATGTATTTTACAACTCCAAACCCAAAGCCCCCCTCTAGAGAAATGCTACAAAGCACCTGACGTGGCAAAAGAATTCTACTTTTACAGGAGCTTCTGAGTTGCCAGGCTATCATATCCAAAAGCTCTGTAGAGAGAAGCCATGGGAAATGGCTGTATTCCCATGGCAACTATCAGAACAGCATAATTGTCACACAAACTCACGCTGAGTTTGTGTTCGTGCATTCACATATGCTGCATTTTGAAGACAAGGATGTGGCATATGCTTCCAGCCTTATGTTCTGGATCCAAAGCCAGTTAGAAACAGCAGCAGTTCTACTAGCATCATGTGCATCATTAATAAAAGGCAACACCCAGACACCCAGCCCACGTGTCTTGTGTAGGCTTGGACCATAATAGAATGAGGGTATTAAACCAACCACAAAACACTAATGTAAAAATAAACAAACAAAACAAACATGCATCCTAATAATAGAAATGGGGAAAAAAATGGAGGATAATTAGAACAATTTATGACAGTACATAACAAAAAGATGACTACTGCTGCTGAAGCTCTAGTGCTGGTATTGAAGTTGTCTAGTTTACAATGCCAATCTCAAACACAGATACAAAGGGAAAGTTAGTCAAAAGATTAATTCTAGTCTCCAAATTCCCAGCAGCTCTATAGCACCCATCAATGAAATAACTTATGCAATCAATACTTCTACAAAGTGGGATCTTAAAAATGGTAGAATGAACCACTGCAAGAAATTACATGAAGAATCATGGAAAGTTTTTATAAAATTGAATTTTTTTGAGAACTCAAATAAAGATACATGATGACTCATTTAGTCTTCCTTTGCCCAGGAGGAACTCAGTAGGGAATCCCATCCATGTGTTTACAACCAAGACTTTCTCATTCTCATGAATAAAAAACAAAAATGCCAATGAAAGGTTTGCAAACTGACCAGAGGCACAAAACTACAGTTTTTCAAAACCACAGCTTGTATCTTTCCAAAAGACTGAAGAATGGCTAAAACAACATGGGATTTTTTAACTAAAAGCAAATGAATGTTATCTGAACTGGACATAATCTATTAACTGATCACCTTATCTATATGTAAAGCAGTTATGGAAGAATCAAGCAGTCTCTTAAACTGCAAGGAAAATATTTTAATGAACCAGAACTGGAAGCCTGCACAGGTTTTTCTACTTAACCTTGAAGAAAGGTTATATTAAAGCAGACTAACTGCAAAATATTACAAAGATATATCCACCTATTGGACTGAGGTAAACATAGAGAACATTATTGCAAAAGTGGTAGCCCAGATTTAGGACCCAAGTTCTCAAAGTCAATACAACAGTGCCTTATTGACATCAGATACGTCAGTTTTGTTTCTTAAAATTTTGCATAACTTCAGTTGGAGATACAATATCACAAACTCCATGTTCAACCAGCGCAGAAAAGCTGTATAGGCTTTGGATACCAGCTGGAATAGTATAGCCACTTACATGCAACAATTAACCAGTTTCATTTTCCTGGCAATGAAGAAATGGAGCTTGACTTTCTATTAGGAGGTAGGTTGAAATTACAACAGATGTTACAAGGTAGTTGTGAGTTTTAACAGCTTTTGTTATTACTCACATCAGACAATCCCATTAAAGAGATGGGGTACAACTTGGTAGCTCCCACAGAGATCAGTGGGATTTGTGGATCTTCAACAATTGCATGGAAATGGCTCTATGATGCACATAATGCACAATACCTTGGAAAGCAACAGCACAAGGAAGGTGAAAAACGCTGTTTTCGTCAAGGAAGCCTAAAGATAGTATGGTACCTGGGGGTCCCAAGGCTCTCTCTGCCAAACAAAGCCACACAAACTCAAACAAGAATATCTGCAAAGGAGAAAAAGGTGCATAGTCAAGTTCTTTGCACATTTCATGCTGAAGTAAGCTGGTGCCCATCATGCACCTTTTCTAAGTGGTAATATTAAGAGTGAGTTTTGAGCAGTGGAGCTGATGCCGGATATAGAACTATTCCCCAGGTCTGAGATACAAGAGTCTGTCAGCACCTTTCATCAATATACATCATATTGCTTAGCTAATGGAGCTTGGAAAGGATCTACTATTTTTCAATATTTTTCCCATTAGTGTAAATAGATGAGATTCTGCTCCAGGCCACATATGAAAAATGAAAAATTAGGAGAAAGACATGAATAAGCACAGGGTATGTGAAAGAAAGAGTGTGATTGCTCATATTCCTCTGCCTTAGAAAGGCATATTCTTCCCCTTTATGAAATCAGAAGTTTCCTCAAAGGAAGCAAGCTGATCTCACAGGTTTTGGTGAGCAAAAAGGAAAAAGTAATCAAAAAAAGCAATCCTTGCAGCAAAAACAAACAAGCAACAACCATAACAACAAAAAACTCTTTAAGGAAAAACAACAATTAGTTGATGAATTTCTCACCACTTAAATCTGTGTACAGTACAGAATTATGGAAGCACTTAAAAACAGACAGTCCTCATTTGGAGAAAATCTGCCACCATTTGCAGGCTTAGATGATTTTCAGTGTTTTTTTGTTTGGTTTGGTTTTTTTCCCCTCAAATTATTTTTACCTTCTTATTCTGATAGAAGCTCATTTCAGCTTTCAGTATTCCTCAGCTGACATATGTTGTGTATATATAATATATGCATATGTTTTTATGTGGATGTTGTAAGAAAAACCAAAACAAATCTGGGAAGAGATAAATACCATGCCACTTTCAGTCCTGACAAAATGCTGCAAGAAATTCAGTTTCCTTGTTCTGAAGAATTCATAGGGAACTTTAAAAGAAGTAAACAGATTGGTAACCCTGGCATAATATTATTTCCAAAAATACAATCTAGATTCCCTTCCTTCTCTATTTTTTAAGAATAACTTAACTAGTTAGGCACAGATGCTTGAACATAAGATGAATACAACAGAAATTATAACCTCCCAGCTACCATAGTTCTGGCTGCTGGGCTGAATCCTCAGGGTATGATTTAGTATTCTTACGCTCAAAATTAGATTTAAATAACATTAGGGTTGGGCTGTGGTACAAACCAACAGATGCTGGGCAATTCAAAGTTAAGGATGACACTTCATCACCACTGTTCTTAATACAAAGAAGGAAAAGTGTGTATGTTAAGGGCATAATTTCAGCCTTTCACATGAATTCTTCAGGGCTTACTGGCTTGTACAATGGCAATGCTATTTTAAGCACAGTTTTCTGTATGTTAAATGCCAAAGGATTTATTTGTATTCCAGTAATGACAAGTTTACAAAACTGAAAGAAAAGCAAATGATAAAACTGAGGAGCCACATTCCCAGGGAACCACTTGGGGAACTTTCTTCCTGCAGAGCTGTAGCATCCCAGCAGCAACCAGAAATAGGCCAGCAGGACTTGCCCTTTGGTGAGTGGAGGATTTCCCCCCAAGTCCTCCTCTCACAAGGGCAGAAGCTTGCTGCTTCCAGCCCACCAACATCTTCCAAGGATGATGTGCAGGGTGTTTTCTCACCCTGAAGCAATTTACTGACACATTAATGGGAACTCTGTGGGCTTTCTTTTGTTTATGATCGTGCTAATGAAGTGTTTGTTTGTCTGTGTGCCAGTGCTTTGCAGAATAAACTTCCAATTTATCACACTTGTGTTGACGTTTCTTCATCTGCAGCTAAATACAAGCAGAGATTGCACAAAAATTTTGTGGATGCTTTAATACCTTATCTACAACAGAAATGAGATCCAGCTGGAAAAATAACCAGTTTCGAGTAAGCCGCTCTCTAATTTACCACTGGATTAGGATTTGTTTAGTTGTATGACATAGGGTGTTCTTGTTCTTACAGCCTGGTGAAGAGTACAAAGATAAGTGGAAAAGGAACAACTTGATCACCAGAGCAATTTCCATGAAAAGACAGTTCCCTTTTAAAGAGGCAGATTATTCAATGTACCTATCTGTAGTAGGCTTGAACTCATTGGGAAATTTACCACTGTATAGGAGAAGGCAGGGTACTGAAGAACAAAAGTGCTGCTGCTATCCAGGAGAAATAAAGTGAAAAGGAATAGGAAAAAGAAATCAATCTCTCTTATCACTCTCCAGCTGCACATTGCATTTCTGCCTGCCACGCTTATAGGCAAATCATTGTATTACCTTTCCTCTTGTGAACAGTCCCACTGAAACATTTATGAAATGGAGGACATATATGGCTCATCAAAGGCTATGACCCTGTGGATAAATCTATGTACCTCTGTGAAGAAGTCCCTAGCATACTCCTCTTGCATTGATCTGCAGAAGAACACACAGGCTCATTGATGGCTCTAAAACATCTGGGGGCTTTTCAGCTACCACAGAATTTGGTCTGAGACAAAGCAGACTTTTAAAATATTTGCCATGTCCCTGCCAGCTACACCTTTTCACAGTGCTTGCAGGAGCTCCACAAAATCTGCAGAACTGGTTAGGCCACTGTGAAAGGGGTGTCCAGGTACTGCTTTGACCGTTAGCCACTGTAACACATACCATCTTAATAGAAAATGTGTTTACCTGGCTCCCATTACTACAGCCATTAATGCTAAGAACTGCTCTCTCTTTGCGAAGGAGCATGAGACTGAACAGCAGAATACTTCTTCCTTAATGTGCTAGAGTTCACAGCCTTCTCAGGTGTGAGAGAAGGGTCCTTCCCACCCAGCTCTGACAGCTCAGCAGCATCCTTTAATACATATGTTCCTTTCTTTTTGTTTTGTTGTTGTTGCTCTTGAGCTCAGGACTAAAATGGGATGAACACAATGGGACACTACCCCATGGCCTGGAGAGAGCTGCTGGCTTCCCTGGCCTGCTGTTAGTTCCTGTTGCCATCATCTTTGCAGCAAATGAGGATTCCAATAGTACAGACAGCTCCAAGAAGCTCCTACAAACTCTCTGAAGTACTGGTCTTTTACATTCCTTTACCCACTGCGCAATCAACATTAAAAAATAATAATAATAAAAAAAAATTCTTAGAGAGCCAAATTTTCTTGCTTTATACTGAAAATTGTCCTATTTCTATAGTTAACAATGAAAGTTCTGTGAGCAAAAGAATACTTAATGCACAGTAAACAGACACAAGCAACATCAGAGAAGCTTTGACAGCCTAGCGCAACTCAGGATCTTTCCCCATTTCCTCTGCTAACCCATAAATCTGTAGTCATTCAAATACGTGCCTTAGGATTTGGGGTTGGAAGGTGCTAGGAGGATGCCAATCATCATTAGTATAATTATCAGGCTTAGACATTATGTATTATTCCAAATATTTATTCATTATTGTGTCCCAGCTTAATATAAGCTACTTGAGGCAAATCTATTTCTTACAGAAGTATTATTAAGAGAAATTCTGAACTAGAGAAAACAAACAGACAGATATAAACAAGCAAATAAACTTTGCCAAGTTCCTTCAAGGAAGAGAAAGCAAGAGAAAAGAAAGTTTTAATAAGATGATCGATCCTAAAGCTGTCAGCTTGTATTACTGCCAATAAGCAAGCCTGTTCTGGGAGCACAGATGCTGATCTAATATATCTGGTTGGTGATCTAATTTAATATGTTAGATCTCTTCATGGTAGACAGTAGGTTTTTTCCAATTCTTCAGGGGAAAAATGAGAAAAAAATATCATAACTGTAAAAGCCATATGCTCAAGATATTTTTTTTTATTAAGCTTGAATGTTATGTAATGCAATCAGACACAGTTTTGTTGGAACCAATAGCACTATTTTGATTTCTGTCTGTCAAAATCCAGTTTAGCATCATTTGCACAGAAAGTGGCACTGCAGTTTCTAAAAATTTCACCTTAATTTTCCTGTCTGTTGTTGTTCTCAGTAAGATTTACTATTTTTATTGTTAGCATTACAGTGACAGCAAAGGACTGGGAGGCAGTTAATCTTATGCATTATACAGACATGCAGTGTAGCAGAAGATAGATATTCACCAAGAGGCAAATGTTAGAAATACCTAGAACAGACCAGTGGTGCAAGCTGAAACAGAGGCAAATTAAGCTAAGCAATTTGCTCACTTTCTTGGACTCATCACCAATAGCAGAGCCAGCTGAGCTCTCTAAGGTTTTCTGAGTTGATATGTTATAAAAATGTATCTTAAAAAATGGCATTTCCTTTGTATGTACATTTTTGGATGAAATTGTTTTGCAAAATAAAAAAATAAATGTAATATATGGAGGTGTAAAGACATTAGCAACCCATATTCCTGAGGCCACTGCTCAATTCTGTCATGTTTTTCATTTGTATTTTCCTGTAATTGCATTTGTCTATAACCTCTTATATTTACATTGAAAGCCCTTAGGAAAGGAAGAAACCTTTCTGTTCTGTGTTTGCACTTCATCTGGACACAGGAAACAATCTTATATACAATCCAACACAAATTTACCTTACTTTGGTGTACTTCCTTTTTTAACTATTTCATCTTCCATGTTTTTAAAAACCCAGAAGGGATCAAAAGTGATGGAATAAGAAATATAAATTAATATGTCCCAGTGCAATACAAACACCAACCTTGATCTGATTTGCTCTTGCTAAGTTCCCTTTCCTCGTTCTCAACGTTTGAAACAATAAGGAAGATGTGGACATATTGGGCAGTCCCACACCGCTGTGCAATGAAGACAGGAGTTTGTTCCTGCAGAACCATTTACTTGGCCATATCTCACCATAATGTGTCAGTACTATTAAAGATCAGAACTCAGTTAGGCTTACTCCTGTTGCCAGTCACTGACAGGACACACAGTGTAAAGTAGGATCAGTGCTCCTGTACTTCCAGAGAAGGCTCCCCTAAACCACCAGAAAATAACTTGAAGTTAATGCCGACTTACAGTGTATCTGTTGTATCTATCACCATTAGCAAACATCAAGAGATAAACACAGAATTAGCATTAATCTGTCATATTTCCCTGGGATACTCCAAATTTCCAGTGATCTGCTGGTAGTTTATTTTTAAAACAAAAGTGAGCCGAGTGGCTGAATTTCACCAGGAATCTCTTTGGATCTTGATTTATGACAAGTAAGAAGGAAAAACTGTGATGCTGTCATAACATAAATACACAGATCTTTTCATCTGAGTCCATAAAGAAAAAAGTGAGTGGCAGGTTAATTGCATTCCAATGGGAAATTTTATTTAAGTTTGGTCTCTCTGTTTCTCTCCTTCCTTAACACTGTCAACTTCTTGCTGTTGGCTTACTGTAAATGGGATTTAAGTAATATGTATTTATATTCTTGCTGTAATGGTTCATATTATGGTTGAGGAAAAGTAATCAGTAGCCTACCAGCAAGCTGGAAGCAGAAGGGACAGTGAGAGGAGAATGTGTCTACTTTACAGAAAATTAAGAAAACTTCTTCAAAGGATTTAAAACCAGATTGGTGTTTGTATGTGAATGACTTGTGTGTTTATCACAGCAGGAGACTGGCAGATGTGAACACATCAACCCACTGCATATAGGTCTCGGGGATACTATTTGAAAGTTTCTCCTGTCCTAAGGCAGAGCAGAGAAGTTCTGCCGTACCTCTTTTAATTCAAATCAGGTAAAGAAAGGAGGAAAGAAAGAGGCTGCAAATCTAAAATTTAACTTCAGAAAGCAAGAATAAATAGCAGGCTCGAATTCTCCTTTTTTTACCTAGAAAGGGACAAAGAACCACCTCCTGTTAACTTACTGATGAGCAATGATTTTGTCTGAAATTATCTTTCAAATAAAGATTTTTCTTCTGCCATTTTCTGTATGTAAACATGAGGAAGAGAAGATTAAACATTTTTAACTTTTCAGGAAAATTCTACTTGGATTTCAATTTTAAACTACTTTTCAGATTTCTGTTTGACCATTAAACTTTCCTCTGATGAAAAGGCCTTACAAGATTCTGCATTTGTCTCATCCTAACTTATTTCAGGTCTACAGACTTAGTATGAGCTATATTATTTTAGCTACCTATAAACCATTGAGACAGCATCATTCCTCAAATGTGGAAGAACATCTTCATCTAGATTAATATGGGTCATTTGAGGTTATGTTACATTTAATTTGTTTCCCAGTCCTGCAAAAAGTCTATGATTAAACAGAGAATTGAAGCCTAATCTGAAAATCAATTCAGAAACAAATGTTTAAATTCATCTCCTATCCTGTATGGATGAAGGAAGTAGCTGATGGAGCGTTACATATTATTCAATCACCTTTTAATGGAGGGTACTCAGAGTCATGATGATCTGAGACTTTCATATCACTATCCCCTGGCTTCTTTCAGATTAGAAAATGCATTTGACTGTTGTTACAACCTTGCTATGGCCACACTTTTTAAATAGTGGCCCCACTTCTTAAAATGTCCTGGAAGTAAAACAGAGGAAAAAAAAAAAGAAAACAGAACTAAATTAGGCTAAAGAAAGATGAAAGTCAGAATGAACAGCTTGTCCAAAGTTGCACAACATCAATTTCCAAAGCAGTGATAAGATAGGTTAAGGATCTCTTCCCCAAATTCTTTGATATTGAATATTTCCATCTGTCTCCTTTAAGGAAAAAGTATGTCTGATCTGAAAATGCTCAATACAACTTCCATCTTTTAACTTCACTCCTTTCACATATGCTTGAGTAGCTCAAAACTCTCACCTCCTCTTTATCTTTTTCCTACGTTACACTTCCGTTTCAATAATGAAATACTCAGCATGATTTTCCAGTGCTGTTAGAGTTATTCTAATATCTCGTCAGACGTTAGGGCTACCCTGGAAAGCCAAGAATGGAAATAGTGGTCAGAGGGGAGGGGAACAACATCCCAAACCTACAAACCCTAGGACACCTGAATGGCTGAGAAACATTTCTTTGAGATGGAAGTGCTATTGTATGGCAGAAAGCACAGCAATACAGAACAAAACCAACAATGTTTTGGCACTAACAGGGGGCAGGAACGTCTACAGATAAAGCTCGGGAGTACAAGCTGAATGCTGCTGGAAAGCTAGTGCAGAATTGAGCTTATGAGCTATATGAAGTAACTGACTGGAACTAACTTACTGTGCCTGCTATGTTCTCAATGATACATGGTTCTAACTACCTTCCATTGCCTCTATATTTACATATCAATAGGTAGAGCAGGGTAATGCCAGTTTAGCACAATGCAAAGTGAATTTGCACTTCTTCAGGTTCTGGTTCTTAACCTCATCTGAAACTGGAGATCAGACTAAGCTTCAGATAAAAAACATAATGACCTATAACCATTCTCCACAATTTAAAGTGATCAGTAGAAAATCCAGTAGAATGATGTAAAAAGTGGTGTCAAAGATCAATTACAGTACTCTTCAGTGGCAAAAAAAGACACCTTTCTAATTAAAACGGAGGTGACAGCGTAATGTATCTTGACTCTTACTTGATTAAAATGAGTCTTGCTCTAAGACTTTCAGAGACACAGTGGACTTTTCTACATCCAATTTTCCCTGTTTACTGAACCAGCTAAACCAGCAAAAATATTTTAATATTTAATTCATAGAATGGTTTAAGTTGGAAAGAATCTCAAAGATCATCTAGTTCCAATCCCCTGCTGTAGGCAGAGAAGCCAACTGCTGGAATTCTGTTGTCCTTGGAAGGTCTGTCTGGGTACCTATGTATGTGTGGATGTGTTTACGCCCCTGCTCCTCTCCCTGCCCAGTGGACTCACTAGCTTTCCATGTGAACTGGTGCCTCTGGGTATCTCTAGGTGGATCACTCCTTGCCCTGGCTTCTTCTCGAATGCCCTCTCACATAGCAACTCCCCTCTCCAATACAAAAAGGCCACCACATTGGTGCGGACCTCCTTAGAATATCATTCACTGTGTTTTAATTCTGCCAAAAAATCCATCAAATTCTCCTTTAACA
Source organism: Perdix hodgsoniae (assembly GCA_035772895.1). NCBI lineage: Eukaryota > Metazoa > Chordata > Aves > Galliformes > Phasianidae > Perdix > Perdix hodgsoniae. The sequence continues at coordinate 4,128,067 of JAPSGF010000050.1, forward strand.
TTTTGGAATTCTCCTGCATGAATCTGTCAACAGTGAAAAGCAGTGCTATTCAAAAGGAAAACACAGTGTGTCTCTCTGACAAATAGCAGAACAGCCTTTGGTGACAGTGATGTGCTTTATTTATTTATTTACCTACTGTATATTTATTTATTTTACACGAATGTATTCAATAGCCCTTACTTATATCATATAGCACAGCACATAACATCCTATAGATATTCCCCCAGCTGTGATATTCCTCCCACCACTTGGCTCTGATGCCCCACAAACTGTCATTTTCAAATGTCCGCATCAGTTCATCCTTCATAAATTCAAGCCCTTGCTGCACATAAAGTCTGCCCACGTGACTCCATGCTCTTGTTCTCCCCAAAATTTAGATTTCAGCTGTCAGCTGAATGGCAAACTTCTCATTGAAATGTCATTTCACGCACTGCTAGGTTTCCTCTTCTCCCCCGCCCTCTCCTTGTCACTAACAGAGCTGTTTTGAATCCATACAGTCCCGATCTACACGACAAAAGGGTAACGAGACTTAACTGCAGGTCACATTTGGACAGAAGCAGCAAAGAATTTCAGGTAGACAAATGATGGGTGCTACCTGGTACCCGGATTGGTTCCCTAAACGCATTGGACTTAGAGTCATCCACACATTCAACTTGTGGGAAACAGCTGTCACAAGGGCAGAACATATCCGATGCGGATCAAAATAAACATGTTGGAAGAAAATCCCTGGACAACAATCAGTCAACTGGCAAACTCTGGAAGAATCCTATGTAGAATCTCTAGATTTTAGATAAACCCTTAGATATACCTTCTTTCTACTGAATACAGCAGGAATATACTGTGCATACATCCTTAATCCCATTATAAATGCCTAAATTTAGAGCGGATTAGTTTGGGATTAAAGAGCCTAGCTTTGTGAAACAGATGCTATGATAGATCACTGATGATTGTGAACTATCCTTCTTGATGAATCCAAGAAGGAGTTTTTCTTCCTTTAGTGGTGCTGTGGCTGAAATATCCATACGTGAGTCTAGTGCCATTCTGTGCCTCTGAGAGCCTGATACTTTCAAGCTGTTCTGTTGGCTGTGCTACCCAAACAGATATACTTTTAAAACAGTAGTTCAGGGCATGGTGGAGTCGTCTAGATGCTTATGTTATGTTAATCCCACTCAAATACAGACTTAATGTATTGCAAGCCTGTTTATCTGATCCTGTTTCCACATCTCAGATGTGAGTGCGTAAACACCTTAGTCCCACGGGCTAAATGAGAGCTCAGCACCTGAAAGCTCACCACATGCTGGATTTACTACAGCATTATTATTCCAGAGGGCTACCAGATTGCTGTAAGCAAACCTTGAGGCCTATCTAAAACCTTTATTCTGTCTGAAGAGTCCTGCCTTGTTAGTATGGAATTGAATTGTGAAGTGATGCCTTGGCTTCTGGGTCAGTGATTCTGGTTCAGCACAGCTTGCTGAACTTAACTCTCGGGCTGGACAAGCTAAACTGCCTCAACCTAGATCAGTGCCAGAGCTAAGAATGAGAAAATCCAATTAAACTGCACTGGGATATGGACTCTCTCATATGCAAGTAGTTCAGGTACTGCTGAGGTAGATGCAATCATGAATCAGAAATTAAATCCTGTTTCCTCTGTTGTATTCTTTATGCAATGATACAGTATTTGGGGAGGAGTCAACTCCAGACTTAGTGCTTCAAGAACAATCTTGTTTCTTTCATATGAGTAGCAATTAGCCAGAAGAATGATTGCCAAGAGCTGTAGTGTTACTAGGCAAATTAAAGTTAAAACGGTAAGATTGTGTGTTCAAACTTTAAAATCTAAACACAAACATCTTTCTGAATTAACTGAATTAAAATCACAGAATCATAGAATGGAAGGGGGGGAAGGAACCTCAAAAGACCATCCAATTTCAAGCCCCCTGCCATGGGCTGGCTGCCAATCACTACATCAAGCACTGGATTTTTAAAAGAGAGGAAAAAGAGAAAACAAGTAACTTCAAAATTAAAATACTTTTATTTGATAAGTACTTTCATATTCACTCAAGAGAGGAGAAATATAGGAATATATATTTTTCCCTAGTGTATAAGCGAGACTACTAATTGTTACATAAAGAAATGCCACAGGTTAAAGACTGGGGTTATTTGTGCCAAAAATGCTTTGACTTTGTGCTTTATGATGCTCTGAAAACTGAAGTAAGCATTACAATGAACTGCAAAGGTTTGATTTTTCCCTTGATGTTCTGGGTTAGGGAACAAAGACAGTAAGAAGTCAAAAAAAAAACCCACCCCAAAACAAACTAAACAAGGTGGAGGGGAGAAAATGGAAAATAACATCTGCTATGTTAGTGTCTTGATGTCCTCTAACCTACACTTATCACACCTCCAACAAACACAGCAAATAATTGGAAGGAAACCATCATTTGTAAACAGAAATAAGGTGCCCAGAGGACTGTTTACTAGCAGAAATGCAAATTTTTATTGCATTTGAAAAAAATGAGCTATTATCTCTCCATAAAATATATAATTATATTGGAAAATGCTCTATTTGGTGATTTTCCCATGATGCTTTCCTCATAGTCCTACTGTTTACCTTCATCCTTAGGTGATGGACGCAGATTTGTTCATACTATTCACCAAAGCTGAACTATTTCACACCTGTTTAACCCTCCTTAAAATTCTTTAACTCAGGTTTTAAATCCAAAAGTTAGGAAAAGTGTTATATTTTGTTTTCTTCCCGCACATGAAATATTTCACAGACAGATTACTCCTCTAAATGCTCCATTATGAAAAGAAACTGATCTGATAGCAAATGGAAGATCCTGGTATCAGACCCTTTCTCTTGTGTGGAGCAGACTGAGTGCTCCTACTCTCCTGCTGTGCTCTTTTCTATTCAGGAGGAGCTCTGCAGAAGTGTGAGCCACCCCATGCTCCTTCCCCATAGCATCACAGTAGAGCCTAAGGAAGGAATAATAACACTTCACAACAGAAGCATGGTACACTTTATAGCTGCTGGTGTTTCTGAAAACACCATGCAGGAAAGAGTCAACTCAAACATGGGCCAAACCAAAACTCTACAGTGTGATGGCAAATTTGGTGAGGTTTTGTGTGTGTGTGCGTGTGTGAAGACATTCACCTAATCTTTTGAATGGTTTCTGGTAGGAACATAGACCAACATAATCTATAGTACAGCAGAATGTGTAGTAGCAGTTACCTGGGCCATGTAGCGAAGACCTCCAGCCCAATACATACACACAGCAGCATCTCCCCAGCCAGAACAAAGCAATGGCCTGTCCCCATTTATCTTTTCAATTCTGTCACCCTTGAGAAGGATATCAGAAGGACAGGAAGAAAGGTTACAAAGACCATAAGAGTTACACTTGGGCTGTACAGGAGTACAATGAGTGTGAAGGAAAGATGTGCCACTGGGATAGGTTTCTGAAGGACTGCACAGTTTAAGTGTTTTCTCCTGAAAGTAGATGACTTCAAACTTGGAAACAACATTGATTAACATTCTGAACAACGCTTGCTGCCAGAGAGGAAGACAGATAATCTCACCTTGAGCCTCTGCATACTGTTGCTTTTCTGATTATTCTTCCACAGAGTCAGACGGAAGCCATAATCTTACAGTGCTGTTAGAGGGTTTTCACTCCAATTAAGAGGTGAGTCAGCAGCAATGTATTTCTTTCAACCTTGCCAATTAGAGCCAGCTATAATAAATCTATTTGCTAGGCGAGCATAAGAAAATGCCAGTGAAGATAATTCAAACATCATAGCTTGTTATTTAAATGATTTATTATATATATTTATTATAGGTATCTAATTTGTACAGATTTACCAATCTACTACCTAACGTGATGACAGGAGAGTAAGAGTCATAACCCAATTTCTTATTCTGGCTCCCAAGATAGGTATACAAGAAATTTAAGATAAGTGTGGGTATTTACAGTCATGCTACCTGCCATTGCAAAGCACAGAATGATCTTTTCTCACTTGTATACAGTAGAAGGTCTCAAGCTATCAAACAAAGGAATAAGGAAATCAGCAACCTAAAATTCTGGTATCTAATCTGTGTTACTCACATCATCTTTCACTAGAGACAAAAGAGAAAGATTATCTTCTGAGATGATTAATCCCAGCCTGAGAGGGGTGTCTAAAACTGGAGGGATTTTTCACACTCTGCTAACTAGAGAGGGAGCTCCGACAAGAAGGTCAGATTAGACATGTGCCCCGCAGATAGCTAAGGTTAGAGAGATGAATGCTTGCCTGTTCACTCTGTTGAATTGGACTTTCATTATCTACACATGTTGCATTTAGGGCAGCTGAGTTCTGTTTCTATAGCTGCTCAGACTGCAAACTACAGTAATAATAATCAGAAATGTTTCTAGTCCCTTGTCTTGGACATATAACTTCAGAGTTCTGTATAGACAAATTATATTTGGGAGATCCTTGTTTACAGCTCCACTTTTTTTCTTAAGCCACTGAGCATCATTTACTCACTGGTACTCACTCACTAGTTGGAGAAGAGGTCTCAACCAAACAACTGAAATTAATATGAGATAAAGACTTCCAACTCAGGTTTTTCTATGATATGAAGTGTAAACTACAGTATAACAAGTACAATTTCACATCTCTGAAACACAGTGATTTTTCCCAGAGAAAAACAACAGCCATTTAAATAAATACAGAAACAGAAGCAAGTCAGGATTCTTCAGTTACCTGAAGTTGCAGTGGAAAGAGATAGAGTCTGAAACAATGCATGAACAAAGCAGGTGGCTCAAACACTCACACTGCAAGTCATCTGAGCAGTCCCCTTTCTTCAGTCAAAACTGGTTGGGAATTAGATTCGTCACTTGGATGAGAGCAGGTAAGACAGCAGAGTAATTGTACATTGCTGTCAACTGTAACATGGTTATTGGACCAACACAGAGTAAATGAAGGTTTAGATTTTTATAATTATTTTTGCTCCATCAATTTGCAAGGATTACTCCTGATAAGTACAGCACTTATAACTGCTATTTAAAAAATAATGAGATATGGAGGGACAAAAGTGGCAGGCAAAAATCAGAAATGCCAAGCTAAGCCCAGAAATCCCTCAGGCTTATAGCCCAACACATCCTTCTACTTTTGGGTAGGAAAAATCTATTCCACACACCATGTTGGAGCTGGTATCATGCTTCTGAGCAAGGCCCATGAACATGGCCAGGCTGCAAAGAGTACTGAGTATGAGCTAAGAGCCAACCAGAAGGATCATCACAGCCTTCTCGTTCTGCTTCCCTCCCCTGCTCTCCCCAGCCACCAACCAGCAGCATTTCCATGCATGATCAGTTCGGAAACATGAGCAGCATTGGTTCAGTTTGGTGAAATCCAAAAGGACAGCACTGTGTAAGGAAGGAACACTCTTACTTGGTTCGGCTGTAGGATTTCTAAATGTCCAAAATAAGAAAGATGACTAAAAGCAGGAGTGTACATGTGATCTCGGAACTGGTGCAAGGATGGTCAAAAGGGACTTTATCCATTCACTGTCTGTGGCTACTAATCTTTGTCATTCAGTATCTGTTCTACATGCTAGAGACATATTTCAGCAGCTCCCAGACTAAGTGTGAATGTCTTCAGCAAAAGCAGAACATTGCCAGTAAAATATGCTGTGGGAATCAAAGGCAGAGTTTGGAGTGAAACACACCCCAAGCCTTGCTTGGTCTTCCTCAGGCGTGGGTTTTCTCTGGTAGTGAAGTTAGTCTGAAAGCATGGAAAAGTAACCACCTCCTGCACACAGAGTGAACTTGAAACTTCTGACAATTTTTTCCCTACTTTAATATTGAAGAAAGAATATAAACGTCCTAAATTGGTTCCTACATCCTAGGAGCTCCTGATATGTAAGAAATACCTTCAGGAACTGGCTATTGATCTATTACAAAAAGTGAGCAAATTTAACCAAAAATGAAAACCAAAACACTTTAAGAACAGTTCCATGCACCGAGTCGTTTTCTGTCAGTTTCACTGTTAATATTGGGTTATGGCCTTTGGTAGCTTTCTGCATTTCAGAAATCTTCTAGTGTGCACATCCATTGTCCTGCAACAAGTTAACTTTCTTGCCTACCTGCTTGTTACACCTGTCAATCATGTGTGAAAACCCATGCTGGAAAGTAATCTGATGCCACAGTTGTACTCAATAGCAGTGATAACGATGAAGTGTGAGGCTCAAAGGACTTTGGTGGCAGCAAACCATCCACAATCCGAACTCCAGCATTTACTCTCAGGATAACTTTCAATAAGCCCTTACCAGCAAAAGAAAAAAAGAAAATCCTAACAAAATAGAAAGAAACTAATATTAAAATGTGAACTTCTGACAGGAGCTAAAGCTTGCATGCAGGGTTCTTTTCCAAATCTTGCACAGAGAAAGGACAGTGGGGAAATTTAAGCAGAGGAAATAATTCTTCATTTCCTATGCACTCTTGACTCCTATATGTATTCTCAGAAAAACAAGCTGGCTCTGTACCTACATGAAGCATTTTGCATCCAGATGACTGAGCCATGAAGGTGTTTCACACTGGGTAATTGGAACCCAGTAGAAAGAAACTTTAAACAAAACAACAACAACAAAGGAGTGAAAGTAACACTTTCACCTAGGTCCTTCCTGCCTATCTTTATATCTGAGCCACTGGGGAGTACTTGACTTTACAGGAGACAGAGATAATTTCTGCTTTGTAGAAAACCTGCTCATGCTTGACCACAGACACAATCAGATGAGCAAGGAGCCTACCATGATGTATGTATACCAACTACTGACATTTGGGTAGGCCTCACTACTTTAGATCCTACAAAACCAGACCAATGCACCCATCTAGGTCTGGGGCAGGCCAACCACAACAGGGCAGCTCCTTATGAGTTAGCACCAGTGTGCCCTCCATGCCAACATCACAAATGAGCCAAAAGAAGGAAGTCTTGGCAGTCTGATTAAAGCAAACTCCAGGGTAAAGCAAAGCAAAGTAGAAAAATAAGAGAATTAGTAGTAAAGGATGAGAAGCCCCCCCTCTTACCCATAAACCTGCATGTACAGTCTGCTGCAACACCAACATAGAGGCTGGGACCAAACTGATTGATGCATTCGTCTCCCTAAGGACTGGTCCTGGCTCACTCAAAGCTGGCAGCAGCACTTTTCAGCAACAATGTACACCCACCCTTACCTTCCCAGTGCCTTCACAGTTTACGCAATTAAAGCTGAGACAAAGTTAATTTATTAGATAACATTTTCATAGATTTTTCTCCTCCTCCTCTACCCCATGCAGAAATTGTGTTTAAAAGAATGGGAAGAAATAATTTCAGGTACAGATATATTGTAGATTTTGACAGTAGCTTCAGCACAAGCAACTGGTTTCAATTTTTTTTTTTTTTTTTTTTATAATGCATTATCATATTGTCATCATGCATTGCTTTCCTGAGCTTTCTATCTGGAGGGGAAAAAATGTAGGAAAAAAAGATTTAATTAAAAAAATAATAATAATAATTTATGAGTTTGTGGTTACTAACACAGCACACATTTTAATTAGTATTGGATATGTCCCCTCAGAAATCCTGCATTAAATATTTTAAATAGATACATACAAGTAAGGTTCTTCTTTTTTTTTTTTTTTTTTTCTTTTTACCTGAGTGCAAATATCTCATTTACCTAAATCAATACATATTGATTTATGGATGATGTTTGTGTCTTTATGTATTACATCAGCTTGGACCGATCCCTTGTTGTTTTTTTTTTTAACTACATTCACTAGTTTCCCTTAAAAGATAAAGTGCTCTGAGGGATATACAAAGGCAACAGAAACAATGCTCAAACATGCATTGCCATTCACTTCTCCCAGTCTGTATTTAAGACAATACCTCTGGTTTAGATGCTTGTATAATTTAAATCAGGCATGCACAAAAGCTCAGCAACAACAGACCTAGGTGGAAGGATGGACCACATGGAAAACCCAAGTGTGTGTGTATAACCTAGAAACGTTTTGGCCCTGGACTTCATGGAAAGGTTAGCAAAATGTCAGCCTGTCACATCTTATTAACAGTAATAGTAACAACTCTCACTTCAAAACACAAATGCCACCTGCAGATCTTAAAGTTCTCAGCAAACGTTAGGACATTAGCCTTAGAAAGGTAATGCTTTGCTTTTTATCTGCCTCCTACTGAGGTAGGAGGAGCAGAAAGAGCAGAGAAAGACTCCAGACTGTGCCCAGAGATGTACCCGAGGTGAGAGCAGAAAAAAGAGAAAAAGCAGATTTCACAGAGGAAAACACTGGAGTAGCCAAGGCAAAATCAAATGCAGCGGGAGAAGGCTCTCTTCTTATTTCACTATCTATTATTTTTAAATCATAACCAGATCTGGTGTAAACCAGAGTTAAACTGAATTGTGTTAGTGTTGTATCCAGCCCAGCATGGTTGTTCAGTAAATATCAGAAGAGGAGATTGGTAACAGATCAACAGAATGGGTTTTTGATCTGCTTCATACTTCACAAATGCTGCAGATGCCCTTTGCTTAAAATAAAAGAGGCCAAACAAAAGCAAATTTAGCAATAAGTTTCACTAACTTGACTCTAATTGAACTGTCGTGTGTGTAACCATTCCAGAGAAATGGCAATCCCTGCAATCAGCTGAAAGGAAAGAGGCTGCAGGAAAAATAAGGCAGAGACACAGATAAGAAGATTTTATTCTGCTTTACTTGACAAGTTTTATTATACTGAGAAAACATAACATATCTAATCTCTTTGCAGCTGTTGCAGCCCTTCAGCCTTTATTACTTAAATTCTATTAGATATAAAATTGTTTTTATTTGTCAATGGCATGATATCTTCTTTTATTATTATTATTATTATTATCATCAGAGAGTCTTGCAAGTATGGCTATGAACATAATTTCTGGTCCATCTTCTCACCAATAGTTAAGGTTACCCTGTAATGTTTGCCTGTTTAAATGACATACTTTTTCAAAAGGCCTAGAGAGCGGTGCATGTTGTTAGTACATACACAGTGGCACTAAATAAAACTCAGCAAGTAATGAAAACCTCTGCAAACTAACTGGGAGAGCTAATTATTTCTATTATGGGTGTTGAAATTCCAATCATATTGGGCGCAGCTGAATACTTATTAATGTGAAAGTCTTGAAACAAAGACTTTCACCACTGTACACGGGTTTTTCTGTTTGTCATTTATGAAACTTTAATTCTCTATTTTTCACAGAAAGATGAAGGACATTCTTTTTCCAACAGGAATTCCTACTGCTATCGGGAAAGTAGTAGGCAGCAGCTACAATAAAGCAGCTGTGCTGCCTGTTTCTCCCCTGTCCCTGGTACAACACCTCAGACCCTAACTGGATGAGAGGGGTGCCCTCATCACAATTTCACCATTGTTCAAGGAAAGCTGTAACAAAAAGCTATGACCACCCTCCTCCCTTCCCACACAGTATGCACACCTCACTTCCACACACGCACACTTTTCATTTTTGAGGTGAGATATTTTACTTTCTAGGAAAGTGATTTTTCTAGCATCACTGCCAAAGAAAATCAGAACATGTCATAATCTAAATTCTCTTAGAGCTGGTTTCAACAGATGATTTTTGACCAGATGTTCTTGCAGTGTCAGCAAGTTAAGACAGAGAAAGGGTAGGAGGAACATTAAGGCAAAGGTGTCTTGCCCACAAAACTCCCGCAGACAAAAATATAATATTAGCATTTCCCCAGATGCCTGCTCTTGTTTGCACTGGGAGCATCACATTCATCCTGCTAAAAAGGGCACTTTCATACTGAACAAAATTAGTATTTGAGATTCCCAGTGCCATAAAAGTTTAACAAATGAGTAAGACACTGATTCTGGATGCATAACAATAAGGAGAGGGAGTTGTTTTCTCTTTCGCCTATTGTTTTTTATTGATATTGTAATCTCTTTCTCTCTTTTTATTAGTTTAATTTTCTTTTGTGTAATTTTGTTTTTATAGAGCAGATTTGTCCCTGCTGTACCTCTTGTAGAATTTCAGGAGAGACAAACATATCCCTTTGTGTTTTCAAGAGATAAATAAAACATTAATACCTTTCTCCAAGCTTTCATATTTAGATATTATGGGTAATTTTTCTGTAGCTTCTCTTTATTGTATATAATAGTCACGGCTAAGACATGGCTCATGAGAAGTTCATGATCTGCTTGCTTATGAAATGTGCTGATTTTCTGACTGCATATTTTAGTACGCTGAAATGTGAAAAGCATTCGTTTTGGACAGCAATATGTATGGAAATGAATTGAAAAGTTCAGGAGCTGGAAGTCACTGCCTCAAGCAGGAACGAGACAGTGTGAAGCAGTTGATCTTCAGTAACTTGCTTCCAAGGAATCAAAAGCTTTTCTCTCTTGCTGTCATACTGTGCAATGTGCAGCGTCTCACAAATTAACCTCCTCAAAACAATGACCAATATTTTAGAAAGATAGGCAGCTCTTTTAAGTGGGCAGCAGAGAGTTAAGAAGCTGGATGAGATCACAGATGTAAGAATGCATACATCCAGAAGCAATGAGGTCTTCCAAGACAGCAGGCAGAGGTATGCTTTGGAGAGATAGAAGGATATCAAAGACAAATGAGAAATGCATGAAAAATGCAGTGATAAACCTGATTTGGAAAGATACAGGTATATGGTGGGGGAGTTAAAACATTACAGAGATATCTGAAGTGAGACTGGAAAGAAGGAACAAAAAGTCACAGCTAAATGGTGATTTTCCTAATTAGCAGGTTGTGAAGAGTCATGCCCTTCATGAAACTGAAACTCTATTTCAAGGCAACTTGGTGAGTACATGACAAGTCTTCAGAATCATGAATCAATCATGTATTTTAGTGACCTATTAGATCAATTTTTTCAGGTTGTATTTCTGATAGTCAACCAAAGTTTGGGGACAAAAAGTCCAATGAGTGTCTACAGAAAGCCATGACAATTCATACACAATTAGAACTCAGTTACTAAATGAGAACTGAGTTACCAAGCAGCATGGGGAACACAAAACAGGGGCTGCAATCAGCCCATTACCTTTCCTTTCTTCTGCTCCTTTATCACCACTCTCTACCCCTGCTCTAGCATGGGGTTCCTCTCACACAATAATTCTCTCCTGTACTGATCCTACACGGACATCCCATAGGCTGCAGCTCTTCAAGAACTGCTCCAACAGGTCTGTACTACAGGGTGCATCCTTTAGGAGTAATTGCTCAAACATGCTCACACATGGCAGCTCCTCCAGACCTTAAACTCCGCTATCAGCTCCTCTCCATAGGCTACAGCTCTGGCCCAGGGCCTACTCCTGCTTGGATTCTCCATGGGCTGCATCCTTCTTCAGGCTACATCCACTGCTGCACCATGGGCTCCCCTCCACAGTCTGCATGGACAACCATGCTAGTTGTCCCTGCTGGCTAAGTTCTGGCCAGCAAAGGATCCTTTTGGAGTCAACTGGAGCATTCTCCTATCCAGTATAGAGCAGCTGCTGGATTCTGCTCACAGACATTAACTCCACAGCCTCCTGCAACCACACCTTGCCATATAAACACAATATAACACATCAAACTGTGCTTGACAGTGATATTTAAGACCTTGTAGGGATGGAGAGTGGGATATCCTTAAAGTACGTAAATATCAACTTCATCACAAAATCCTTCTGTCATAGCCAGAAGTCAGGCCTCCTCCATCTACATGGTGTTCCCCCACTGTGCTCTGAGGGATATACAAAAAGATATTTACCTGCCCAGGGGCAAATTCAACAGGACATACATGATCAAAACATCAGTGTCCTAAAGGAAGAATATGTCTTTTTAGTGCAACAATTAGAGCACAGCATATAGGGCAAATCGGAGGCAACTGAATCATATAGTCATTTTTGGAATTGTTTCTATTTATTTATAGCTCTTTTATATATCCAACAAAACTTAATGTGAAGTACTTTCACAATTTCTAAACCCCTTAGTCATGTTCTTTCTTGCTTTGCTCTCCATCCCCTGTAACTGGGCAGTGTGGTGTTGGGTTGGTACCTATTTTGCTTAGAGATTCAGGCAAGTGGAATCAAATAAATGTAACCCACTCAAAATGACAGTGCTCATTACAAGTGGTTGGTAAAACCAGAGAGCGTGGAGTATTGAGGCCTGAAGCCATTGAATCATAAAATAAGCACAGACTTTCTCCCGCTAGAATATTCAATGACTCAGTTTTCCTATTTTTTTTTTCTTGAATGCATATACTAAAACTGTTTTCCAATTAGTAAGCAATGAGCTTTTATTAGACTTCTCAACACCACTATAGACATGATTTTGAGCACACCTGAAATTTAATCATATAAATAACTCTATCCTCTGAAGATGAATTCGGAAATAACATGAAAACACAATTCAGGCCACAGGAAGATGACAGAAAATCCAAGAGTCTTCCTGAGATTACAGAGAAGCATAGCAGAATTTTTTTCATCCAGTTGGGTGCTTTTGTCATGTTTCTTTTGTTTGTTTTTATAAAATGATAGGGTTTCTGCTGTGTGTTAGGAGCAAATAAAACAGTGCATGCACTCAAGTATTAGAATTAGTAAAGTATAACATTTCTGTTTTGATATTTATTGCTTTGCACACAGAGCATTATTCAGATTTTCAGAATCTAAATATGAAAAAATAAAAAATGAGCATAGCTGCAAGGATGTGATGCAACATCAACTGTCCAGAACTGAGACATTAAATAATTATACGGTACGTAGCACAGACAAACTACAGTCCAAGCATAAACCAACAAATCTTCATTACACTACTCTGAGACAGAAACTGTATTCCTACTTTGTAAATGGGAAACTAAAAAAAAAAGAAAAAAAAAGAGCAAAATCTTTACTGTTCTATCATAACTATGACCAAATGACTGTATTATCAATCACTCATGTTAGCTAGCTTACACAAAGTATTATACAAGAATTAGAAATGGCTTATGCTAACCAAAAAAAAAAGGACAATAATAAGCTCAAAACCTGAAAATTTCACTTATCAACAATAACAACAACAAAATCCCTGTTTTTCTATTTGCTTTGGAATTAGGCAAGAAATCTACATTAAAGGAATGTATGTTTTCAAAGACATTATCATTCCAGGAGCATAATAACGTGGCTCTACAGAAACTGGAAGGTTACTTCTGAAAAGAATCACATTTAGTCCATAAAAACAATCTAATTAATTTAATAACATTTAATAGAAAATAATTTTGCCCATCTCTGGAGGACTTGTAAAACCAACAGGTGAGATTTAATTATACAGAATCATGATTTGGAGGGAAGAATCAGTGTCCTCTCCATCTTTGGCACCTTACTCTTTCTAAAGTACTTCTGAGTGCTGTTTCCCATTAAAGCTATATCTAACATAGAGCATCTTTACATCGAGGCCACAGAAGTGAGACACTGCCGCATCAATGCAGGATAGAGGACTCTTCAAAGCTATGCTCTGTGTAACAAAGAATACTTCATCTTTCCTGCTTGTTATGACAGTGCATTCAAGATGGAATGGACCTGTGCTACGTTCAGTGTACTTTCTGAGTAAGCAATAGGATGGCTAAAAATAACTATGAAGATTAATCTAAACTAACAGAGCTGCTGAAAAAAAATAATTTTACTGCAGCTGGTTGCAGATATCTGTCTTTTTCTCTGCCATGAGAGGTATCATGGTACTCAGGAGAATGCAGGTTGTTGTTTTTTTTTTTTCTTTTGTTTTTGTGTGTGTGCATGCATGTGTGTCTTTTGTTGTTGTTTGGTTGGTTGGTTTCGTTTTTTGAAATTAGTTTAGAGCCAGCACATCTCCCTGATCTGACACATCAGACACCTACACCAGCATTAGGTCTGGCCAAAGGAAGATGGGGAAACAAATTGCCTGGGATGAAAGGAAAAGCAGCACTGCTCTTCTCTCGCTTGGATTTAAACAGTATTAAATCCAGTGCAAAACTGCAGCTATTGTGTCTGCCTCCAAATAACAAAACAAACAGTACAAAAGCATTAGGGAAATAAATATGAGAAAAATAAATAAAAAAGAGTAAAATACCACCTCTGATAGCTAAGAAAAGAAAATCATACAACTCTCAACTCTGTAATTCAATCCTAATAAGCAGTCTGGCTAATAGAACTGGATAATAGATTATATTTGATGATTCATCAATTAATGAAATACATGGACACTTTCTGTAATTTTTCAGCTGAAAGGGACTGTGGAGCTGTTAGCATAAACACATGTGGCAATGTTATAACAAATTCAGAAAAAGAGATCTCAGTGTACTCAGCAGAGAAAAGGGTTGGCCAAGGCTCAAAAATATACTTCTGTGGTAGGTTTAGTTTGCCAAAAAGTGGAGTTCCTGGAAAACCACATTTTTTTTATTATTTAAACAATTTGCTATCACCCTATTTGATAATTGGTCCACTCCAGTTTTGTTTTATATATATGTATGCACAGAATCACAGAATTGCAGGGGTTGGAAAGAACCTCTGGCAATCATCAAGTCCAAGCCTCCCTGCTAAGGCAGGTTACCTACAGCAGATTGCATCTCATATCAGTAGTAGTTTCACAATATTGGAAGAACACTGACCGGTTTTACTTAACAAAATTTTTTTTCATGTAAGAAATCTGAGTTGCACATAAACCTCAATGAAATTGCCCAATTTTAATTGTAGTTCACACATTCCATACATACACACAACGGATAAATACATTTAAATAGTCTGTTTTTGCTTAAAAAACAAAACAAAACCTACTTTTCACTCCCACCTCCGATTTTGGGAATCTGAGTTACAGACAGCATTGTGTTCTTTGCTGGTCAGACTTTCGTGCTTCACAGAGGATTACATCTGAATTTAGCCAGCTTTATAAACTGCTGTGCACTTAATTAGACTCTCCAACAGAGTAGAGTTTCATCAACATGTCAGCAAGGGATTTCAACCTTGGGAACAGTAGAATAAATTACTGATGCATTAACTAACTTGTATATATGGTATAATAGCTACAGAAGGATAAATAGGAAAACAACAGATTTTTCTACCAGCTTTCAATGCTGAAAACCAAGATGGCTTCCATTTCCTTTTCATCTGCTGACTGTATTTGTTACATTTGTGATCCCTGATCACATTCTGGAAGCCTCCAGGCATGTTCCTAACACTTTTGCCAGTTAGTCAGGCTCAGAGAGATTATAGGCTTTCCAAATCTAATTCAGGACTGTAAAGTGTTATTCCCCTTCAGTTTACTCCACTTTCTGCTACTGGTACCCTAGGTACTGGACCCTGATAGGGAACATGTGGTTATAGTTTGTACACCCAATTCAGGAGACAGTGTGTTAGCTTAAGTCACACTTGAGCTGTCCTTACCTTAGAATCATAATCACAGAATCATATAATGGCTTGGGTTGGAAGGGACCTCAAGGACCATCAAACTCCAACCTTCCTGCCAGGGCTGCCAGCCTCCATATCTAATACTAGACCAGTTTGCCCAGGGCCACATTACCTGCTAACATGAAGATTCAAAATACGCTGGGGGCAGCTGCTTTTGCCAGCTGAAGTGGGAACACTTCACTTCCGTACACAGAAACGAGAGCTGTAAGGGTCACATTTTGAGATGAGCAAGACCTTCCAGTTTGAAGCAAAGACTTGAACACACTCTTCAGTAATTGACTTAGTTCTAGGCCTATTCTAAAAGCACATGCAGCATGAGGATTTTGTATGCTAGGTCATACTATGTGCAGTGTGCATGGCAACAGAAAAACACTACAGAGTGAAAGGTTGCTTGAGAAGTCTCATGAAGACTCACTGCATAACTCAATCTTTAATAGTACTTCCTTTGTTAGAGTTAAAATGGTGCACTGAAATACAGTCCCTAGATTTTAATCAAGTGAAGATGTTATTTATCATTTAACACACTACTGGATTTTCCACTTATGAACAATATTTTCATTAACATTTTCCCAGACAATCTAGCTGATATGTTGGAGAAAATCCATTTTCTTCATGATAAAGCATTGTTTTCTGACTGAAGGACAGCTTTTCAATTTTGAAAAATGAACAGACTAACAAAATTTCAATAACTTTTCCCAGATTATTCCTTTCTGAGAATATTTTCACAAATATATTTTATTCATGCAAAATAATATAAACCACTAAATGGAAACAGCTGAAATATATTATTGCTCAATAAATGATCTGCCTTATGTCTCTCATATCAACCCAACTGCAGCATACTTTTGAGTCTTACATAGCTGAATTGGAGGAGATAGTAGCACAGGCTGCCTTGCTGAAATCTGCCCAGAATTCTTCATTAATTTTTTTATACATTTCCTTCTAGAAAGGAATGGATGATGAACCAGGAAATGGACATGTAAGAAGGCAAGAAAAAATAAATCCACGTCATGAGCTGTACTATAAACACACACTGACCAAGAAAAATGAAAGTCTCCATTTTCTAAGCAAGAAAGAATTATGGGAGAAACTGTATGTACTGGCTGACTTTGTGAGAAATAGACTGACACTGACATACATCCATCAGAGAAAAACAGATCAGTAAGACAACAAGATGGTTGTTGTTTTTCCTCAACATAAAGCTCTACTGTAACTAGATCCCACAGGCAAATATTTGAACTAGGGACAGAGCTTCCAAGATCCAGCATGTTAAAAAACCTATCACCTTTACAGAAATTTAACTGACAAAAATCATACCACTCAGCAGTCAGCACCTGCTTCTTCCCTTGAACAGTATGGCAGAACTTTAGCAGTATTACTATTATCAGTTTAGGCTTCATAAGGAAGAGGCTTTATTAAATACACTTTTCAGGAGGAACTAGTGTAATCAGAAGATGACTGCTCAGAAGTTAGCTTTCCCTATTCTGAAGTTTCCAAAATAGCAACAATTCAGCAGTCCCCAAATGCCTGTCTCTCTCTGTGTGAATCAGAGTAATGATAAGCTGCCCTGTAAGTCCATTCCTTTGAAAGGGTCTGTCACTCACATAAGAAATATTTTTACAGTTTATATCCCAGCTATTTGCACTCAGATATGTTTGGGGATAATTTCACTTCAGACCCTGCAAATAGAATGCATTGGCTGCAAATAGTTCTTTTATGTTCTGCCTGTCCCACATTAACATTTAAATAATCCAGATGTCTTGTTGGACTTTATGGGATCTTTCTGATTAATGACCAGAGAGAAGTCTGAAAGCTTTCCCATTAGGTGGAGTGAGTCTAATTTACAAACTCAACATTGGGTATATTCATACCTATGTAAGGGAGAAGTTCTTTAAAATAGCAGCAAATCAGTAATAAACATCATCCAGTGACATTAGTTCAGCCCTGAAATTCTCATCTCACATCCTGAGGGTCACTGGATTTGGCCCAGAGGTTTCTTCAGTCAAATAAGCCCCAGTCCTGACCCTATACTTAGTTTGCAAAATCTGACATCACTCTTCAAGTAGCATGGCTTTAGGCTTATTGCAGCTCTAAAATGTCTGCAGAGAGGAGGTGAAATACAAAACCTCATATTCTCTAGGCTGTCCACAAGACAATCGTGCAAAGAAACTTTCTGTGAATGCTGATGCTAATATATAACATGACAGATTAGCACTTACAAGTGTGGGTAATGTAAAGAAGAAAATTCATCTAGTCAGCAATTTTTTGCTCAGGTATGAATATGCTTTAAAAGGCTGCTCAGAGCATCATTTCCCAAGCTGTTTTTTGTTTCTAAAATACAGCATTTGCAGGAGTGAAAGAGATACAGGTTTCTTTCTCATATTTTTTCCTGGTTTTAGCTCAAAGCCAGAGAAACAAATGATTTCTGCAATATCCTTCATCAACCATTTTCACAAATTAACTACCCCTAGTGTGAAAAATCACACCTTAGAACTTGGCTTTCAAAGTTTTCATTTGCCATGCATTGCACTTTCTCCCCTTCTTCCTGCTCCTCAAGGTAATCTCTCTTTGATAATGTGACAGAGTCATGCAACAGGAACATTAATTTGGGAGGTTGGTAGCACAAGAAAAGCCACTAAAATGCTGTATATGGAAAATTTGCCTTCCTCAGCCCTTCTGAGTTATTTGAACCCTGAAATTTAAACTTAATGAACTGATGGTCATAAGCAGATATGCACGTCCAGAGAAATGGTGGTGAATCTCACAGCTGTGACTGGTTTCAGAGCAAGCTGTTGTGTAGTGGGCACCTCTGGGATGCAGTGAGCTGCATTGAGGTGGGAAGTGGGAGCCAACCATGCACGACTTCATTTCTGCACACTGTGCAAGAGAAAGTCAGGCAGTAAAGAAGTCTGTTTTTGTTTTTTTCCTGAAAACAAATACAGAAGATATAAATGGCAGGCGCTGCCAGAAGTTTTTATACAAACACAGGCTGATATCTCATTCTTTCAACTTCCAGGGAAATAAAACACCCTCTTTGCCAATATGGAATGCCAAACACTTAGGGTGGCTCCAGAGGCACTTCTGTTCACAGATTCTCTCATATGTCTTACCTTGGGAGCCTAAATGCGTTCATCACTCTCTCTTCCCAGATGGAGGCCAGAGTATCCATTTTTCACATCTGGTGTGGACTAGGACTGAAGGAACTGGGTCTGTTTAGTCTGGGGAAATTGCCCTCTTCCAATATCTGAAAGGTGCTTACAGCAAGAGTGGGTGCTCAGGGACATGATTTAGCAGAGAGCTGCTAGAGTTAAAGTAGTATGGTTAGATTGTGGTTCGACTTGATGATCTCTAAAGTCTTTTCCAACCTGAGCAATACTATGATTCTTTGATTGCTGCAGCTTGGTGTCCAGCTCCAGTTAGTTCAAACCCAGAGTCTGTCTCTTCCATACTTCAGGCCCCTGCTTATCACTTACCTTCCCTTCTCCTCCTCCAAGATCTCATTCTAACCAGGAAAATAAATGAAACAGCAAGGCAGTGTTGCTGTTACCATTTACCTTAATGATGTCTAATGCTTCCTGTGATAGATACTGACCAGACAGTAAAAATAAAATGAGCATAAATATGGCATAAGAATCTGCTATTAATCGAAGTGAACTGATTGCATGAGAAAATTTCTCATTGCTTGTAATCCTTCTCAATGGTCCTGTCTTTCCATCCTGATCCAGCTGATGTGTGAGTACAGCACTGCCCTCTCCTGGTTGTTGTCTGCTCTTTAGATCTCATAAGCAGTTAAACTGGATACTATCACAATTTAAAAAAAAAAAAAAAAAAAAGTTTCACACAAATATAAATCAAACTTTCTTAGGAGATGATTTGTCCTGACTTAGTCTGTACAAAATGCTCCAAATCTTTCTGTCTCTGCTGAAGATCAGTCACAACACTGTGCCTCACAGAGCTAATACAATGGCTTCTTATTTCAAATTCCTAACCTGTGCTAAATTTTCTGGTGACACATGCAACACACCTGGGAAAACCTTGCTTTAGTGTGTAAGTGGTGTAGATGCTTGCAGAAAACTTCCTGCTAGCACAAACAACGTCCTTCTGCAAATACACTCCAAAGCCAGCCAGTCACACTCACTATTGAAAATATTAATGAAATCAGTGACAAAGTCAATAAAACAATCATCACCCAAATGAATGACTTAGACAACAGCTTAATGTACACAATGTAGGATTCCCCAGTAATTCGTAGTAACCAGACTTGCAGTGGGAAGAGGTCCTCTGATGTTTTTAAATCCTTACTCAGCAGAATTTCAGGAAATATCTCTAAGTAAGGCAGGAGATTTTCAACAATAATTTTCTATCTTCGGTACTAGGCTGCTATCACCTTATTCTCTATTTTAGGATATCTGAATCCAGAAAAGAGAAGTCAAGAAAGATGGATAAGAGACTTCAGAGACTGTCTGAAAAACAACCCAGCAGCTGTTCAGCCAATGTGCACTGTATACAAATGTTGGAGATTATTCCTATATTTTTTTTTCCAAAGCCTTAGTTTTCATCCAGTTTTACTGTCAAATGACAAACAGCAAGGAACAGCCACAACACCCCACCTCCAGCTGTGATAATTAATAACCTGTCAAGAGAGAGATCTGGCTGTCTTAGGAAATCTAATGTCTGGCTAGAGGTGATGAAAAATACTGAAGAAAAAAAAACACAAAGAAGGGGGGAAAAGTGCCTGATTAAGTTACACTAAATGGGGAAAAAAAGCAATAACAAAAACTAAAAAAGAAAAGACACCTCTTTAATAAAACAACCTTTTTCTATATTCATGCATATTTAAAACGGAGCTAAAGCTTGTTCAAGGACTCTGTTTTCTAAGAGGAACAAAATCCTTAGGGGAAGAGTTCTGTGTAAACACAAACTGTTCCTATGATTTCCAATTCAGTTATAAAGGCTGTTCAGATACTCTCCTTCCTGCAAAATTAATTCTCTCCACTTATAACCAAAACTCACTGAAGTTCACACAGTCTTCCACCAATACTGGCAGAATTTATATTTTTAATAAACCATATCTGGTTCACTTCAACATTGAATACTCATTTTGGAAGTGTGTGAAGAGAGTTAATTTTGAAGTCTGCTTTTGAATAGCTGATCCATCTCTTCAGCATTACAGGACATAAACCCCTCCATCAACCCACAGTGATGTGACTCCTATACCTAGGAATAATCACTACTGCTCAATGGCCTACATGACAAATACTAAAACAACAAAAAAAAAATATCTGTTTTGACCTGAACAAACATACCTTTGTTCCTTCAGCCAGAGATATCCCTGTTTTAACCCTCATCATCACTAGTCAATCAAAAGGGGCCTATTCTAAAGTTGTCTTTCTGTGGAAGCTCAGTATCACAGCATCATTATCAAAACATTCAAAATCAGCCTGGGTAATGAGTTGAACTAACCTATGATGACATCAGTGGTGCAAAGAGAGCTAGAAGACATATGAACAGGTTGTTCAGCAAAAACAGTAAAACTTTTTTTATTCAGGAATGTTCCACAGGAAGAGCAAAAAGCAGAACTCAGTATGCAGATACCCTTCAAAGCACATATACATATTTTTCTACTTCTCATATTCTAAGATAGAAAAAAAGTGAAAAGCCTTCCCTGCACACACAAAAAATGAAATTGAAATAGAACTTTTATTTGAAATTTGTATCACTTGAGAGTTGAAGGTGGGCACACATAGGTGAAAATACCTTTTCAATTTTATGTTGCAAAGCATTCTGCTCTCCAAGGAAATATGTGTACATGGGAACTAATTGAAACTAGCAGTCAGCTTTGACTAAGTAGGACGTGATTAGCAAACTAGAACATTGACAAGCATCCTGATCCACACTTCTACTCTTCTCCATCTTCTTCCTTTCAAAGTTCTTGACTGCAGTCTATCACTATACAGGTACGTTTAGCTCAGCTTTTCATTCCATTGGAGACAATTACATGTGGAGAACACCTGTTAATCAACTGTGCTAATTTAAAAGGAAACAAATTCCAATTTAACTTCGCAACATGTTCCCATTAAGATGACATTACAAATTTTAATTAATATCTTGATTAGATACTATTATTCATAGTTCTATTCCAGTCAATGAGATCCAATCCTCATTGTGATATTGCTATTTTGACACAGAGCTATGGCGCTTTTCTTACTAAGGCAGATGTAAATCAGAGTTAAGCTAATTGAAACCACTGGCACAATTAAACCAGTGGGGGTGGCAATCCTTGTTTGCATTTTGTCAGGATGTAAATTTATCTTGATGACAACAGCAAATAACATGTCCAAGAGAGATTAACAAACAAAACTAAATTAAACAATTAACAGCATTACTTGTACAGGGAGTAATACCTGCAGTATGAACTTCACCCAATGGTGAGTCATTTGCAGCATTTGGCTTATGAACAACTAGATGAAATATTAGTTCTAATCAGAAAAACCCTTTAGGCTATAATCTTTATTTTTATGGTAGAAAAACTCTTTCAGACTTCAGCACAGTTGTAGACAAGCAGAGTTAAGATTCTTCTCCTCCACTGCACCTCACAAGAGAAGCACCCTTGATTTCCAAAGAATCCCCTGCAATGTCTGTGACACACACAAGGAATACAACCTACTTCTTTTGAAATCCTGACTGTTCTACACTATTATAAGGGAAGATTCCACATGTCATCCTCCAGAACTCAGGCCGATTCTTCTTGGTGTTTCAAGACTGCCAAAGTTCATTGCAAAAGCCAGTGCTGGCCCAGAAGACACTCATAAACATGGCCAGACGCTGCCCTACAAGAACCCATACACCTTTGACTCCATATTGCTTCATTACACACTTGAAAAATATACAAACAGACAGAACAAGTAGTCAACAGTCTGCCTAAAAGTTTGGAAAAGCTGACAGAGAGGCCCTCTTCTAAGCCATGAGCAGGCAGAGTGGCAAAACGCCTTAGTCCAGGGTGGCTCTTAGAAGGGAAGTTGGAGCAGCTAGGCTCTACATTGACCACAGGTGGGATGGCCTCACCTTATGCTCCTTCCAGACAAGCTTTGCTTCCCCATGTGGCACCACAGATGGCCCACTGATTCATGGATATTAAACAAACAGAAAAGACTCAATTCCCTCCAGTCAGGGTGCTCCTGACAGGGTGCTGACAAGCAGTAGTCAACTGACATTTGAAGTGGGGAAAGCTTGGCTTTGAATCCTCAGCAGATCCTTTTCCCCTACTGCTTCTTGCTCACTGGCTTTGTTCACATAAAACAGGCTGAAGCATGCTGCCAATCATAGCAGAGGGTGAGGACTCCTCCACAGCTGGAGACACTTATCCTGACCTGCTCTCAGAGGAAACAGTCACTGGATGCATCACTGTGGGCAGGAAGAGGATGCTGACTCCTGGTTTTGTGCCAGTGCTTTCAAGAGGATTAAAGACAGACTTCAGAATGTAAAAAGGCTTTTTTTTTTTTAAAGGTAAAGAATGAGTGTTTTATAATCCAAACTTTGCCAAAAGAATAATGAAATAAAAATCAAATATTGAAGCACATTCTCTGTTTATTCACAATGGTGATTATGCAATTAAAAATACTAAAGAATTTGAATGGTTTTATTACTCTATTCCTTTCTTCAGAAAAGAACAAAAAAACAACAACAAAAGAAAAAGATGATGCATTTATCTAAGCCACTCTTCAAATGGAGTGAAAGAACAGTGGGAGTTCAAAAATGACAGGAGTCAGGCTTCCAAAAGGGAAATTTTGATTCATTTCATACCAAAGAACTTGGGATGGATCCAAAAAGGGAATAAAAAAGACACAAAGCTTTCCAATTGAAGACAAAATCCAGAACACTCCCAATCACGCAGCGTGTGAACTCATGAGCTGTGCTTTTGGGTGAACATTCTCCCTTGGACCAACATTTTTCACAGACCATGGCATAGAATCGCAAACAACCAAAGTGATCTGAGATCTCCTGGATCTCAGTCACATAGGCAGACACATGCTCTGCTCTGACACCATCACAGGTGTTTAATGCACACCAATGGGATCAGGCTCTTGTGAAATACAACACAAGAATTTGAAGAGCATCAGTTAGACCTTGAAAGACAAAGTATTCTTAATGTTCTCTTAATATCCCCCCTGATTTATGTATCTTTAGGATTCATGTTTTCTAACACATCTCTGCAAAAAATACACACAAGCTGTATATTTTTAAGTGACTGTAGAGGATAAGGGTACACACACAACTTTATATCTGAGCTATTTAAAACACTCATGAATTTGAATGATTTCTTATAGGTAATTAAGACAAATCCAGTGGAACTCATGATGAATTTGCAGGACACTTTCTGCCCCATAATGCCTTTGCTATGGCCATAACTTCCCCTAATAGAAAAATCTCTGTTCTCTGCTCATTTCTTCCTCACCTAGGAGGAATGAGCCAAATACTCAGGCAGAATGATTGCCTCTACATAATCTTCGAATGAGAAGGACATACTGAAATTGTTCATATCACAGTGACTGATACTGAACTCCATATCCCACTTTCCTGTAACACTAAAAGAAAAACATCAGAATTTGGCTTTGAGATCCTGATCATATGAACGATCAGTGTGATTGCCAGGTAGGGTTTTTTCTCTTTTTTATATCTACTTTAGATTATGCTTGAAGTCACCACTCAAACTTAAGTGCATGGTCTCTTTCTTCTTTCTTTTTCTCCTTTACTTAACACATTTATCCAATTAGCCCATGAGATGTTTGGATTTATTTCCCTCTGGATCAGACTTTAAGAAGTCCCAAGATTTCATTTCATTAAGCCTTCATCTGAGAATAGAAAGTTCTTCATTTTTATAATTAACCCTCTGGTAAAGACAAACACCACTTTATTTCCCCCCTCACTTTGGAGAAAAGGGTGAAGATGTTTGTGAGAACAGTCAGCTTCACAAAGATGAAAGCTTCTCCTATTTGTTTGATGTTTCGGTTCCTTGTTGGACATTCTCAGATGAAATAGAAAAGATTCTCATTACCACACTGAGATGTCAGCTCTGAAAAAAAAGGGTCTTGAGCTTTATGAAAAAAGAGTTCAATGTTTCTAAACAGAAGGGTTGGCCCATGAAAATACTCCAGGATACCATTTGCAGTGACACTTACAGACAGAAAGGAAGAGTCTGGACTTCAGGAAATAGGTCTGGGTGATTTTCTCCATAGCAAGTTCTTTAAATATTGATTTTGACCCACTGTTCAGAGCCAGTGTGCTTCCTTCTGTGTGTGATTAATTATCACATAACTTTCTTGAGAGTACAGAATTCTTAATAAGAAAACAGAATCTGAGAACAAAATATTCTACCTGAACTCAACAAGAAGAAGAATAGAATGAGCAAATTTTATAAGACAGTAATTCAGGTACCACAGCACGTGAGGCAAGGTTCTCCACTTTTAATTCTCTCCAAGAACCTGATGAAACATTAAGATTCTGCAATTGGTCAGACTGAGCAATACTGATCAGTTATGGTGCTTTCCTTGCCTCAATATATTTAAGGGATTAAAAAAGAAAAAAAAAAATGACAACTTAGTTTATATTAAAAAAGCTAGTACAGCAGAGCTAATAGAAAAATAAATAATAAATGAAATGTTATTTCTCTCCCCAGAGAAAATGTTATGACTTAGAATATACTCCTTGATGTGCACCATTAACTAATAAGGCAGCATCTTTTTCCTGCAATAGTTTTCATGCTAATAATCTCAGTTTGAATACCGAATCCACAAGTTAAGTTGATCATAGTAGCATTTATGCTTATTCAACAAAAGGTAAATTTTATTTAGCCTTTGTCCTTGAAATAACATTTCGCCCATGCTAAGAAATCTAAGAAATATTCAACTTGCCATACAAATGTAAATACATCAAAACAAAAAAGCTGGAGTTTCATTTCTTATAATTTCTTATATTCTTAAATATTTTCATTGTGACAGGTCACCTCAAAATTCCATCCATTTTTCTAAGCAAACTTATATACAAATATACACAGCATATACAAAGCAATCTTGAAATAATTTACTGGAAATTATTCTTATGATTCTGCAAGAACATTAGCAAATAAAAGTAATAATAATAATGCTCTCCTGTTGATAGTGGGACTTAAGTGCTTTTACATAATTTCTAGGTGCAAACAATTCATCTAAAAGGTGTAATTCATGAGCATTTTAAAATGCGTTATTCCATTCTATTTAATGCTTCACACATAGCTAATAAATCTGCTAATACAACTACCTGGACTGTATTAGTGCTATTATCAACCATCAAAACCATTTGTTACTTTGTGTCTCTTTCTGTCAAAGATGCAACAGAAAATTGAGATTAGAGATGCATTAACAGCATCGGAGAGACTTGAGGTGCTATCTCAAACTAATTTCTGTATTTGCAGAGAACAAGATAGATCCGAGGTTACTGCTTTGTTTATCACAGAAAAATACAACAGAAATAAAAAGGCCATTTCTCATTTGCATTTATTTTCAATACTAATTTTGTCTTCTGTTTGAGGCAGGCTGACCCTGAGATACTCATTTGAGGAAAGTAGGTTACTGAGAAAGTTTCTCAGCTATATAAAGGAGTGCTTCTCACATAGCTCAATCAAAAGCCACCATTACCAAATAACATTAATATTTAAACTAAGCATTCCATCAGGCACATTTTCTATGGAGAGCAATAGGGCAGAATTAGTGTGGGTAGGTTGACAGGGTGTTTTCAGAAGGGCTACAAAACCATTTCTCTCCTTCTCCTTAATCCTAGTGCATGGCAAAATTTTCAGTGCTTCCACCAAATGTTAAGATAGGGAGGTTTGTGTAGTTACTGAGGTGTGTTGGACCAGACTTCCAGAGGCCCCTTCAAGCCTAACCGTTCTGTGACTCTACAATTCTTCATACTTGCACTAAGCTCAGTGAGAATAAACAATGACCACTGATTTTCTCCTACAGAAACAATCTAATAGAGAACTAACAGAATTCATAAGGACCTTTTCAATCACCACAAATTAATATCTTACTTATGAATGTAGGTAGCTCTCCAGTACTTCATGGTAAGTGGAACCAGGAATGACTGGGCTTAGAGCTTATTTAATTTCTTTGTATTTAAAGGAAAGAGTAGAAATTATACATTTGTTTGCTGGCTGAGTAGGCTTTATGGACAATCTTTTATCTGCAACAATTACATATATAAAAATACATTGAAAGACAGATACACAGCCCTCTTAGTTTTATGTTAGGGATTCAAACTCAATAGTAATTTGCATTCTTGTAGTGCCTAAGGATTCAACTAGCTTTAGAGAAGTGATTAAATCTATATGCTCGCAAGACATTAAATGAAATGACTATGAGAGCATTCACCATGACTGAAATCCCCTTGCATCACATGACTACTGAAAATTATTGTTAATTAGGGGAGAACTGAGTTTCATTACTTCATTTATTCAAAAGTATAGGCTAGATTTCAGCAAGACATCAGTGTGGAAAATGCCATGACTACAGTTGTGCATCTTTGGATGGTACTATCTGAGAAAAAGTGGTCTCATTCACCAGTAATTGAAGGGGGAAGGAGAAAGGAAAACTCTGATTCATTTCTCATTGTTTCTATTTCGGTTAAGAAAAGGAAAGATAGACCCATTCGCAGACGGAAAACCAGACATTTTCAAATCTTCAGACTATAGGAAAAAAACAAAAAACAAAGAGTTACATGGATGCTTCTATACTTTTGAATACCATATTTCTTACTGTTTAAGTATGAATTCATTTTTAAGACAAGCACAGTGTATACAGATTATACAGAATCATCTACACTGATCAGATTCCAGTGGATTCTCCCTGACTTGAAGGATTCACTATTATTACTCAGGTTTCCTTTTTGCCACATGCTCTTGAGTTCACTTTCCTGCATCAAATGGAAAATGGGAATTTGTTCTCTCATTTTGTACAGTGCACTCAGATGCTTTCAGATAATTCCTTTAATAATTTGGTTAAGTAAGTGCATAAACATACTGCAAGACCTGCGGGGATTTGCTTCAGGAGGTCAGCGTTTCTCCAACTTAAAGTAGTGCATAATTGCCATCCAGAAGCTGCAACACAGCTGCCATGAGAGAGAAAGGCTCAGAGCTTGCATGCCTCCAAGATAACTGAGATGAAGAAAGTCTCTTCAAACAGCTGTTGTTTCATTTGCTTGACCATTCATCCCATGGCTGAGGATTATAATTAGCACTGCAACCATAGGAGATCTTGCAGAAATCACAGTGGGTAGAAACTCTGGGAATGACAGAATCCTCACAAGAGCCCTATGGAACACAGAGCTGTTATTCCTATTTTACAAGTACAAGCAAGTACTACGTGAGACTCACAGAGCACAGCATTCTGCGTTATGCTGGGAATTAGAGACCCAACTGTTGTTTATTTTGGTTGAAGAGAATGGAAACTCAAAATGAAATAAGCCTTCTGAGTCTCAAACTACTGCCTACCAGATCATCTTTCTGAACATATATTTTATTTAATATCAAATGCTAACTACTGTGGGCATCTATGGCTTTTTACAGATTGTCTGCTAAAGAGCTGACACCAAAAGAGAGAGCTTTGGCATATATAGTTACAGACATGTCATTTCAGATTAAGTTTCCAACATTCTGAAAACAAATCACTATCATAGGGGATATTTCCTATCACAGGGTAACAGTTTAATCTTCCATTTGTATATGAATCACAAAGAATGTAAGTGATGCAGGCTGTATTCTGAGACATACATACCTTTATGCCACTTCTCTCTCCTAGCCGTCTCTATGATGCAATTATGAGTTACTTTTTCTCTCTCTTTTTTCTTATTTGTAATTAGATGGCAAAACAGATGCTAGTAGCATACTTTAAATCAATGTCTTTATTAAAGCATTTCTCTGTATGCTGCCTAACAATTGTGCACAACAGTAAAGAAATTAGCCTAGTTATGGGCAAATCTCAAAAAGCTTTGATGTTGTTTGAAGAGACATATCAACATCTCAGAAACTTTCTGGCACTAACGCCAATCATGTGGATGTAAATATTAAGAGTCAGAATCTCTCCTTGGAAATTTAGGAGTGGCTTAACCATTAAACCACTGAACAGATGCAAAAAGAGAATGGCGTTTACTGTTTGGTATTTAAAGCACTAGAGAGCAACTACCTAAAACTGTCCTATGCCTCCCACTCCTGTAATGAAACAAAATCCAATCTTAAAAGCTCTAGTGCCATGTAATATTCACTGGCCTCTTTCACTTCTATTACTGTTCCTTGTAACACATTATTATCCCACACTCCTTCACACTGTCCCACACCCTGTTCTCTTCCACCCTCCACATCCCCTGCAGTTCTCCAGCCTGTCCTGAAACCCAGGAAAACAATAGCAGTTTTGTTTGGGTCACATATGTTTCTTTATGCAAATAAAGAGCACGGGAATAGCAGTCATCTTGACACCCTCAGATCTTACTACACTAGTAGCAAAAATTAGCCATTTCACACTAGTGGAAGTCAATCAAAGATCTCCTAAAAATTCTCCCTTCGAGTCATTACACTTGTAATACCATTTGAAAGAAAAGTCAAATTGTAAAGCACTGTAAAGTACCCCTGGAGTCCTCATGCTGCATTTCCCAAGATATGCAACAAAGGCCAGCGATGAAGTACCTCCAAAATAAGATGGTGGTGGGACGTATTGGAACAGGCTTCTAGAGATGTTCAAGGCCAGGTTAGATAGGGCCCTGGGCAGCCTGATCAGGTGGTTAGCAACACTGCCCATAGAAGGGGATTTGGAACAGAATGATCTTTGAAGTCCCTTCCAACCCAAGCCATTCTATGATAATACTGTGATTCATATTGTTCACCCCCCATTAAGACCACAGTCATGCTGGAATCTTCATAATTTAATAGCAATATACAATGCATTTAGAAAAGGCTCAGAGCACAGACATGTGTTCTCCTTTGCAATATCAAGTTACAAGTACAGAGAGGAATGAAGAACAGTTCAAATCAGAGGATTCCCCTCTAGCCCAGATGATGGGTCAGCTAAATTGGGTGGCACCTCCAACCACTGCTGCAGCATGCTGAGCAGAGCCTACTCTTGTCTGTTTCTAGCACCTTAGCTTCTATTTTATTCTATTTTAGAAGTGTTGGCTTTGTGATACAGTCCTTTAGAGAGCACTAACTAATTTCTGGCATCCTCAGACAAAAATCCCCATGATTTACAACCACTAAATACAAAGTTTCAGCTGTTTAATGGTTCTGAAATCCATACTGCAATGATATAGTTGTACTACATGTAGCATGCAGCACTCATCATTATGCAACAGTTGGCAACATTATAGCTATCAGAAAAAAAAAAATACTGGTCAGAGGTTTGAGGGGTTTTCTATGCACGCCTGCCCAAATCTGGCTCTCTTTTAACTTCCTTGTTACAATGTCTCCTTTTTAACTCAGCCTTGTAAGGAGACCAAGATTTCAAGGAGTAATTCTGAAGTACAAAAGTACAATTACATCTAGCGGCACAATTTAGTAACAACTGAGTGACTGCTACTCACAAGCGTCTCAATTCCAGCTATTAACCACTCTCTATTTTAATTTCTCACCAGGACTGAATTCAGCACTTGGCAAATTTTCTTATGTATTTCCAGACCTCAGACCTAAACTAGCTCAAGACAATCAATGCAACAAACAGAACAAATACTTTCTTAGTCCTGTTGTACATTTGTTAGTCATACATATATACGTTTGATGGAACACATTAAAATTGATTTTATCATTCTTTGATGTTTTCCACTTGATAATTTGTCTAGAACATTGTTACAAAGCTATGATTACAAGGGTTAAATTATAACCACCTTTAGTTCTGTATAGAAGCATAAGGATCAACAATAATACATTTTAATGAGGCATATCCCTAAAAGCTCCATCAACTTCAGTGTTTCACTCTAAAAACTTCAGGATGACCTATTGCTTCACAGGCAAACATTTTTTTGTTTATTAGTAAAATAAAAGAGATGCTCCAATGTCTCATTTTCAAGACTTCAGATTAAAGGCTTACCTCATTATTTTAATTTGCTACTTTTCCCCAACCGATCAGCACACCACCCTCTGCACCCACCCCTCCAACCCACCCCTTTTATTTTATTTATTTTTTTTAAGCTTTCCTATTCTCTCTCTTGTCACCTATTATTAGCTGATGAAACCAGTCAGGAATTCACAGTACTAATATTCACCTTGCAATTTAATTAGAGCTAGCGAGCACAAGAGAAGAAAGCAAGCAGTGGTGCTGGTTCAAGACTCTGTGTCCATGTCTGCATTAGATTCTCAGTTCTTCATGTTGTATCATGTTAGGTCATATAGTAATTGCTAAATCCTACTGTGCACCTGGTTCCTATCACAGATGTTTTGTCTCAGCCAACCAGAACATTGCAATAGATGCATTAGCATCATGTCTCAATAATGATTTAGTCTAATAACAAATATGAGAGCTGGGCTTAAAACAACAACAAAAAAGTAACCACAAACAAATGCTCAGTACACAAAGGCCAAAGAACTCCACACACGGAACAATGATGCACATTGAAAATCTTAATTAGTAACCATAGAGAACATGGAAATGAAGATTTTGTTATAGTGTTACATGGAAGTATCTTCCAGACTTTGTTTTTACTTAAGTACCCAGTGAGTAAATATATGTATTTTCTTCTTTAAAAATAAAATAAAATAAACTTAACAGTAGAGACAATCCATGCATAGACTAGCTAATTATACTGTCATTTAAGTAAATCAATGCAAACTCCTCCTTTTATCATCGTTGATATAAACCTTGTAAGATAGTATGTAGTTGAACTGAACTGCAGAAAGAACAAGCAGGGATAGGAAAATAACTTGCCTTCCCTCTCATCACAAAGGTTTAAATCTGAAGAAGAATATTTTATTGATCAGTTGTGTTCTTCACCCCTCTACTTGGCGTTGTTGTATAGCATCGCATGAAACACCCGAACTGCGCACCTTAACTAGAAGGCATGACTACACAGCTCTGCGGAATGAATCAAGGCCATATTACCCTCTAAGAAACTGTAATAATTTCCTCTACCCAAACTGTAAATGGAAATATCCACTGATACTGAGAATGATTGTTTTGGATACCTCATCCATTAAGAATGGAAAAACACAACATCAAGTAATTAGAATTATATTTTCAGACTAGATTTGGTGTGTATTCAGGGAAGGATTTTCACTAGAACTATATATTAGGCAGGATTCCTTCACACTGAGATCTGAAAGAACATTGCTCCTTCATCCTGGAAACTGAAGTTTGATCAACATTTGACAAGACTGCAGTTTTCCTGTATTTGATTGAACGGGCTTCAAATGAAGAACCAGAAAAGGGATGGATAGGCTTGCAGAAAGCAGGTATCAGGAAACATACTTGGATAAATTTTCCTCAAAGCCAGGGCAGAGGGATTCTATTTGTGTGCTAGAAACAAATCACTCAAGAACTGACAAAATAATACATCCTTATGTAACTGCAACAATGGAAACACTTTTCACTCCTCAATTTATTACTGAGCAGAATAGCTTCAAGTCAGAAATCCAATGGCATGCACCAGGCAACAGTAATACAGGTCACTGTTGTTGTCCAAGGCTTTCATAAGAGAACTTAAAACTTATTCTGAACAACTCAGTTACCACATAGTCCAACAAAGAGCTTCACTTCACAACCTTACTCACACTTTCCCCTTTTTCTTGGTAAAGAATGAATCTTCTGCTAATGAATTTTTGTGGATTGAATACTAAGACTTTTCTTTCTTCTTCCCATCGTTCAGATGGGAGCTTAAGGATGAGAGGAAATCAGGGGAATCTGCAATTTTATACCCCTTTTATATCTTGGTAAAGCTATGAAGAAAACCCCACTGACGAGAAATTCAGCATTTCAGCACAGAGATAGTCAAAGAAGAAAAAAGCTCAGTGTTTCTCAAGGCCCCAATCCCTAGACCACTAAGATTTTCCTTAAACATTTTAAAATGTCTTTATTTCATTGTGCATGTTTTATCTCTGTTTGATTATATCTGAAATTGCTTTATGCATCCTGAAGTGCTTAGAAGACTGGATATACCAAGAACAAACTGGGAGAAATAATTACTGAAATATAGGATCCATTATCTTGGAAAATCGGTATAGAGAAATTGCTGAAGAGTAAGATGCATTCCTTGTATCTATTTAGAGTAAGTTATCAGAGGAGAAGGGGGAAGGGAATTGGAAGAACTGGAGAAAATTTGTTTTAAATTCATCTTCCTAGAAATAATAATTACAGAACTCCTACATTGTACAGCAAAGCAGGGAAAAGTTCAACTGCTATAAAATCCAATCAATTTAATAAATAAAAGAAAATCACATAGGTTGACAAAATTGAGATGGTCTTCTCCAACAATACTCAGACTCTAAGACATTAAGTTTCTTCACTTCCTTGGCACAGAAATATTTGCATTGCTAACTTTTCACGTGGTAGTATTAACTTCTACTGAAGTACTATTGAACCAGTACAGTCACTTGCATTCTGTTGTAAAATGTTCAAATATTTTCCTTCTCAGAACAAGTTTTACAATTTAGGGACAGTTTTCAGGCATGCCTACTGGCCTACTCACTCCTCCTGTCTCAATCTTCAACAGCCTCTTCTCTATCTCACAGAAAATCTAAACTCCAAACTTTTTCTGCTACGGATGTGAAATTGTGTCTGTGTAAACAGACACCACTTCTATCAACACAGTGTGTGAACTTCCATTCCTCAACTTCTGTAAAGTTCAGATTTAAATAGAAATGTTGCTCTCTACACCAGAAAGCTCAGGGAGTGGCTGGGAACCATGAAGTGAGGAAAGAGAGAGGGGGAAAAAAAAAAGAAAAAAAAAAGCAACAAAAAAAACACAGAACAAAGAAGAACCAAGATTGCCACAAAAGGAGGAAAGGAAGAATGCATTTGGTCTTATCTCTTGGACACTGACCTGACATTTGAGATTATATAAAATGACAGGATGAGGTATGACACATATTCCTTTCTCAGTCTGCAACATTATCCTCATGACTTTTGCCATATTATGTTTACTAAGTAATGTCAAGCACGTCTGAGTACACAGAAGAGAGAACAACTTGGAAACACAAGGTTATGCTGACAGCATGAGCCGTCTGTAGTGCTCTTTCCTCCAGGGCTAAACTGAGCCAATCTCTTACGACAGCAGTGCTGGTGGAGGGGGTGGACTTCAGTTGCAGATAAAAGAGGAAACCTGTATCTTAAAAACTCCAGTATTCTCTCAGCAGGAGGCATTCCTTCTGTGGCCAAGTTTTTCTCTCTCTTAGATGTGTGTAATCGACCAAAACAAATGCATGCTAACCAATACGTGTTGTCCCTCTCTGTCTCTGAAAGCTTGGATCCCCTCCAGGTTCCAATTGCTCTACAACACACATTTCATTTCCCTGACTTTCCTTTGAGGATCAGCATTACAGGTGAAACTGTGAAATACAAATTTATAGCAAAGCAATAGGCCCGTACATAACTGACATCATCTCCAACAAATTAGGCTGGGGAAGGAATGCAGAGGAGCAGACAGCTGCCAATAGATAGAAGGCAGGAGAAGTTAGACCACAAATTAAACATGAACCAGCAGCACAAATCAAGGAAGGGATATATGCAAATAGAAAAAACTGACGTAGCATATATTCTGATATTTGATGTAAAATGTTAACTTTGGTTCAAAAAAGGAAGAGTATTTGTAGTTAAACACTGCTAGAAGACTCTAGCTTTTGAGACTCAAAACTCAAATGCATAAAGCTGGCATCCCGGCTGTACAAGTTGTTCGGCTTTTCGGAACCTACCATTTGAATGGAAAGCAGTAGATCTTGCTTTGAAGGACATCTTGAAGCCTAGAACTTTACCTCTATTTTATTTATGGAGACTATACTCCCCCAAACAACACAGTAAAATTGCAAAGGCTTGTTACATAAATAACAAACATTCCCTTTCAAGATCCATATATTTGAAGTTTGAATTGTTTTTCTACCAGCACCTAATGCGTGAAGTTGGCAGTAGTCTATTAGTTGGCAAAGGATCGACAACTTTGTTGTCACAGTTAAACCATACATCTGAAGATTGCAGTGATGGCTATGCTTATTTTAAACTCTGCTAGGTGAAATTTTCAGAGGTGGCTACTACAGTCAATAATAAAAAGGTCTTGAAGAGATCAACTGACATCGTTGGAAAACAAAAAAGAGTGGATGTGCCACATTTCTTCAATTGCTGGTAATTTGGCAGGACAGAGTTATACCCTCCATCTTCAATGAGTTCAATAACTAGGCCAAAATTATTGTTATATATAACAATACAACAAATTATTTGTTTACAAGTCTATCTCGTAAAGCCTTCAGATGAGGAAAAAGAGATAAAAGAGACAGACAAGCAAACAGCTTTCAAAAGATTCCCATGCAAGTTCTTATATACTATTTTTTGGCATCAGAGATATCTCAGATAGATCCCTTCAACGTGCAAGGCAGTGGTCTTACAAAACAAACAAAACAAAAATGCTGCACCTTCTGGCTCATTCCCTAATATCAGATGAAAGAAAGGAATCTGAACAATCGAAAAATCTCTAAAAGCTTTATCACAAAAATTGTTGACAGTAATACATCTACCATGAAATGACCTGAACTGGGACATTACATGCAGTCCACCTCAGACCTAAGGAAAACCAAGAACCTCTGGTAGTAAAATCTACAAGCTCTTACATGCACTAAAATCTGTACATTATGCAACTGGTGCATTAGCAATTCTTTAAGAAATATTGATTTTGAAGTCTTGTTTAAACATTTGTTTTATATCTAGGTTGAAGGAGTCTGCAAAACCTCTTGCTAGGAGGAACTCAGAATTGCATCAAAGAAATCATTCCCCCATGTAGCACAACTCAGTGCAGGTGTCTACAGGAAATTCTTTCTGCTGGCAGATTTTATAGGGTTCTTTCAGCCAGAAAATAATGGCTTCATTGCTTTTGTAACTTGTGGCATACTAAAACTGTTATCTATGGATTCTTTGAGAAAGATGTTTGTTAGACTTTGAACACTCTAACAAAGGTTAGGACCAAATGAACAGTGAAATGTTGTTTTCCTCAGAAGTGTTACATTCTCTGAATTTCCCAGATAGAAATATAACCTACATACACAGACACAAACACAGAATGACCTATTTAATATGCCCATGTAAATCAACAAGAGAATTCATTTTATGACAATCACCCACATTTTCATGAATCGTTGGACTCATACACAGCTAACTCACATGTGAATGGAGAAGTGTCAGCACGCAACAGACATGCTAAAGGCAGACAGCACACTGATGTATACAGGCACATACTTGTCAGATGAAAAACTAAATCTTGGCTGTCTCCAAAGAGGAAAACAATGACAGCAATGGATCTCAGATATGTAACAACCTGAAGAAAGGAATGCAATACTGTAAGCCTGATCTCACAACTTTCCCAGTTCCTCTGCACTTGAATTCTCCTGCCTCTTTCCCCATCCTGAAACACAGACCACAGAATACTGGATAGATTAAGTACTTAATTCACTGTACCCAAACCCTCATCCACCATGGTCTACAGCATCCCTGAAGGCTGCAATATAAACTCTTTGGGCTTCAAAATAGAATCTTTGTGGGATTTGCTAAAAACTTTGCAAGTTATGGAGCATACATGAACAAGTTTCACACAGTCCAGGTTTTACTCCAAAAAAAAGGGCATAACTGTGTTTTAAGTAGTAGAATGTAACCACTTCTTTTAACATGTCAAAGTATTTTACTTTTTCTCTACATAAATTGAATGCATGCAATTTAACATTGAAAATTATACTGTTCTCACCATCCTCTCTTACAATGCCTCACTCCCCAAAAGAAAATGAGTCTTAGGTGGGCACTTTCTGTAATTTCATGTCTAACACTTGAAGTAAAACTATTCACACCTGTAGCTGTTTTCCTACCCTTTACTCATCCACAGCTTTGCTCTCAAGATGGCACGTGGACTCTGGTAAATGGAAAAGGCAATGAACTGGAATTCAATGAAATGAATTATCTGGAGCACACAAAACCACTGGTGTTATATCATGCATCAGGTCTAAGTTGGGCTTTGTTTTAGAATTGTAAGAATTTTAGAACTCCTTTTACAGTCTATATTTTGTTTGTTTCCTCCTCTAAGGACCTTCCTTTATTAAAAAGCCAATATAAGCTTTATTAACCGTTTCTGTCTATATTAGTGAAAAGCATTTGGAAAGTTGATAAATTCTGAAGTCATTTAGAAAACCGAATAATCTTTATTCAAATAGCAGAGGTTACAAACAGGTATTAAGCATGTACACATTCAGCAGGAGATGACTTGATGTAAATGCCCAATAGTTCAAACTCTAGGCAAAGCAAAATAATCCCACAGAATAAGTGGCAGCATTTTAGAAGGCGTATATTAAACATTCATGTTTTTTTTGTTTTGTTTTTGTTGTTGTTTTTGTTTTTGAATTCAGGCGTTGTCTTAATCACATTGATCTTTGCTTCCCAACTAAATGGGCTTCTACGGATTTCAAGATTCACAGACAAAACTGAACTGATTTACACC
The DNA here is from genome assembly GCA_035772895.1 of Perdix hodgsoniae. Lineage (NCBI taxonomy): Eukaryota > Metazoa > Chordata > Aves > Galliformes > Phasianidae > Perdix > Perdix hodgsoniae. Next base: position 4,165,170 of record JAPSGF010000050.1, read on the forward strand.
TCCCAGTGACATAGACAGCTTTGGTGCTGCTACAAGGGGATAAAGGCACAAGGGGCAAGCACAGGTTTGACTTTCATCTTCTACCATTACCAGAAGGCAAGTCTAACACACAGTCAATAATTCACCTTGGCTAAAATCATCCAAAAGTCTCCTGCAGTGCTTGAGTTTAATGCCTTTCTCAATAATTTCTTTTAATATTGAAAGACTAAAGACTGTATGATAATTGACAAGATTGTCCCTGAAACACTCCTGACAAGCTAACCATTTCATTGTAGCACATTCACTGAAATGCACAGAAGTTACCTCTTCAAAGATGAGTGTACCTTAAATATCAACACCTCTAGATATGCACTGATCAGAAATAATACTGTTAGCAACCTTGAACAGAGAAAGACACGATTGCTTTACACTGACATAAATTTTTAGACAGATATAATGAAAGTAATCCACAATTATCTTAAGAAATTTATTATTCATAACCAAGCTGAAGGTTCTCATCAGGGCAGTGAAGATCTTGAAACTTTCTGATCTCAGATAAGAAAGCACATGAACATCTGATGGCATAAAGTTAAACATTCAGCCTTCTTGACTGAAAAAGTAGCATAAGACAGTTTGCTTGCTTACTGTAGATGCTAAGTAAATATGACAACATCCCAGCTTTTTATAATAGATTCACAGACCCAGTAACTAATGTTCTGTTATTATTTCACTTAAACTTTACACTTCCCTCAGATAACTCCCTCTGTTGCTTATAGGATGCTGATTTCAGCTGGAGGGTAATAAATTAGGTTGTCTTTGCACAAGTTTCAGAACCAAATTCTCCGGTGCTGTGAACAAACATTCCTCTGAACTACACTGGTTCCCACCAGCTGCATATTTGATTCATAGAAGGTACCAGTTGAACTTTCACAAAGTGCAATTTCTTAAATAAGAAACATTTGTTTATATTATATTCATTGATCCTTTATTAGATCCATGGTGATGATACAGACCATTCAATGAAAATGAAATCCCAAGTCTATCTGGCTTTGCTATTGCACAGATTTGCTTATTCATTTCTTCAGGTTATGAAGAAACCTCTTCTGAAACCATCTGTCTTCCATAAGCACAGGCTGACTAGCTTGCCAGCTTTAATCTTTGGTCTTCCTTTACCGTTGCAAGTCATTAATCAGTTACTTCCATCACTGTAAGCAGTAGCGACCCTATCTATAATCATCTCCTATGAATCTTTGAGAGTTTGCTATCCTACAGTGTCAGCGCCACTTAGGTTATAAAAATGCGCTACTCTAAATGTCATACATGCATTAATCACTTGCCAAGGTTTTGCTGTTACAGTTTGCTGAGTTCTCACTGCAGCTATGCATCTTTTACACAGGATGGTATTAATTGTAATAATATTATAAGACATTGCTCCAGGAAAACCAGATAAAGGTAATCAAAAGATAATTAATCTTGCAGTTCTATATCTGTCTTGCAGCAGCCTGAGCGCAAGTATTCCCCTTGTTATTCTTCCTGCGCAAGAGAAGAGGAAGACAAACAAACATTTAATTTTGATAAACTGAGCTGGTAATAGATTCATAGATTTCATGCTAGGAGGGATCATTAGCTCATCAAGTCTGCCTTCCCATATAACTTGCCAAAGACCATCAACTCTAACTGCTATACTGGCCAAAAAGTAATGAGGACCCTAGTGTTCAATACCACATATTTATAAAAAATACCCGGTCTTTAAAGGAGCATTGCCAGCTTTGCTAAGACAGTTAAAAATGAAGAATCAGAACACATCCTACCTAGTACTCCAGACCTTTTGCATCATTTTCAGGCTCTGTTTCCCTGTTCAGTTTTTGTTGTCATTCACACAACAGTTCTTTCCCCTGCCACTACTTCCACCGTGCCCCTCTATCCCCATTCTGCATCCACTCACATCCACCACCTATTTGATTTTCTGTCCAAAAAATGTATGACAGGAGGCTGGGCTCTGACAGTATTTGGGCTGGGGCTGCAAAAGGAATGACTGCTTGCTTCCTATATCCAGGATACTTTTGGTTGCACCTAACAGGTTCTTTTCCATTTGAAGACAAATGCAACACATAATTACTTTAAAATAATGAAAGTATATAGAGCAAATAATCAGAACTTCTGTTAACAAATAGAGACTAAATCAGCAAAATCTATTTCCTCTGATAGTTTCTTCTAATAGCTGAATTTCTTCACTGTGATCTATTTGTGATTTATTTGTTTCTCTATTGTTATTTGAACTGCACCAGAATTAATTCCCTGCTGTTCCTTATTAGTTTGTTTTCCAGAATAAACAAACTTGAATATTATTCACATTTTATTTAATGTTTAAAAACATACATTGAGAAAGGAATAAAGATCCCCTTCTCTCCATCATCACCTATAGTTCCAGCACCTATCTCCTTCCTGATTTTTTCCCATTAAAAAAAAAAAAAAGCGGGGAAGGAAAGCTGAGTAAACACACAACGTGAAAAAGAAAACTTGAAATATTAGATACCTGTTTGAGGTCAATTTACACACACTTAAAAAAATTCTTCTTCCTAAGGAAAACGATGCTTAAAAATCTTTTGGCTTTCACTCTAAGTTCAAGTTAAATTTCCACTGCCGTTTCAGTGCTCTTGGTGCTCAACTTTTTATCACTCTGTAGTCCTATCTCTAAATCTCCTCTGACTGCCCTCAATACACAGCTCTCAAGCTACTTATCCTGGTCAGCAAGAACGTTCACAGCTCTGCTGCTTATCTCTTTCCATTTCTTATTCATCACCCTTACAGCAGACTCAGATCCCACTTGCCATTGTGGGAATCAAATGCTGTTTCTGCATTAGAATTGGATAATATATATATTTTTATTTCGTGGTCTCCACTGCCATAGTTCTCTTCAGGTATCTTTCTACTTTACTTGGGGGGGGGGTCCTCTGATAGTTTACATCACTTATCCTCTAGCCAAACCTTCCCCAGAAATGCATGCTCTGTATATAGGTATATATATGTATATTTTGTCATACACACTGCAAGAATATCCTGCACGAGATCAAACCAGAGAACAAGTCATGGCATGCTCGAGGAAGCGCCTGAAGAGATATTGCATGGTCTGACATCATCCCCCCCCCCCCCCCCCAATGCCGTTTTTGCATTTAGAGTTTGGACAAAATCACCATATCAGTACGAAGAACACTGAGACATCTTGGAAACAACAGGATGCCCACCGACTGACACCAGGTAACGCATGAATCAACAAATGTAATCTGTGATAAGATTGTGAACCTGGAGTACCCAGCCAATGGTGAAACAAGGCAAGAGGATGGGTAAAGGGAAAAACAGAGTATGAAGACTGTCATGTTGTGCCCATAGGCGCGCTCCTGCTTGTGGGATGCCCACCATTGCAATCGCGAATAAAATCTGCTTTTATCAGAGATACCATCCTGACAGAAATTATTTGGATATTTCCAATGCCATCTTTTTTCCATCACATTCATTTTGTTCCCATCTCCCCCTTCACACAGAGCATCTTCACTTAAACATGCCCGTGTTCAACTTCTTTTTAGACTTGGTAGCTCATGACTCAGAAATCTTGTTGCATTGATTTATTAAGTGAATTAGAGGTAGTATAAATCCACTGCTCTCACAATTTAAGTGAAGCTCAGATATACAGTTGCCATCCAAGCACACAGAAAAGGGAAAGCTTCACTGTCTTATCAGACAGGTTACCTCCCTCCAGACGCTTTCATCAGCTATTGACACCCTAGGAGGTACTATCACACCAGCCTCGGCAGCAGCTTCTTCTTAGGAAGGGCAAACAGGAAGGACACATGAGGTCATCTACTCTGCCAGAAGTCAGTCATCATCTCTGCATTTTACTTCCAATCCATTTAATTTGTTTAAATGACAGTGTCTAACTAGGTATTTTCACTAGATGTCTGGTCTTTTAAAGGGCTTTTAAGGTTAACAAAAATACATTCAAATTTAATCAAAACTAATTCCATTGACTTCCAAAGTGAATTATGTTAAACCAACTTAAAACATCTTTAATCCTCTTTGAGAGCATTATCCAGTCTTACTCCAGGTTAGTAATCCACTTGAAAATTAACAGGTTCACTTGATTGCAAGAAACTGTCCTCAGTATCTCTTCACAGACAAATCTGTACTATTTACAGGCCTATATTTAGCCTAGTGAAACACCAGTAGTAACAGACAGTATACCAGTAGCTGAATCCAATTTTTTTTTCAGAAAGTTATTTTCTTTGAAGAACTCACCCTGAACTGGTCAGAATCAACTTTGTTTATTAAACTAGCACAAGAAAAATTCCTATAAAGTATTTCTAAGTACTTGTTACGCATCTTAAACATGACGTCACACTCATGTTCCAAAGTTTTATGTTATTATCAAATGGAGAAGAAAACAAAGTGTCCCAGGAATCTAGAGAAAAATGTGGTTTGATAAAAACAGTCTGCAAAAATGTGACACTTCATAAAAGGGAATGCATTTTAAAATAAACCAAATGTGTAGAATTATTTTTCCCTTCTTTTCATAGTTTGTAATATATTGTTAATATCAAAATTCAAAACGTGATATAGTAGTAGAAATTTCAAGACTAAATAGTGAAAGTTGTCTAGAATTTTGCATAAAACAAAGGAAGTTGTTGTAAAGAGTAAAATTAAATGTTCTTCATCTTTCCAATTTACAGTTCAAAATAAATCATTACCATAGTAGGGAAACAAACTATTTTGCTGAAAAACATCATGAATGTGGAGACACGATTTATAGAAATTTGCTCTTGAATTGATAACGATTTGATAAATAGCATCTAACCAAGGCATCTTGCAGTTGCCCTTTCTGCCAAAATGAAGGTCCTGAATGAAAATTCTTAATTCCGTGAAGCATTTATGGAAGTAATCCTTTATCTTTTAAAAAACAGACTGGTAAGTGGTATTTCTCCTTAGATTTCACTTAAAAGGGCACAAGAGTTAATCCTATACAAGTTCCTAAAAAGTATGCACCCGCCTTACATCAGTTGACTGTTTGGTCCTCAAGGTCAAATTTAATTGGCATAGAAAAACATCTCCCATTAACTCTATCATTGTTTGTATTTATGCCCAAGTGGAGTTTGCTGTGTGGAAGTTATTAAAAGATTAAGTCATTGATATCAGAATATTAATCATCTTAGAGGAACTGAAAGATATTAGATTTAGAACAGACTTTATGGTAATTTATTAAGTGATAGAATAACTTGCATGTCTACTTATTTTGAATAACTGCATAAAATATTGCTCTAATTACTGGAATAGATTAGTCCTATGTTGTCTATACAATCTTTATTTTTCTATTAGCATTTTGTCTTCTAATTTATATACTTAATCATATTGCTGAGAAGTAAAAGAAGAGCATTAAAGGAGAAGAATCTTCAAGTCTGAATGATACCAGTAAGTCCTTTGTACTGCCGTAGTGCAGTGCTTTATCTTTACAAGGAAATGTGTGTACTTTACATATGCATAACATGTTCATTTACAAGGACATACAATGCGCAATGTACTACCTCCTAGATGCTACATGGATCTTGGAGGAGAGAGGAAGGTTCTTTTAGATGGGGAAACCTCAACCAAAATGATCTTCAGAGCACATCCAGAAAATTTACTACTCCATTTTAGAAGCTATCGTGTCAACACTGTATTACCAGGAAAGAAGAGAGCATTTAACTTCCAGTGAAACAAATGCTTCCCCTGTGAAAGGTGGGAGATAACACAACACAGCGTGGATCCATGGATGGGGGCCAGCAATAGGAAAAAAAAACATAGTATACAAAAATCTTAATAATGCTATTTCACAAACAACTCCTCTCATTTATTTTCAACCAACAAAAAAGAACCACAGAGAAATCCCCTGACAGGCTTCCCTGCCTGTTACCTGCATTGCTTGTGCTGCTCTTTCAGTAAAAACTGCATCTTCCTGAAACAGAAAAAAAAATCTCATCTTTCATCAAAAAAAAAAAAAAAATGAAGGGCCAATGTTTTATAAAACAGTGCTTTCTGTTTAAGCAGCTATTCTCTTTTCTAATTTGAAAAGGTACCTTGCTCCTTTGCTTCTGCACCCGGGGACCACAACAGCTAGAGAAACTAACATCAGAAGAAAAAAGGCACAGAAGTGCACATTCAAATTCTGCTGGCCAAAATAATTATTTTCCCGTTCTCTTTAGTCCAGCACTAAGTTATATCACCCTCTACTCAAGCAATCCTAAAATCTACACAGTAAACACAGAAATAAAATTTCTTTATTTTTAATGTAGGGATTCACTCTCTTTCCTAGCTTGTGAGGGTTTTCTACTCCAAACGTGGCTTTTCTACATGCCTGTTACTTTCTGTTTTCCTTTTTCCTTTTACTTTTGCGCTCAATTTGCCTCACTGCATTCTTATATTTGCATGTTCATTATAGTTTCCACTTCAAAAACAAAGAACAAATCATTAGACCTCAGAAAATTATATATATGTTTTTTAATTTCAAAATCAGTAGCTTTTTAAATCATAATAAAAAGCTATGAATATCTTACAAACCAATATAGACCAACTAGTGTATGTGTGTATATATATGTATACACACACACACAAACATACATATACACACACAGTCAATTGCTATTGGCCATCATAGGAAGAGAAGTACTTAGGAATCAAAATGAAGTACTGTTCCAATATCCACCTGAAATCCAAGTATCTGCTATTTCTTAGAGCTTTTCAGGCTTATTAATTTAGTTATTCTAGAAAAACAGCTAAGACTTCTTCTGATAATTAGGCCAACAAGGTTATAGAAAGTGCCAGGTTAAAATCCTCCTGGAGAAACAAGACAGAAAACTTCAGGACCTGAAGGGGAACCACAGGAAAGCTGGGGAGGGACTTCACAGAAAGGTACATAGCAACAGGACCAGTGGAAAAGGCTTTAAACTGGAAGAGGGTAGAATTAGACTAGGTATCAGGAAGAAGTTCTTTACAGAGACAGTGGTGAGACACTGAACAGGTCGCCCAGAGAGGTTGTGGATGTCCCTCCCCAGAAGCACTCAAGACTGGGCTGGATGGGGCTTTGAGCAACCTGGTCTAGTGGGAGATGTCCTTGCCTGTAGCAGAAATGTTGGAACTAGATGATCTTAAGGGTCCCTTCCAGTCCAAACCATTCTCTGAACACAATGTGAGTAATAGAACTGGTCCTGAAAATGCTGACTTTATATTCCATAGATTCATTGCAAAAAAATTATAATAATGATAAAATAATTATGGCCTTAAACATACAAACCATGTGGAGTTACTCTGATGCTCACGTTAGCATGTGGAGTAGAAATAGCAATATTTATATGGGTACAAAAGACAAAAAGAACCTTCCCTTGGGTTACTCTTTCAGGCACATAGCACAGAAGCAGACTCAGCTATCCATAAGGTAGAACCGTCTGGACTTTCTCAAAGTTCATAAAAATGTTCCTTTTTGGCAACATAACAGCACTGTATGTTCTATCTCTAAACACTATCAGTATTGCTTTCTGTGGCTAAATTTCTTACAATTTCCTCAGTCTTTCTGCAAAAAAATAATATAAAAAAAACATTTTAAAAAATAAAAACACCCATAGCAATATTTTTTTTTAATGCTATTTTACTTTTAAATGGAATTTAAGGAACTGTATCAGAAATTAGTTGAAACTCCTAAGAACACTTAAAATTCAGAATTTTGCAGATTCAAAGCCATGCCACTTGTTGATTTTCCAAATTCTGCTTCTTTGGGTCATCTTTCTTTAAAATGATTGGCATTCTGTACAAAAGGAGAACCCCTAGCCTGCATACCACAAACAGAAAAAAAAAAATTGTTACCATCTGATAGAAACCAAGAGAGCAGAAGTGCCAGCGTTGCTAACTACAAAGCTGCTTTTTGTCAGCATCTACATCAGAGAACCTCAGAGCACAGAAGTTATTCCTTGTTGTTAACCACCTTCTGTCTCAAGAGAACTAGGTTCTCCATGGTATGACAGAGTTCTGTTCAATACAGCCCTCTATTCAATACAGCTCTATTTGTTCCTACTTGCTGCAAATCCCGTTTGTGCCCCAATCAACTTGGTGCTCTGTCCACACACAACACCTGGAAAGCTGGCTTGATGAACTCAACATTTCTTGGATATTTGTTTTCTTCTGAATGTGCCTCTGATGGCTGTAGCATTAGGCCACTACCAGTCTCCCCAAGAGCTCAATTTTATCATTCTGAGTCAAACATTTTGTTAGAGAGTATACAGATGATCTTGGTTGGAAGGCCATGCAATTAATGATGAGTTAGTTAATTAATGGTGAATGTTGTAGCAGGTGGTAGTTCTACTCCAGCTGGTCCAGCCACCTGCTAATGGCTCTCTGTTAGCCTGGCTGCCCTGTACCTAACACTTGGAGATTTTTATTCCAAACTGCAATTAATAAAATGCCCTTTAAGTGCAGTCCTTTTAGGGGGGATAAGAGCATGAAGCACCGCTCCAAGTTATGAAACATTTCTTTTTACAGAACCCCTCTGTACATTTTGTATTAGCACATCAGTGGAGGAGGGAATAAATCATCTATCAGTCTTTACCTTTTATATCAATAAATGTCTACATTGCACACAGGAGTGTCTTTTATAGGAGTGCACATACATAATAATGAGGATATTATACATAACTAGGACAAAGAATGACTTAAAAAATCCTCCTCTGTTCAGGAAACAAATCCATTAAGCAGTAAGTCACATGATGAAGTTACGCCTATATATCTGCAATGCTGGTCTCTTTGATTTATCTCATAGATGAACTTACCTATCAAAGATACCTGGAATTAAGATCATGAGTCTATTTCACCTACAATGATAGGACATATACCTCATAAGAAGAAAACCCCAAATTCACTATGAGAAATGTTGTCCTGAAAAGTCTTCACTTAGAGACATGGCCTTCCCTCCCTCCAGGGGCTGAGTCACAAACAATGGGAAAACACTTCAAATGTGACAGATGTGGCTAAGAGACTGCAGAACTAATTTATTAACTTCATACATATAAAGAAATTCTTCAGAGCCATATTCAATCAGAACAACACTGGAGTAGATAATGGAAAATATATATCAGCAAAGCGTCAATCATAAAATTACCGTCTCATTATTACTCTGTCCTTCCAAACACACTGCTACAATAAAATTTAACTAGTGGCAGGAAAGGCCATAAACACACCCCTTATTAAAAGTTGCTTACATATCTGATCATTACATATACTGATCATCTTTCTTCTGACCTGATGTAGATGTAAATCAACATTTATCACTCTTCTTAGAAATTTGTGGACTAAGTGTTTAAGAGTACATAATCAGCCACCCATCACACGTGAAGACTTTATTGCACTGGTTCATTCAGTAGTTTATCATAAAAAAGAATCACAAAATCACAGAATTGTAAGGGCTGGAAGGGATCACATTCCAGGAAACATGGAAGGATTCAAATAAATCTAGATTGGGCTACTGGTGTTCTTGTTCTTTCTAAAATATACTTCAATCTTAGCAATTTAAAAGATATACTTCTAATTTTGAATTTTTATGTTAAAAATACTTTCAGAGAACACGTAGGAGTCCTCTACCACCTTCTCAGCAAGTAAGATAAGGATTAAAGAGAGATCGGATTGAATGAAAAGTGAGACATTTTTCAAAGAATCGCTTTTCAGCTGTATTTCACCTCTCCATCTCCTTCATTTCGGTCTCAAGTGAAAGTTTTGAGGATCAATAAAACACATTAACTAGGAAATGAGAAAAATAACTATTGTGATCACTTTTGTGATCTACTGAAAAGAACAGACCAGGGAATGTCATCCAAAAAAACATCTACAAGTAGCTCATATTTTCCCCTGAAGTTAGAACATATATTTTTAGACCACCATCCATTTTATATATAAAGATTCCAGATAACACAGATCTCACTACATTTTTTAGATATGCTTTTCCATTATACAGCCATCCCTCATGTGAAAACCATACACCTTATTTCTAATAAGACTGCCTATACCTTCTTTTCCAGCTATTGGATTTCATTATGCCTTTTTCTGATAAATTGAATATCTTTCTGTCACTACTATTTCATTTGTCATTGCTGAGGCATGCCTTTCTATCTTATGCGCGCTTAAAGCGTAAAGTATAGAATAGAAGGGAGGTAGAAATCTGTGGAAACCACTCACCACACTGCATGACAGCTCATCCCTGCCAAGTTTAAATGGCCAGCTACTAGAAAAGCACGTTAATTAAAAAAAAGTCCTTGAAAGGGCAGGCATTTCAGTAATGATATGGTAATTACTAAGATAAGAACTTGCAGGAAGGAAGTAGCGTCCAGATTTTATGAAAGCATGAGACCTTGTCAGGTTCCTCTAAATTTCAGAGTTAAAGCATGCCATTTCAAATAATTGTAGACTTAAGATTTTGGATTTCTTGAGAGAGATATATATACATACTCAAATTAAAAAATCTCACTTTTTATTATCTCTAATTGCACAGAACCCATATACTTCTTCTGTCAGAAGTTTGAATGCTTATTTATGTGTTCATTATCAGTGAAATCATAGAAAAACTCTTCGCTGGATCATAATGACTCACCATCATAATCTTTTCTTTCAAAAGAGATCATACAGCAAATACCACAATATTGTGGAACAACTACTATCACAACTGCAAAAAAAAAAGTAAAATGTACTGATAGGAAATAATTATATTAATAGTAATGTTAAGAAGAGAGCTAGCTGCTCATCCCAACAGGTCTTTGCTGCAAGAAGTCACGAATTTACATGGTAAACTTCAAGGTTCAATTCTTAAGTCAGTTGTTAAGAAAGTTGATCAATTTAAGCCATACAGCAAGCAAAAACGTCTGCCTATCACAGTCCCATCTAAAGCATGAACAGCTAGCTATGCTGCATGCAGAATTCCAACTTCAAAATGTCTTTAATAGCACCAAAAGTTCAACTGTACTTTCTTCAAGGCTGTGGAAAGTAGCACTGATGAATTACTGAAACTACTGCTACAGGCTGCCACGAGGTGAAGTTGGAATTACACTGAAATTCAGAGGAGTGGGACAGTATTAGTAAATCAACAGTATTCATTTTTAATTACTGTTGGTTTTACCATAGAAGGACCAGAAAAATAGACACTACAAGTGTCACTGGAACATTATAGCTATGAGAGATAAAAGATATTCAAGGCCTATTGATGTACTCAGGCTCAAAAATATTAACAATGTTAGACCAAATCATTCTTTCCCAATCTCCTCCTCCTCTCCGATAACCAGTTGTAGTCTCAGTCACACTCAGAATAAGGAATATTGCTCCCTGGGATCTTCATTATCACTTTCCAATCCTTAAACCCTTGTGCACGATTTAGGCCTTCTCCATAGGCTTCCTATCTTAGCACTGCCCCTTAGAAGCAATTGAAACAGGATGTACAAGCCTTGTCTCCAAACAAGTAGGGTTTATTCTGTTGTACTAGCTGTCAATTTATTTGTTTTAAGTAACTTTCCGTACTCAAGGCAAATTTCAACCAAGTTTATTACAGCAGAAGTACCCAAGACAATAATTTTCTACACATCTATAAAATGGCTAGATGACTAAAGATGATAAGTGTTCTAATTTACTCTTCCAATTAAAGAAAAAAAATGCCCAACTGAGATCTCGAATATTTCAAAGGCATAACCTAGCAGTCCCATGGTGACTTGCCAATCCGTACACACACATTTCTGAACTAGCCACAGTATGGATTATTTCAGCCCATATGCGTAAGGGGTGTGGTACAATATCAAACGTACACATACTGTAGCAAGGGAGGTTACAGAACTTATGAGAAGCTGGAATGACTGAGATGCAGAGAGGACATATGAAATAAATACGTATGTATGCAACAAGGCTTCATTTGTTTTGAATGCCCTCTATTTTGATTTATGGTCACAGGACAGAAATATGAGTACAAATAAATTTTAGAATTTTAACGCCAAAAGGACTACTTAATGATTACATCATCTTGATTATTATTAAATATTAAATATCATCCAAACACTTACTGATTAATCTAGTTACTTAAATACTAAAACACTGCACTCTACTTAGGTTTACATTCTTGTATTTTTCTGTTAGAAACTAAAAATTGCACTGATGCCCGAGGCAACTTCAGTGGCCTTGAACTGATGAAGATATATCAAGATTTACTGTTTATTAAAAATTACTCAGAGTAGTAAAGAAGACGGTCAGCTGTGTGAAAATGCTGAAGGACCTTACCACTGCAACATAAAGTGGGAGCTAAAATTCAGTGTCTATTAGTACAGCACATGAGGGAAAAAAACAACCAGAGCTTCACCAATAAAACAACAAACCCTCAGATGGAGTGCGATCTTTAGGTTTACTGCCAAAGTACCCATTAACAGCAGCTTGACAGCTCTGCTCCCATCTAGTATGGGTACTTCTGAATATAATAGCAACTCTGCACTTGGGCAATCATTTGAAGTGAAAAGGTCCCTACTCTTTCCTGACAGAAACCTGTTTTATTGTAAACTTTAGCAAACTGCAACATTAGCTGCTGAATGTTTTGTCAGTCACTTGTGTTGGGCTTCACACAGCATAAAGACCAGAACTGGGAAGAGTAATCCAGTGTAGCATCAGAGCCCTGGACTCAAACAGATCTCAAATGATATCAGTTCCCCTCTTATACACTACATTATCTTTTTACTGTAAATGAATACGTTAGCCTTCTGTTGCTATAGCAAGATCTAGGATGAGGAGTGTCTCCCTGCATTACTGCGTCCAAAGTCAATTTTATCCAAATGCAGTTACCGTGTTCTCAGGTAGGCCACAAAAATGTTTAAAAACTGCTTAATCTGTGACCTCTAAATTGGGTAATTCTGATCACCTTTCAAAATGTCCTTTCCTACTCTTTCTTGCTATCCTGTCAGTCATTGCACTGTCCTTTGCTGTTTCAAAAGGGACAAAAAGCAGTAAGAAAGAGGAAAGAAAGTACAAATACTATAGCCAATTCCTTTTCTTTTCAGGTAGATATTCTTAATTACATCAGAGAAAAGTCAAGCATATTTCATGGTTTTGGAGAAATAATTGAAGAGAGGTTGAACAGGCATTGCCAGAGAAAACTTATGTTGCACATAGTCTAACACAGAAGCCCAAACTTTTGCAATCCATATTCTCTGTGGTTTGTTATAAACAGAATCACAGAATCACCAAGGTCAGAAAAGACCTACAAGATCATCCAGTCCAACCATCCACCTATCATCAATTGTTCTCACTAAACCATGTCCCTCAAAACAACATCCAAATGTTCTGTGAACACCTCCAGGGTCGGTGACTCCACCACCTCCTGGGCAGCTCATTCCACTACCTGACTTTTTCAGAGAAGCAGTATTTCCTAACATCCAGCCTGAATCTCCTCTGGAACAACTTGAAGCTATTCCCTTTAGTCCTGACTGATACAAAACAACTGACAATTGCAAGAATAGAGACTAGTTTAGGGAACGCATAGTCGACTGGGGGTGATTTCGTGTCTAAAAGGCAGATGGTGAGGTTTACCAGTTGCTATGCATAAGAAATGTGGCCACCATACTCATTAATTCGTAAGCACACATTAACGCTTACAAGGTGATGTGACATTTAGGTCACCTTTACTTTGAAGTTGGCATTTGCCTTACAATTATAATAGTGAAGATTCAGGGAAAGCTCAACAAATACTAGAATTCAATGCAATTAGAAACACTTGTGTCTGCTAGGAGTTACATCAGATAAGAAAATACATTTCCTTGATAGCCATAGAAAAGAGTGCCTACTTTTCCTTTGCATCCTTTCTTGGATGCAGGAGTATGCCACTTTCCTATGCTCCATGAAGTAATAGAATTATGACATCCTAGAGGGTAACTCATATCAAAATAGATTGAAGACAACCTATTTTAAGTTCTATGATCCTGATAGACTCCACTCAGCTTTAGCTAGGAACATCTAGAGAGGTACCTGTCATTCACCTGCTTCAGATATAAGCATGTATTCTGCAGATAGCTGTCTTCCAGTAACATAATCTATAAGGCTATTTGTGATTCACTATTTACTTAGACTTTCCAGCCATATCTTGATTTATATTTTCAGATTTACAGGTCATATATGCCCATTCACGTACTCTGAGAAGACTAGTGCTTCACATAGCTAGCGCATGTTTTTCATAGAATCAACTAAGATGGTGGCAATGCAAGTAACTAGATAATAATAGTTCTAAAAAAACCAAAACATTTAGTCTGTCACACTCAGCAGACTGATCTGGCATGCCTGGCTTTATAATTCTGAAGGGAGGAATATCTTAATATAGAAACAGCAGACATGATAAAAAACACTGTGAACTTTAAACATCCATAACATCAAAATAGCCTTGAATAGTTCCCTTCAATAGACATACCTCAAGTTTTTCTGGATAGGATAAATCAATTCTGCATTCTTCAACCCTTAAATCCACCAGCTCTTCTTTCTGTTTAGATTTTGATGAGATTTAATTTGATACATTAAAACACATCTAAATGAAGAAAATTTTGTAACATGAGAGGGAAAATTGCTTAAAAAAAAAAAGTTACTCATTACTTCTGAGAGATACAGATCTTACTTGCAAGTAGGAACAGGATTATTGCAGCCTCAATCTGTATATAGACTGTGCAGTCATTTGGGCAATCTATATCACATGAGATAGCAAACATAGAATAAATTGATACTACTGGAGATGGGGGCCTATAGACACTTCCCCTCCTTGCTCCCTCTAGTTAAACCCAGGTTAATTCAGTGTTCCTATATCTAAAGATGAGAGACTTTTATAAGCTCTGTATAAAATGTAATATTGTAAAGTAACAAGGCCATATTGATAAAGATTAATAATGAGACTAAGGTGGTATCTCACTGACTGAGAAAAAATAAAGGGGAAGACCCTATGTGAATTGTCACTCAAGGGATGATGATGAGCAATTTTGTCCGACTGTGGAAAAGGCAAGTGCAAAAAAGACAAAAGATGAGGTGCTTCCACCAATAGTACAAAAGTACAAACAGGACTGTACAAAGCCTCATCCAGAATTCTGCACATAATTCTGACCACATATATTCAAGATGTCTTTGTTCAAATAATAATAGATTAAGAGGCTGACTACTAGGATACACATGGGAATGGAGAAACCAGAATTATGACTAAAGAAACTCATCTTGAATATTTAATTCTAGTAGAAATGATAACAAATAATATTCAAGAAATGAGACATTCTATAAATTGATCTTAGAATGAGTTGGTTTCTTGTCTTTCCTCGTAACCACACCCCTTTTACTTCTTCCAGGAGAGCCAAAAAACATCTTCAAGGTCAGATAAATTATCATCTTCAGAGTCTTAACAATTAAGCCTTGCTTTGCTTTAGTAATTCTATTTTTAAATACGACATAATATATTCTTATATATTTTAAAAATGTTTTGTATAGAACACCACCATGCAATTAGGTTTATTTTATTGGGAGAATATTTTTTAAAATTCTTTTATCTTTTGATAACCACTTAAAAAGGAACAACATTATATATATGATAATTGCATAAAACAGTAAACACACAGGATACAATAACCCAGGTCTCATCCAGATTCATATTTTAAGAACTACATTGTGTGTTGTTTCCTCACAGTTTTCTGAAGTTTTCTATTTTGCTTTTTTGGGTCATTTTCCTAGTCTCCCCAGTAAATCTGTTGAGTACTTAAAGATGAGAAAGCAATAGTCTTTTCTTTAGCCCAGACTGCAACTATTTGTTCAATGACAACTGAGTCATTATGTTAGTTGAGCTTGGAATGACAAAGTATTGTCCAAAAGTTCTTAAAAAGAACAACGAAGACGACTTTGCTAAAAGGTTATATGCCTATTGTACAACGTACATTATCTTTGTATAAGTAAAACTATACTGCTTTTAATCAAAACATAACAAAAGGAGCACATCCAAATCGATATATGGAAAATGTAATCCTACAAGCTGTCAGAATCACAAATAGAAAGGATGAATTTTAAAGACAGGAAAGCAAACATACTCAATGTGAGAAAGGTTACTGTTGAAAAGACTAATCTGACTTTTTAGAAGAGCATGGAGAAGATATTACATTTTGACCTTAGAATGTGTCACCAACTGTTCTTCAGAAAAATGTACCAAGTTCTAACACTCTTTATGTTTTCCAGCAACAAAACACATCTCGAAACATCCAGCTTGTCATCTCTGCAACTTTGCCCTTTACGTGCAAGAGCTCCAACATGAATATGTGTATTACTACAGATTTTTAGCTCTGGCTAAAAAGTCAATAGCAAAGTCAGTTGTCCTTAGCAGTTCTTTATGAGGTGTGGTGGCTGATTTCACTCCATTTCTTTAAAATTAATATCTTTTTTATTTAGCAGGCTCTCAGCTTATATATCTCTAGAAACCCACAGAGTTAAAAAGCATATCTCTATATATCTTTACAGCTAGTCTATAGGTATAATTTCACAGGTATAACTATTTCTGCCCAAAGAGAGTTGTTAAATTGCAGTCTTGATTCAAGAAAGAAGAAATCGTGTAACTTGGAATTTAATTCTAGTTTGCCTAAGCACTGTATCTAATGTTAATTAAAAGAGTAGATGTGATTAGACAGCACTGCAGGAAATCTGGCCAGATTCCAGAGAAAGGGGTTGATGATGATAGAGCTGTTTACATTGCATGAACTATTCCGAATATCTAGCTTAATCCTACGGACTGTTTCACTCCAACTGAATGATAATATCATGTTTATGTGAGCTATTCAAACTGCCTGAATTTGCAAAATGTCCTGAGGATCACGAGAGAAAATCTGATTTGCTATTTTAGTCTAACACCTAATTTCTTTTGATGAAAAGCGGTTGAGAGGTGTTGTATTTACAGAGAAAAGAGACAACAAATCAAGAAATATTGTATGTTGAGTGAAGAACCCCTGCCCATATCTGCAAAAAAAATCACCTACTCACATAATACAAGAGCTTGAAATCATTTATTCACCTAAGAAAAAAAGGTCCTGCTTTATTTTTACTCTCTTTTAAGTTTTCCATTCATTACAGTCTGAGAAGCCAGGACACTCTCTAGTTACAGTGACAGATATTCTACACCATGAAGCAATGAGTCTTGCTTGTCTTCAGTGGCTGAATGCCCTCAGGTTCCCTCATCCCACAAAACATAGGTCCCCCTCTTTCTCCAGAGGGGCTGATGAACTGTACAAAAATAAAACTTCCTATATATTCCTTCTCCATGCCATTTTTCTAGTCACAGATGAGAGCTCTGGTCTGTGGGAGATAATGGAGGAAGAAATCTATGCCTTCTCTTAAATGGAATAAATTAGATTAACAGCTTCAGTTCAATAGCTGAACTGTTGCTTCAGTGATGATTTTTTTTGCCAGTAATTAATTGGCTGCTGTAGCTGGTAAGTGACCCATGGATTCGTATTACCTCAAACTGTCATCAAAAGAAAATCTTCTCACATGCAAGACCCTAGAAGAGCTTGGAGTTAGTTGATTAATGGATTTACACAGACTAACTTAAAAAAGAAAATAAAAAAAAAATGTGAAAAGTGGAAAGAAGTAACCTTAAAATTCTTTATGTGAGATCAGGAGACACGCAAAAGACAAGCACAGGTCCAAATGAGCACACAGGGAATCTGACATCTTTCCATCAGTTAAGAACAAAAACACAAGAGAAAGCTTTAGTGGTTTATAAGACTAACAAGGCTGGAAGCTACTCCTCTGAAAGGCTACACTTCTCTGCACCTTTGATGTCAGAAATTATTACATTGCAGATAAAAAAAAATCTGCAAAGAATATAGAAGGACATACTAAACTACACAGAACTACAGTAAGCTTTTTTTTAATTTTTTTTTAACTGCTTTATGATTTGATAAAGTTTTTGAGTAGCAAATAAAATTCAAAGCCAAATACAAGGTCCAGCATCTGGATTGGAGCCATTCCTAACATGAATACAGGCTGGGCAATGCCAGGATTGAAAGCAGTCCAAGGAAGAGTGGGGGACATTGGTGGATAAGAAACTGAGTATTAAACAGCAGTGCACATTTGCAGCCCAGAGAGGCAACCATGCAGAATGAATTTCAGGCCCACCCAACCACATGTTAAGTGTAACTACTTCTAGAAGAACTGAGAGACTAAGTTACTGAAGAGCTCATTACAAGGACATACACTGAATTGCAAAGGTTATGAAAAGATACATCCAAACTTGCTAACAGTTGCTTTCATGAGAGATTTCTAACGAAAAGGTCGCGGAAGAGCTTGACTTCTCCTCTGCTACAAATTACCATGAAATTCTGCAGTACTTGGCTTGAATTACAGGAAGTTCTAACATGGAAAGACTTAGAACAACTAGGGAGAGAAGTTTTGAGAATCAGAAGCAGCAAGGTCAGCGTTACATTTGTGGCATTCAAGACAAGGTCAGATAAAGAATATGGGAAGAATACTGCAGATGTATTACCACATATTACGCTTAACTGATACACATGCATGCAGATACACATACACGTGCATACATCTATGCTTAGTTTATCTAGAATATGTCGCCTCATACAGTGAAAAAGAGGCCAACTGGATGCAGTCTTGGGTTAACTCCTTGTTTTACAGGAAGCTTTACAGCTCATCCATTTCTTGGAAAGTAGGTAAACAGGAGAGGTAGCCCTTTGAAGTCCAAATGTTACACTCACTTCACCTCTTTGTAAAGCAGACAAACGCTATTGCTATTTTTGACATTTTCTTTGAAGTTTTTCCCAGACCTCTACTAAGATCTGTTTGATTTGTACAGATGGATTTGTACATTTCCAAGGCTAGTAAAACAGAGTTCAAGAGCTCTGCTACATGAGAATTTCACACATTGAGTAGTGGAAATCTGTAGTTTCAGAAAATCATAGAATCACCAAGGAAAAGACCCCTAAGATCATCCAAGTCCAACTGTCCACCTATCACCAAAATCTCCCACTAAACCATGTCCCTCAAAACAACATTTAAGCATTTCTTGAACACCTCCAGGATTGGTGACTCCACCACCTCCCTGGGCAGCCTTCCCCGCTCCTGCTGGCAACACTGTTTCTGACACAAGACAGGATGCCATTGGCCTTCGCATTCACCTGGGCACACTGCTGGCTCACATACAGCCAAACATTGACCAATCCCCCAGGTTCATTTACTCATCACAGTCTTCCAGTCACACTGCCCCAAGCCTGTAACATTGCCTGGGGTTGCTGTAACCAAAATGCAGGACCCAGCACTTGGTCTTATTGAAACTCATCCCATTAGCCCAACTATCCAGCTTGTCCAGAGCACCCTGTAGGGCCTTCCTAATCCAAGGCAGACAACGCTTCCTGCAAATTTGGTGTCATTTGCAAACTTACTAAGGGTGCACTCAATGCCCTCATTCAGATAATCAACAAAGACATTGAACAGGACAGGTCCCATCATCAAACCCTGGAGAACACCACTCATGACTGGTCACCAGCTGGATTTAGCTCCATCCACCATCACTCTCTGGGTCCAGCCCTCCAGACAGTTGTTTACCCAGCAAAGAGTGTAACTGTCCAAACAACAGGCCACCAGCTTGCCCAGGAGAGTACCGCAGAGGACAGAATCAGAGGCTTTGCTGAAGTCTAGGAAGACTATGTCAACAGCCTTTCCCTCAACCATCAAGGTGGGTCACGTGATCGCAGAAGATGATCAGGTTGGTCAAGCAGGATCTGCATTTCATGAACCCACACTGGCTAGGCCTGATCCCCTGGCTGCCCCACCTACACATGCCATGACCTCCCCCAAGATGACCTCCATAGTTGTTTCACTCTCTATTTGTCTGTGGTCAGGGTAAAGCTGGTCCATTAAAAGCTTTATGCAACTTCTATCCCCTGTTCAGACAAAAAATAAGGTAAGGATCCTATTTACTCATTTCCCCTCATCAAACGTTATTTTAAATCTTTCCAGCAGGCTACAAATTAACACCAAATACAAATTTCCTTCCTTTCAATTAATATTGTGAAGGAAGCAGAAAGCCTTTGAACTTTGGGACTATTATCATATGATATGGAACACATCACAAGGCTAGAAGTAATGGAAGAGCTAAAAATAAAAGAAAACATCTGTTAGAGCCTTGCCTTATTTTGCTGCCTTGGCTGTGCTATTTAAAATAAAGTATCTTCCAATCATGTCAAACGAAGTCACAGATCGTATTTGATCCACAAGCTTCCCACCTCAGTAACATGATAACTCTTCTTCACCTTCTTGAAATTTATTTATCCCCTTTACTGTATAAAAACAACTATGTCACACGTGAAACCAGACAGCATAAAAGGTGAAATTCACCCATTCACATTGACGACAGGCATGTCTGCCTGATTCATCTGGTAAAAAGACCATGAAACAGAGAACTCAGGACTTATTTTTCCATTGATACTGGATACACTGAAACCACGGCTTAGTTGCAGAGAGCGGTAGAAAAACTGACAATGTGACCATGGGGCTCTGTACAGCCACATTAAGCAACACTACCAAGAGAATTCAAACTTCTTGGGGTTTCTCCTCCTGGAGATGATGTACTGTTTTGCTGGCTAGTGAGAAGAACTAAGTAACACAAACATACATTGCTGCATTGCCTTCTTGTAGCCTGCATATATAAACTGAAGTCAAGTTTAAGTGCAAGTTGAAGCATAAGCGATAAGTTAAAGACTCGTAACAAAGTAGTAGGTCAGAATGAAAGGTATATTCCCCAGAATGAAATACTTATGGAGAAATAAAAGGATCTATATTCTCTACTGTATTATTTGAACTAGCTGTACTATGGATGCTCCAGACATTCCTGGTAACCTTCCCCATTACAAGCACTCCAGAGTAAGAAGCCATTCAATGAATCAAGGACTGTTTTTAATGTTTCCATTGTAATACCAACCCATGGATCACATTCCCTCAACAGTACAGATTTGTGCACAGCTTTAACAAGCCTCCAGATGAGAAGCTGAAGATTGCACAGGCATTGGCAAACACACCACAGCGGGAGTTAAGTGATCCAGCAGCCTGAACCCAAATTTCAGATTCTTTCCTAAACACAGTTAATCAGGCCCTTCTGTAGCACACTAGTCATCCTCCTGCCAGCCATCATCCTCTGTCACATATATGCCCTCATTTCAGACAGGCCAATGGCTTTATGCAGTTTGACTTTCACATATATTTTTAAGATCAGTGCAGGTTCAGTTCATGCTGTATAACTGTACTTGATATATTTGTATGTTGTCCTGTCAGTTTCAACTCCTTGTGTTCATATTTCTACCACTTTCAGTACATGAACATTCTGCTTTTTATTCTATTCTCTCACTGCTCTTCAGTCACAATGTGAATTTTCACCTTGATTCAATTGAAAGGAACAGTGAAGAGATGACATACACATGCTCAAAGTTCGCAAACCACTTTAGCTTTGCATTATTCCACAGGCTTATTTAAAAAAATAAAATTTGCAAAGTTAGAAGAATCCAATGATTCCAAATTGCACTTACCTGCCTTCCAGGATCAGAACTTGGATTTTCCTCACAACAGATCTAAAGCACCAGTTGTTCCATTGTTTTCAAGTTCTTCAATTGGCAATTATATCCTACAATAGAACACAACACATTTGCAAAGCTCAGCCATGAAATGAAAAATAATTTTCACAGCTTTAAGGTCATTGTTTAGGTAAGTTCTGCTTCTGCAAATATACATATTATTCAGCTTTGACAACTACTTTCTGCAAACAATTGCTCCAGGAAAATCATAATCAAATGAGCAAGTCATATCATTTCAGAAAACAGTCTTACAGTATTTTTTATATTGGATTTCCTGAACATATAAAATATTTAAGCAATACAATCTCTGCGTGTCATTGTCATATAACTTTCACATGTCCTATTGGAATAACTTGAAACATGAAGCAAACTTCAGCTAAGCATATAAGACTATAACAACTGTTTTCATGTACCTTATCTAAAATGAGACAATTCACTTAAGACACATAGTGCTTCAGGAATGGAACACACAAATTCCACACATAGTAACAAAGGATGGCTGCAATTATGAACTGCAAAATCTTGAGTATTCAAAGCACTTATGCAGACAGTATCCAGACAGACACTAGTACTCTGCAGGCTCTTCTTTAAGGTCAATAAGCACTCAAGTATTTCTCACTCTAAAATCATGTTCAGCATCAAATGAGTTAATACATTTTCTTAGATCATTTTTTAATATTCTTCTTTGACCAAGTTATCTGAAAAATAAGGGCTTTTTAGATGTTAAATCTTCAACCTTCTAAAAATATTTCATATCAAAACCTGCATCAAGCACAAGAAAAAAGACACTAATTACTTACTTCCAGTTGGCTGAATTAATTACTCTTCCAAAAATGCATATGCTTAGGAAAAAAAAAAACTGTCAGCTTTTTGACAGTTTGATCTAATACCCTAATACAATATGCACCAGTGGCACATGATGAATGGAAAACTAAACCAAAATGGAAAACAAATGAGAGAGAGAGAGAAGGAGGGGGAGAGAGAAAGATTGAAAAGATAGATTATTTTCATCTTTGGACATCTCCTTCTAAAAAATGATACCAAAACGTTGCTTCCTGTAGTTAGATTCTTTGTATACAGGTAGAAATGAAGCATTACAAATTATGCAGCAATTTTTTCTCTATACAATGCCTGCAGTATCTTTTCACCTTACAAAAGCTGCATATTGACAGCACAGTCATATGCAAGGAAAATAAATCCCAAAAATATTTGAAATAAATGTTTAAACATCATCCAAGACAGTAGATTCCATTTGTATGTTTCCAGGATGGGGATTTTAGTAAAGTTGGTAATTTAGCACAGAAAAGCACTGAAACAATCACATAAATACCTTCTTTAAAGACATATCCAAACTCTAAAATTAGAGAAACAAGAGAAAAGGGAGTAATAACCTTCCCTCTAATTCTAAGCAAGTGGAAGTGTAACTCCTTGAGACCTAGAAATCATTTGCAGTCTGGTAACTTGCCATTGAACAATTTCCCCCCAAAGAGGAGAATGAAAGTATGAATTGTATACATTGCATAAAGGAGACAGCTATCTGACTTGTGATCCAAAACCAGGGTTATCTTTCCACACAGATATGCATTTTTGCTATAGTTGAGTCCTGTTCCTTGGTGCCTGCCTCCAGACACCATTTAGCAGCTATTTTTCCATTGCCTGCAGACATCCCTCCTCCTCCCTGATAGTTAAGTATAGATTTTCCTCAGCATGCTTTCATGATCTTTCATGGCTTGTATTTGGCTTCCCATATCTCTTTTAGCTTAGTTTGGCAGGTCAAACTCCACATACACTGAAACAACTAACAGGAGTATAGCTGCACATTTATGGTTGTTATTAGCTGGACCTTTCTCTTCACTTCAATACATCTGTCTCAATAGTATCAAACTACTGTCCTGAAACCTGGAGAGCTCTAATTGTGCTTCTAGCAACTCTTGAAGCCTCAACCTAACAGCATTAAATAAGTTTTGGAAGTAACAAAATATCACAGAATCATAAAGGTCAGAAAAGAACACTAAGATCATCTAGCCCAATCACTGGTCCACTAAACTATGTCCCTCAGTGCCACATCTACACACTTCTTGAAAGCCTCCAGGGATGATGACTCCGCCATTTCCCTGGGCAGCCTATGCCAATGCCTCATTGTTCTTTCAGAGAATAATTTTTCCCTGATATTCAATCTGAACCTCCTCTGGAACAATTTAAAGTTAATACCTCTCATTCTATTACTAGTTATAGAGAAGAGCCAATCTCCACCACACTACAAACACCTTTCACAGAATGGCCAGGGTTGGAAGGGACCTCAAGGATCACGAATCTCCCCCTGCCACATGCAGGACCACCAACCTCCCCATTTAATACTAAACCAGGCTGCCCAAGGCACCATCCAATCTGGCCTTGAACACCTCTCGGGATGGGGCATTCACAACTTCTCTGGGCAGTCTGTTCCAGCACTTCACCACTCTCATAGTAAACAACTTCTCCCTGACATCCAACCTAAATCTTCCTTCCCTCAACTTAAAACCATTTCCCCTTGTCCTGATGTTATCTATCCTTTCAAAGAGTTGATTCCACTCCTGTTTGTAGGCTCCCTTTAGGTACTGAAAGACTGCCATTAAGTCACCCTGCAGCTTTCTTTCCTGCAGGTTGAACAAGTCCAGTTCCCTCAGCCTGTCTTCATAGGGGAGATGCTCCAGTCCCCTGATCACCTTTGTGGCTCTCCTCTGGACCCTCTCCAACAGCTCCCTGTTTTTCTTGCAGGCTCCAGACCTGGACATAGTACTCCACATGGGGCCTCACGAGAGCAGAGTAGAGGGGGGAGGACAATCACCTCCCTGTCCCTGCTGGGCAGCTGTCTTCTGACAGAGCTCAGGATACCATTTGCATTCCAAGCTTTCAGGTTACTGTAGAGAGTTATAAGGTCTCCCCTGAGTCTCTGAGGCCTCACAGGTGCCAAATTCAGAGGAACTATCACCTCCTTAGTCCTGCTGATTACGCTATTTCTGATAAAAGTGTATTTCAGATTGGGAAGAAACAGCACAATTCATCTTTAGAATGTCAGGCTGACAAGAAAGTAAGTCAGGCTAACCTCATAACTGCAGATGACTACCTTAGACCTACTCTTCCAGGGTCCCTTTGCAATGAGTAAAAAGACTGAGACACAGGATAACAACTCAATGAATTTCCTTCTTGGACATCAGATGTATTTTGGATGTCTACTTGTTAACGGTTTACAGGCTGGTTCGGCCCAATTCTGTGACTAGCGGGGCAGAGGGATTTCGCAAAATCTACGCCTCTGAAAAAAGGGAACTGGGGACCCCAAAATAATTAAAATCAGAAGCAACGATCTGAGGAGAAACAAACTAATTGACTAAATATAGTATCGGAATGCAAGATAACACACTATAATATAATTAGAATTGAAGCCAATAAATCAAAAATAATGAGAGAGGGGATGGCCGAAAGGTGGATAGGCCTCACCACAACACTAAGGAGAGATGCACAGTCCAGTTGAGCAGCAGGGAGACAGGAAGAGAGCCAACAAAGAAACACAAAAGAAGAGCAGCGATCAGGTGACCTTGCCAGGAGTTATATCTCCTCTCTGTGACCGCAAAGTCCCCTGGGGAATGTAGTTGTTCTTCTCTTCCGTGCAGGTACCCAAAACTTGGGCATTAACAGTTAAACTCCCAGTGCCCCACACGATGTTTTGATGGGAATACTGATAATCAAAAATCAGAAAACCATGACACTACCTTAAAATTAAAAATAATAATAATAATTGTGTTCTACAAGAGCCCACATTTCTCTATCAAGAAGAAAAGGAGCATATACAAGAAATTGAGAATCCAAGATCTACCTTTCTATAGAAGTTTCTATAACTCTTCTATTTACAGAAGACATATATAAGAACATAATCAAACATAATTACAGAGTGACAGTATTAACCACAGTGACCTGTAACTTGATCTTCATGATCTCTACCATAAATCAAGACAAAAGTGATTTAATGGTCATTTGGTTGTTATGATCTACCTCATACATGTTTCTTTCACATTATTCTGAAAGTGTAAGTCACTGGTCAATGCTGAAGACAAGATTTGGGCTAAAATGGAGCTTGGGTCTGATACAGCCTGCTGATCCTGGCATTAAATCCAAATAGATGTAATAAAAAAGAATAAACAGTTTGTCTCAGGGTAATTTCCAAGGAGAAAAAGAAAGATAAACAAGTCTTGGAAAGGCTGATTCAGTCTCATGGAATCTCACTTGGAATTTATCACTTACTCCAACATTACCACTATGCAAATTTTTACAAGAGCAGAATGTGTGTTTGATTCATTAGTACCCTCTTCTGAATTCACCTTCCATGGGCAGAGTTGGGCTGAGTATGCAGAAAATCAAATGCACGCAGCCTGACAATAAGGCAGCTTCATTGCATGCCTTTCAGGAATAATGTAGACATAGCTATTCCCAAGGAAGTCTTCTAAAAGTGCAAGTTCCCATTAAATACAAATGCTAATAGTGGGTGCTAACAGGCTGTTGAGCCTTTTTTGCTAGTACACAATAGATTATTAAAAAACTAGTTATTGAATTCTTGATGAAAATCTGAGACTGATTTAATGGATACCAGAACTATATGCCAGCAGTAGGTTACCACTGAGGCAACAGGAGAAGCCAACAGGGAAACCCAGGGGAAATACTTCAAATAAACAAAGGAGTTACCCTCCAAGGTGGTGACAAGGCCAGCTGCCCAAATGAAGTGTCTCTATATCAACGTTCACAGCATGGGAAACAAACAACAGGTCAAAGAAAGTAAGCCTGCCACTCCACACTGGTGAGACTTCATTTGGAGTACAGGAGGGACATGGACCTGTTGGACCATATCCAGAGAAGGGACACAAAAAATATCCGAGTGGTGGAAAACTTTCCCCATGAGCACAGAATGAGACAGTTGGAGCCATTCAGCCTGGAGAAAAGAAGGTTGCAGAAGTAGCTTTATGGTATCTAAAGAGGGTCTCTAAGAAAGAACAGACTTTAGCAGGGTCTGTTGTGATAGAACAGGGGGTTTCAAACTTGAAAAGGAAGACTTATATCCAGTCTAAGAAGGTGTTTGTTTGTTTTGTTTTTTGTTTTTTTTACAATAAGGGTGGGGAAACACTGGCACAGTTTACCCAGAGAGATGGTCAGTGTCTCATCCTTGGAGACACTCAAGGTCTGAGCAGCTGTTCCTGTTCACTACATGAGTATTGGACCACCCTCATGGCCTTTAAGGTTCCCTTCTTACTCAAACAATTCAGAATCAATTTCATCTCATGAGGAAGCTTCAATTTTCTGACATTTATTCTCAGCAGATTTTGACAATTAAAAAAAAATAAAATACACAGACACCTCCACAAAAGCTAAACACTCAGTTACATGCTTTCCTGAAGCTATATACAGCCAGAATCACATCTCAAAGTCTGCAAGCAGAGAGCTCCCAAGCTTATGAACTCATTCTTATGTTTCATAACATCCATTCTGTGCTTCAGAAATATTAACAAAAAAAATCATAGAATTCTTGCTATAATAAAACAAGTTCAAGCCAGAGAAACAGAACACTTTCAGCTTATTTTCTTGCTTTACTTTTGTGAGCTTGAAGTATTTTTTATTTTTTATTTTTAAAAAAACTTACTACTTTGCAGTAGCAGACATGCAGAGATTCAATCCTTACCATATGGGAGCAGCTTAAAAAAAAAAAGAAAAAAAAAGCAAAGGGACAGAGCCAAGACAAGACCAAAGGAAGAAAATGTAAGATTCAAAACCTGATAATGAAATGGATGCACAGACAGGGAAATGCCATTGGGAAAAACAAATTAAACAAATGCATGCTACAGGAATAAGATGAGCATAGACCGCTTCGGAAAGGTCTGCTGCTTATGAAATTTTTCTGAAGGATAGGTTGAACGCTAAGCTGTAATAACCATTATCCTGTCATTGTTTCAGATATTACTGAAATCTGGAGCTACATTTCTCTTTTTTTTTTCCCAGATATACAATATCAATCTGAAATTATAGCTCTTTAAAATGCATTAAAAGAACAGAATTGGCATCTATTGTTTTCATTTCCAGCAAATCTCTAGCAGATTTGAAAACACCACAGCACATCAAGCAGCCGCTAATTATTCCAGCCCTAGAAATGGTGGTCACATCAGCTTACAATATTATTTCAGAAACTTAAAGAAGCTATGCACAGAGGTTGCAAACTAAGGGAGTTTACAGTGGAAATATGAAGTCTTAAGTAAAATGTTGCCCACTGTAATACAATGAAAATCAAAATATTTTAAAAGGTGTCAAATTGCCATAAACATACACATTCATAAATTATATAGCCAATCCCCAAATGTCTACATCTTCAGTCTTCCCTGTTTATTGCAATATCTTTAATTACCTTAAAACAACACGGAAATAAAAGCAATATAATTCACATTGACCAAAAACAATGCAACTTCATGGCCTCAGGTGAAAATAATAATTAAGAAACAACGATAAAGCAAAAATATAACTCATCAGAATCCTCCCAAGGAAGTTTATTTTTCCTAAGCTTTTGTAATTCAAATCTACTCACTTGCCATTCTCTAGTTCTTTTATACAATATCCTCACTACACTTCCACCATTAAACATTACTTGACAATAGTCCAGGTCCTAGAAACATCTATGGAGACCACACTCCCAGTATCTTTAGCTCCATTTCACATCCTTAGCTGAGAAATAAATCCAATTTGCTGTGGCTAAGCTCAAGATTTATATTTTGACCATTCCCACTAGACAAACTGAGTAAAAGTCACTAGGATCTCGCTTTCCTTCACCATCCTCTCAGTAAATTTCCTTCATCTACCTAGCACCCAACTTGCACCATCTCGTAGTAACTCACTGTCTATAGACACCTGATGCATTTACATTGAAATCAATCAATATATTTCAAAGTTATTAAAGGAGCCAAGAGAACTGACAGCCAAACAGTTTGGTCATAACAATTCTCTAAGAAGCCAGGTTTTCCCACTCAGCTTCAGAAAAGCAAAAAATTATTTTAGCAAGCAAAATGTTAGAAAATTTGCATTTTGAGATGAAAGTAGAAATCTCAGCAAGAACATCTGGCCAAGTTAGAGAAAAGGCATTGACAACCTAAGAGATGGAGGCATTCCCTTTTTTCTCCCTCTGAAGCTTTTCTGTTCCAACTTTTCCAGTTTATCTACCATATTACAATCCTTTACTCCCAGACTCTTGTTCAGAGATTCCGTTAATCAAAATGTAGGAAAATAACAATGAAGAGAACAAATAGACTTTGATTCATAGATGTTTAAAGCTGCAAGAGATTGTTTAAACTATTTATTTTGATGTCTCATAACAGAACCACCTCCAGCAGTAGAATAATAAAAAAATATCTTCTGCATCAAGGAAATGTTCTGAGATTCCTTACTTGTCCCACACATCACATGCAGATATACAGACTCAGAAATTCATTATCCACAATATTCAAACTAATTCAATTTCCAGAAAGCTCAAGAAGAATATCAGCATTGCCAGAAAATGCTCCAAGTTTTGCTTTGTGCCTCAGTCCAGAGTTAAGGGAAAATGGTCAGTGAAAGTGACCTTATTACCTACAGATAGGAATTTCTGTCACATACATCCTCAAGGAGCTCTGTCTGTTCACCGTGAAAGTTAATTTGAATAACATCAGATGAAGATAAAACTAGTAAAGGTTGTTCTGCTATTTGTCAGAAACTAGAGTAGAAAAATATACATATGCATTTTGCAAAAATGTTTTTTTTTTTTTTTTTCTCTAATTTCAGCCTTCAAATGAATGCCTCCACATACATCTTGGATCTATTCTGCTTGTTTTTATTAGGGACTGGAAACGAATCTTATAAAGAACGAACATCAGAAAGAAACTGAAGCAGACCACTATATATACACAAGAAACAGGGACACTGCTAGTCTCTTAGGTACGCTAATAACAAAAATAATAATAGTAACAACATAACTACAAGTTGTACTTAAAATAGAAAAAAACGATAGCAGCACTCACAAAACTTTTTGCAAGTGTTTATTTATCTAAGCTAAAATACACGTGGGGACAGAAACTCAGGGTCACAAGGATGGAAGAGCTTGATTTCAAGAATATGAGAGTTCAGAAAAGAGCCAGCACTGAGTACAGGTGTTGAAATCCCTCAGTCATTAGAATTCCTGACTCTATCATAGTCTATTATATCCTTCCTCATGCACAATATTCCCACAGGACTCTGCTCCTCCTGGGAAGAGTTTAAGTTTAGACATCCTCTTATATCTCAAAAAGAAGGTAGGTCAATTCCAGGCACATATATCCTACTGGGAAATGACTAGGTGATGCTCCTTATACCACAGCTGAATTTGGCCTGGGGGCCTGATTTACAAATGAGATTTTACTTTTGATCTCTTTAGTTCACTTTGAGTAAGCCATTTTTACACGACTTGTCTTGCACAGAGAAGGAGGGAATGTTTTCTGTGAACTCTTCTACTGAAGCTGAGCTCATAAATATCAAAGAGGAAAGGCATGTAGATGAGTGGCAGTGACAGTGAAAATGCTGGAGCAAGGAAGTGAAACAGGATAACAGGGAGAAATGTGTAGGAGAATCATTTAAAAGCAGTAAAATAAAGCTATTTGTTTTCCTGCAATGGAAACATCTGAAACAAAGAAGCAATTTGCAGGCTATTTGGTCTCAAAGCTCTAGCATGATCAAATAAATACACCTGCAAAGAAAAAAATACCAGGATCTTTCACGCTGTTAAGATCCCCTCATCCTGGTTCCCCACCTCCCTGCAGAATTACACAAGTGATTCTCAGCATTACATTTCCCTTCATGAATTTCAACAACAGGTCTAAGCCAGGTCACCCTCACTCTAGAACCTGGGGGTTATATTTCTCATACAAACCCAACAGTCCCACAGATTGAGAATGAAGTAATGAAACAAAATAACTCCCCCCACCCTTTTCGATTTTTTCCTTTTCAACTTATTTTTTCTTCATCTTAAGTTCTTCCTTTCCTCTAATTTCTTTTCCCCTCCTTTTCAACATTAATTATTGCATCTAATACAGGAACAGACCCAATACACAACTACACTAAGAAGGATCCTCATTCAAAGTAGGCAGCTGAATACACTGATATACACTTGCTATCTACGTAGATAGCAAGTAAAGACCCGAGGATCAGCTTAACGGAAGGATGCTGGTGGAGGTAGCCAAGACCCCATGGGAGCTGCTGAACTCAGAAAACTCAGCATTTGCAGTCAGAACTACATTAATTTGGTTAATCATGATTTAAGTCTCTTAACACTGAAAATAATAAACATAAAGCAAAGTTGCCTCAGATTTTGCTGCATCTTTTCTGTCATGATAAATCCAGTTTCACCACTATTTACCAGTCCATTCACTACTGACAACTACCACAGCTGACCACTACTGACAGCTAACCAGCCCATTACAGATATCAGTACAAATTTCCAATAATTATTTCTTCCCACCATCATTACCCACACACTGACTACAATGGGCTCCTGTCTCCTGTTTCACAGATAGAAATAGACCCCGTTTTGTCATGGCATTTCTCCTACGAGGAACTTGTAGAACCTCATCCTGATATAAATGTGCAACATCAATTGTAGTGACCCAAACAAGAATTCAGAGGAATATGTCTTCCAGGCATAATATTCTAGTTATTATTGCTTGATCCAGTTCCAAATCAGATCTTATCATCAACTACTGAACTTCAATTGCATTACTGGAATGCCCTAATGACATAAAATATCTTTGATGCCTATATGCAATAGCCTTATGGACACAATGGTGTAACACATAAAGGGTTAAAAACATGACTTGAAGCTGATTGTTACAGAGACATCAGTTTTGAGACAATTCAAGATTTCATGTTTTTTTAAGATCAGAAAGGCCTTTAAATATTATTTATGCAAGCAAAGAATACCGCATTGCTCTTTAGTTAAACCAGTAGAAGTTTACCCAAGTGAAGGCAAGAATTAGATGAAGAAAAAGTTATTTTAAACTTTGTTAAACTACAGAAACACACACTTTTATGCCATTATATTATGAAATAAGAAAGCGAGATCATTCAGGTGTAAAACACAATTGTCACTTCAACAGACAATTGTTGAATTAAAATATCTGCAGGTATGTGTTTATATTATTTAAAAAAATAAATTCTGAAAAAAAAATTGAAGTTAATTAGATTCAAATTGCATCTTCTTACATGCATCGCTCTATCTCATTACACGAAGCAATTCTTCTCGTCTGGCTTCTTACCACAAACCATTGCTAAAAATAAATGCAAACTTCTGGCAAAGTCAAGAAAAAAATAAATAAGCAGTTATACAGATTTTTTTTTTTTTTAAACCAATTATCCATCCAAGCAACATGCTATTTCCAGCGCCTGTTTTTTGGGAGTTTTTTTTGTTTGTTTGTTTTTATTTTTTTTTAAGACAACAGCTAAGGACACAAAATTGTATTTGAGTAACTTCACAGTGCTTTACATAGGAAAAAAAATACAGTAGATCAGTGACATACTAATGCCCTGAGGTATGAACACAGACTAACCTGATCTAGCAGGTAAAGCTAAAAATTTTATGGATGACCATAAAGTTAGGTGGCACCTTTTAAAAGAAGTGTGGCTACACCGTTAGATTCTGACCTCCAGCAAAATCTGAAGTGCCTTGTGAAGAAATATTACATTTCATTTGCTTGAAATTTACCCATGATTAGCTTCATGTGACCTCATGTCCTTTAATTATGAAAGAGCGTATCAAGTCTGGGGCTGATTGGTTTTTTAATATACCCCTTATATCTCTAGTGCTTAAATTAAAGCCATGCTAGACTTTCCACTGCTAAGAAATCCTAAATTCTGAGAAATGTCAGGATGCAGTTTATTTGCCATACATCAACATGACATGTTTTCCAAAATCTTACTTGCTTACATAATTAGAATTAGACTTCAATATCATGTGAACATCTATTTGATTTTAAGATGTTCCTTGTTTTATGAAGGATTACTAGAATTAGACTCCCACCGACTTGAACAATGCTTCAGATGATGAAATAAAATAAAAATCTACGTAATCTTCTTTGTGAAGGAGCACAAGTGAGTAATGGATATTGGAAACCGAAAAAGTATTGAACTCCCTGGTCCCAGAGGAAAGTTATGCACTGTGAACTTGAATATTAGTTCAGATTTGTTGAACTCTCTGGTAGATAAATTCACCAACTTTTCACTGCTGAAAGTGTGTCACCCTCAGAACACTGGACACCTGCTACAGTATTGATAAATCTTGGTAGTGTCAAGTACAGACAATTTTAAAAAGTACATTTGTGGTTCTAGGATTTGTGTTCTTTTCAGGAAAAAGAAAAGAAAGGCGTTATTACCTACAATGCAAGTAGATTTTGGACTTGACTTAGACTTGGTAATACATGAATACAAATAGTAGGCTTTACTAAGCAAGATTTCACTCTAGTATTGGAAGCCCCTAGATCAATCCGGTCACCTATTTAAGTCATAGAAAGGTGGAAAAGATTCTAGAGAGAGGAAAAAAATTAAGAAACATCTCTACTATCACGTACCTATTAAAAATACAAAGGCACTGGTGGCCTGGTGGAGCTCTGCTAGTGATCTTAAATGTAATCTGACTGTATCCATAAAACCGTGGAGCTCCTTTAATTCCCTTTGATCTTGAAGTCTTATATATAGGAAGACCTTTGATTGCTTTTAGAGAAAACTGGTAATACTAGAATATTTAGTTCCCAGCATTTGACAGTCTCTGAAAATATTAAAAATAAACTGTAAAATAATTAAATAATTAAAATTAATAAAATTAAAAATGCACTTCAATAATATCCTATGAAGAATAATCTTAGAAATACCGTGATACACCAACAGATAGCTGGAAGTGTTTGGGGACTATTTCATAGACAAAATCATCAGGTCAGTCTAAGTATCACTAATTAAGTTATTTATAAAATTTCATTCAATGCCAAGTATAATTTCAGAGACAAACACTTCTTTTAGTGCATTTGTTTTTAACACGGGGTGAAGGATTACTCATGAACAAAAAATCCTCCTTGATCACTTATATTGCTCTGGCCTAGAGTCTCCATGCGGAATGGTTTTGCCACTGAGTGGGAAGTAGTGGTCTGCTAAGATCGCAGATAGAATTCTCTTTTTAAACATTTAAGTTCAGTTTAAACACCAGTCTGCTTAACCTTACATACTCCAGGAAATTCCTGCCTTACTTTCCCAGAGTTTTCTGAAGTCAGACCCAAGCCAGTGGATACTTGCATCCAACACACCAACCATTCACATACAGATTGGTGAAAGCAAAGTTCTTAAAGGTCTTAAAATGAAGAATGAGCAGAAGTTGTTTTTTCTCTCCTATAAAAGTCTTCTATTCCTTTGCTTTTTAAGACCTCCTTAGAAATAATTTTAGGCATATTTCTCAAGGACCAACCCAGAGAGGAGACATGTTTTAACAAAATCTATTAGTGGGCAATAATTCACGCTATCTATCATATTGTACCATTCATTCATGCATCATCTAACAAGATGACATTTAATACAAAATAAGAATGATGAAGGTCACAGGAATTTGCACAATTTATTACTGGTGTCAAGCCAGATTAGTTTAGCTAGTGCTTGACTAAAATTTGCTTAGTATGACTGAGTAAAATGTTCTTTTTCTAGTGGATTCTTTTTCCTCTCATATTCAGTCTTAAACTAAGTACTGAAGTGACTGTACGGAGCTCTCTGAATCACGCCTGAAGAGGGTTACTGAGGTGCACTCATCACACTTCTGTTTCAGCTTTCGCTTACTACGTCTTTTCAGATCCCAATAGTCACTCTCAAGGGTCCGTGTAAGGACTATAATGAGATGCAGTAACAATGCTAGGCTTTTGGGCAAGTCTGATAGATAAAAACCCTTGTGAGATGATGATCTCAGTTTGGGGTTAAAAAAAAAGAAATTACTTCATATGCACAAGAAAAGCCTTTTTCCAGATAGCCTTTTTTCAAAACCTTTTTAATCTACATTTGAGTGCTGGCCCACATAATAAGCTACAGAAACTAATCGCCCCTATAGTGGTTTCACCTGGCGAGCAGCTGAACACTACACAGCCTTTTTCTTACTTCCTCCACCACAGTGGGATGGAGAAGAGGATCAGATAAAGAAGGAGAATCCATAGGTTGAGATAAAAACTACTTTTAAAACAGAAAAGGAAGAGATAAATCACAGTAATAATATATAGTAATTATGTATATAAATTCACAAAACAAGTGATTAACAAAACAGTTGTTTACCATCCACTGACCAATGCTCAGCCAGTCCCCAAGCAGTTGCTAAACCCTCCCTCCTCCAAAGATAGAATATAGCATCAAATAAGCCACTATGAAGAAAATCAACTGTACTGTAGCTGAAACCAGGACCCCATTGAACACAAATCAAAAGACTCCACTTAATTATCAACCCACCTGATAATTCCAGGTGGAACCAATTTTGTTCTTTGATTGGAAGAAATACAAGTTGAAATGAACCCCAGTCATTGGTGGAGTCTGATCCCTAACAGGCAGCTCTATACACAATATCCATTCAACACTTTTCAGAAAATTAATCAAGTTTTTTTTCCTGTAAGATTCTTGCCACGAATATTGTTGTTTTTTTGTGGTTTGTTTTTTTTCCCCGATTGTACCTTTTCAAAATGCCACCTTTGTACTTCTGTAAATGATTCAGACAACTCCCTTATCCACCTTTAATGAAGTTGTCAGAGTTACTCCAGGGTTAATTAAACCCAAGAGTTGCAAAACTACAGCTTGGCTTTGAAAGGATACTTCACAATCATTAGATATGCAGATGAATAACATTCAAAGCTGACAAGCACTTCTCATTCCTATAGTATTTCTGCACATATCCAGGTCTGGGTCTCCCAGAACATGAAAGATGCAGAGCTCTTGGAGCAGGTCCAGTGGAGGGACACAGTGCCTCCTAAAAGAACAGGTTGAGAGAGCTGGGCTTGCGAAGGGAAGACCCTGGGGAGACCTCATTGCAGCTTTCCGGTACTTAAAGAGATAAACAGGAAAGAAATAAACTTTTTTACATGGATAGATAGCGTCAGAAAAGGAGAAACAATTTTAAACTAAAAGAAGGCAGATTTATATTAGACTGTGGGGGAAATTTTTCACTGAGAAGGTGGTAAGGTGTTGGAACAGGCTGCCCAGAAAGGTTGTAGATGCTCTGTCCCGGGACGCATTCAAGGCCAGGTTGGATGTCGCCCTGAGCACCCTGATCCAGTGCTTGATTTAGCAGCTAGAAATCCCACCTGCAAAAGGGAGGCTGAAACCAAGTCCCATCTGCTCTAAGCCATTCATTGCATTGATTATTGGCCCCCATTTTATGACAAAATTTCTCCATGTTACTTAACATCAATTCTTCATTTCTCTGGAAGCATCTAAATGTCACTTATATTATTCAGCATTTATTGGAGGATTAAGCTATACCTCCAGAAAACAAACAATTCCCCACAGATTTCTCATGGACAAATCTGAACAAGTTGAAGTTCTAATGCAACATTCCCGTCCATTAAACTTAATGTCATAAGAGCCCTAGAGAAATCTGTAGAAAGAAAACCTCATCCACCAATAGAGCTAACACCAGGAAGAACTTTTCCATTTAAACTTTTTGTTTGTTTGTTTAAGATCAGAAGAAAACTATGTTCTTAAAACTGAAGTTGTTCAAATAAATATTTTATTATTATTTAGTTTAGGGCTAAGGAGGAATTTATTTGTAGAGTGACAGAATAAGGAGCTGGGACTAGTGTATTTGACAGGGATGAGAGAAATAAGGCAAAAACAACTGTTATTACACTTTCTCTAAGAAGTACTGCCTTCTCTCCAAGTCACTTTGCTCAACTGTGTGGAAGCTGGGTTACAGAACAAGACGATTTTTAAAAGTATTCTTCAGGCAGACCAGTTTTTCCCAATCTGACTTGCTAGATTGACACATTCATGTTAGACCAGCACAAAACAGTGTGAGAAAAGAATAACTGACCAGGGCTTTTTTTTTTTTTTTCTTTTTGTGATACTCTGTGCCATGCTTTGGCATATCTCTGGGTCAAGGCCTCTCACAAAGTTAAACAAACTGAATAAAAGAAACACTTTTCCTCAAAGGTAAATAGACCTGTGCGACAGAGCACATTTAGAAATCATAAGAGCCAAGAGGAACAAACCAGTGCCATCTGATCACTGTTGTGGGATGAATAGATGTTTTACACAACCTTCACTAAAATCCAATGTATTTTATGAGTCAAAAATCCACCGCTGCTGGGTGTCCCAATTCCTACCACAACAGCTGTTCAATCACAGCTTCCAGACTGCAAGGCACCACCCTTCTGAAGGAAACACCCCTGCCTGCACACAATCTCATAGAAAAAAAAAGCCACCAATTCAGAAAATAAAACAAGTCCTCAAGCACAGAGATTTAGTAGAGATTGCTAAAGCAATTTCAGGCAAGCTAGCTGACCTTGCACAGAGGAGCATAAGGAACCTTCCAGTGAAGATAGGCAGCAGCAGATATTATCGTCTTTGATCAAATTTTGGATCACTCAAGAAAGGTAATGGTCACAGCCTAGTAACAAAGAAGAAATAGCTTACCCCTCGCCGAGGATCAGAATTTGTTAGAAACTCCAAAAGGAGGCAATCTCTAAGTACTAAGTGCTTCTGTTCTGGCTATCA
This sequence comes from Perdix hodgsoniae, assembly GCA_035772895.1. Lineage (NCBI taxonomy): Eukaryota > Metazoa > Chordata > Aves > Galliformes > Phasianidae > Perdix > Perdix hodgsoniae. The sequence goes on from JAPSGF010000050.1 coordinate 4,202,603, forward strand.
GCCCTTAAATGAGGTTAGGGAGAAGTGGACCCTGGGCCCACCCTTTCTGATCACACCAGATAATTGCTTGCACCTGTGCTCCTGGGGGGTTGGCCACACCCCTTCACCAGGTGTTCAATCACTGGTTCGGGCCACATCCTAAGGATTTCCACACAATCCCATAATCAGGTTCTGTAAACCCCACTACACAGGCAAGAGCTAACGGCAGAACTGTTCTAATGTACTGGTGGGAGAGGGAGGAAGGAATAAAGACAAGCCATCAAAATCATTTTTGATGAAATGGTCTGATCTCAGCTGTTCAGAGTACTGTTCACACAGACAGGTGTCTGGGTTGGGCATCATAAGTTCAGAAGTGATGTGAATTTCCTTATCAGTGAGGCAAAGCAAGCAATTTCAGCATCATCCAAACTTTCCTCATTCCAGCTGATGTGATTTAAGTTCTTTTCCCCCACTCTACTTCACAGGCATGTAGGTCAGAGAAGTCACTCCTGAGTACCATTTTATACACTTCCTCTCTTTTCCTCAGTTGTTGCAGTGCATCTAAAAAGCTAACTCTGGATAAAATCAAGCCTGCAAAAGACTCTGTGAAAGTACTAATGTTAGACCATTACTAAAGCATTCAATTTTGTGCTGCTTACAAAACCAACAAAACTGATGAATGCTGAACCCTGCACGTTACTGGTTACACCCAATCCTGTCATGTTTTCAAAGTTCCTCTTGGGTCAGTATTGCTTTTCATATGTTCTTAGGTAAGAAAAAGCCATGCTCAAAGCACACAGATGAGTCTGTAAAACAGTAACGAGCAGGCCTGCTGTCTTAGTAGTGCCACAGTAACTCCATTGATTATGCTTGTTTTCATTTTTAAATGAAGTATTACATTTTAATTAAAGAAATTTAACTACAATAAAACAAAAGACAAGCCCATAAGGAGGCAGTAATCTTCAGGGAAAAGATTTTCATGTGAAGGTCTTTCAGTACAATACATACACCATACCTAGCCCTCAGAAAAGGACATAGTATTATGCCCTGTACCTACAAAATATTTTGGTCACTCAGTGAAGAGTAACAGGAACTGAACACCAAATTATATTCCAAAATCCTGTACAGAGTATGTGGAAAAAAGGACATTACAGAAAAAAGTGCCTGCATGTTTATCCTGGGAAAAATCACTTTTTGTTTACATGCATTATAGCTGCTTAAACATGTAGTATGATATGTGGAAAATGTTTGAGTAGGTAGAGGTTGAAGAAATTAACTGAAAAAGTTTCACTTTCTGACAAACCTTAACAAGACTTACTGGTTTTGGAAACTATTTCAGGTTCTAGACATAAACGTGTTGTTCATTACCTACTGTATCTAAAGATTCTTTGCTAGCAGTATTATATGAACACATTAACAAATGAAACTCGGAGCTTTCAGTTTCATACTCTTTGAGTTCATAGTAGATTGGAAGATACCACACAAAAGTACAAAAGTGCAGAAAAACCCATGCACAAGTTTTAATTAATAAACTGTAAGACTGTTTTTTTCAGTGGCAAGTACAAGATGTTTGCATCTAGTGCCAAAGATTCTCACACCTGTTGAAAATAAAGTGAGCAGATTTCCCAGTCTTTAAAATAAAGGAAAGCTAAAAATACTAAAAATAATCAATACTGGAAATGACTGGACTATCAGTATTTGTATCCTACCAAATCTATGTGCTTTGAAACTTCTGGAAGCTCTTAGTGTAAATTAGATATCTTTATTCCAAAAATCAAGAACAAGCCATTTGCACCACAAGAAAAACATGCGTAGATATTAGCTCATGACCCATAGACTCTCTATTTTCAGTGATAGTAATAGAACTGCACACTCTCCAGTTTATTATCAAAGAAAGATCTTCAGAAGTAAAGGATATATATATATTAAATATAAGCTAAATTGAATTAGCTTAACTTTCTCTTTCTCAGCTCTATTTCCATCTTATTTCCTGTTGTAAACAAATACTGTACCAAAGATTCTTCTCATGGTCTGGAAATTAGATATAAATGAAGACTAACAAGAATCCCCTTCCATTTCCTGCAAAGGCCTTCCAAGGAAATCCAAATAAACCTCTTGACATCAGAAGCAAAATCTACCTAAAATCAATCTGGTACTCAGTAGGAAATACAGGCTTCCCCTCCAGTAGTGGAGAGGATTTGGGGCTGTACTGCAGAGCTTAAGCCTTAATCAAATAATATTTTTATAAAACCACATGCTCCTAGCACATGCACAAGCTACTTGCATTGTCTCCCACCTCAGTATCTTCCAGCACCAGTGCTAAACCTCAGCCAGTAACACCCACAGACTAAGCCAGATGAATATAAGAACCTTCCTCATCTATATAAACCTACTGGGACTTACCAGGATAGGTTAAGGTGTGGAACTGAGTCATAATTAAGGTGAGAGGAAGAGGATTTTACTTGATTATGAAGTCGGACACTTTCTGTTTATTCTTACAGAAATCTTGCTATCAATGACTACAGTACTATTACTCCTCACCAACCCTAACAGAAGTCTGCTCCAGCCTTACAGACTAATTGCTCAGAACTGCAGAGGAATCCCTATTTTCTTTAATCCAAGGAGAAGTCAGCTTTGAGGTTTCAGAGCATTTTAAGTCAGTGTCCACTCAAGGTAGTAAATAATACAGCATAAGAGATTCACCTGCGCAGCAAGGTGATAGAGAGATGCTTTGAGCTGAAGGAGGCAATTAAGGCAGGGCTGCAAGGGGTACCTCGGGATGATTTCTCAATGTTTTCAGTAAAGTCTCCTCTCTAACTTTTCAATGATCAAAGGCAGAAGAATCTATGGATACAGATATGTGCTTTTTGCCTGTGGTTGATGGTCTCATAGGGAGCAGAAAGCAGACAGACTAAAGTTACACAGAGCACTCTGCAAACAAAGGTGTCTGACAGCAGTGAAGGCACCTGACACAATTCTGCAGTCTGTGAGGTGAGCACAAGCAGTGTAGGGCATGCCGCAACACACTTCAAGAGCAGCTGGCTGGCCTTGTGAGAAATGCCCACATTCAGTGCTGGCACAGCAGTGGTACACCAGGAAACACATATGTCCGTGGGTGCAGAACAGCAGAGACATGAGTGGTACGGAAAGGCCAACAGCTGCAATATGCTTGCTCTGATCTTTTTTTATCAAGTCATAATATTTAAAGCCTTGACTTGATGAGGCGATTTTAAGCAGTGGGGAATGAAATACTACAAGATAACCTAAATACCCCCCAGTATGCTCTGCTGCTTTCTTGGTACATCTCTTGCATACTTACCTGTGTAAGAAAGCCCAGTATGGGAGGACTGCTCTTACAGCTTCCCATTAAAGGTACTCCCTGGACGTGTGAGAACATGTCCTCTTATACTCTAAAAGCCAGTCATTCCAAACTTAACACGTTTCTGCAGCTGTGCTTAAAACACTAATTTAAAAGAGAAGCACAGAAGCACTACTGAGAAAAACTCTGCTTGCAGGGGGCCAAAATAAAACCAACGTGTCCTCGTTTTCCACAGGCACACAGGGGAGAACAACTTAGTTTTAAAACCACTATGCTTTTGTCAGAATCTTTGTTCACTTGGAGGTGGACAGAGACACTATTGGGCTGCAGGACATAATTTGCATTCTAATTAGCTCGTATTGCAGGTACAAACCCATGCTCCATTCACACCAAGACAAGAGCTGGGATTATATTTTTGTGTCAGAACAGCGGGGAAGAGGTTTGCAAGGCAGAGTGTGAAGGTTCAAATCCTCACCCTGCAAATGATCAAACAAAACCTGCCCATCTGTTTTGTCAGTTTGGCCATGGGGCTGGAGAAATTCTTCAGACTGTCCCCTCGTTCCAAGGTAATGACTAATGACACTTTACACAAAGGAGGTGGAAGAACAGAGCACACTGAAAGCAGCCTCCTTTCTTCCCCTAGGCATGACAAATCGTTCCCAACCACAGCTACAGCTCTGATTAAAATACACGTTTCTGAAGCACACAAGTGTAAACCGTGAAATCTGCATTATCTGATACTTTATGAAGAAAGGCAACTTTCACTCTTAGGGAGAAAAGAAAAAAGATAAACAACTCAAGTCTAGCTTGACTTCACTGAACTGTCCTAGCCCCAGGGAAGAGCACAGCCTTGCATTTTCTGTGCCGTGGCAGATTTCAACTTGTGCTCCTATAATGCAGAGTTACACATAATTTGAGACTATATAAGAATAAGAAACAAAACTTTCACCCACAGAAATGATACTAACAGTAAGTAATCTGTGCCACTAACTGTAATTGCTTAGGGATCCTACACTGGAAAAAAAATACAGTAGCTCCACTGCTGTAGAGTCAGTGAAGATAGATATGAATTTCCTCTGGTAAACTCAGAATTTATGTCTTTTGACTTATATTCTTGTAATGATTTTGTGTTTCTATTCATTAGAAAGCGATTAGATAATTTGAAATCTTGGGTTGGTAGCATAAGTCTCAAACATCATCACATAAACCTGATAGAGGTCAGCAAGTTGCAATACTTGTAGACATCCTCACTTAAAGAAATCAGTTTACCAGACCGAAGCTGGAAAATTTGAAATGCATGCAGGATCAGCTTTGATTTTCATTTTCTTACATACTGAGGTTTTATTGTAATACTTATACAAAAATATTGTGCAAGTATTGTACAAGCACTTGTACTTCTACAGGTATTCATTTCCCACTCTCAACAGTAGTCTGTGCCGAACACTTGGGGAATTGCCAGAAGCAGCACCTGCTAAAAAATTCACAGAGCCAAACCACCAGGTAAATCATATAGTAAGTCAGCTGCAATTGATCACCACAAATGAAATTTATCTTCCATAGTTCCCATGTCTTTTCCCCTCTGCACATATTAAATGCAGGATAATTCAAACTACTTTTAATTATCTGTCTTGATTTTTAATACTCCATTTTTGTTGCTGTTGTTTTAAACTAGTGCCAATGCAAATACCACTTCAGAAAAATTCTGATAGATGAAAATAAAGCTCCAGGGAAAATAAGACTTCACATTAGAACTAAGAAGAAATGGATGCTCTTATGCCTAATTCAGGATAGACTGAGTTCAGAATGTTGTCCAGAAGAATTATGGTCAATGAGAATAGAATAATTCCCTGATTTATACCAGCTGCAGGTTTATTCAATTAATGAAATCTGGGCAGTTTGGGCAACAAGCCATGTTTCACTGATTTCCAAGACAACACAGTTAAATTGATAAAACAAATGAAGATACGTTCACATAATTCTGAAGACAAATTATTTCAGCGTAACTTATTCTCTCATATTTTAAGTAAAATACTACACCTGGAACAGCAGCTTTCTACTAATACAAGAGCATTTCTATCTGGAAGCCACTAACTACAGCAGTATCTAATCAATATTACTTTAAAATCTGCAGCACAACTATTCTTGGATCAGCCATAAGAGATCCCAATATCCCCCAGGGTTAGCTGATACTGTTCCAAGAATATGCCGTATGATTCCTCTGGGAATCAATCCTTTAAGGTTTCCTTTATCACTTTTTAACATATTTCATGACTTCCATTCAGCATGCCCCAAAGTTGATATTTAATAACATAATGAAAACGCACAGGTGGGCTGCCAAGCTGCCTCTCAACAACTTCTGCTGACAAAAGGGAAACTCAAGACAGCAGGCTAGAGCTGACTTTGCAAAGTTTGGCTTTTAAATAACTGTTTCTTCCTCTTTTTAGATTTGAAGACCAATTTGTGTTTCCTGAAGAAAGTGACTATTTCGGGACAGACCCAGAACTCCTGACAGCCCCAGCCCTGGGCTGCACTCCACAAGCAGTAGCTGGTGTGCTCACTGCTGTGTTTCTTCATCTTTGTCAATCACTGTCTCTTTGATGACAGCACTGAGATCACCATCTTCCTTTAGTTCCCCAGATATACTGCACAAAAAAAAAAAGTCTCTATCTGCTTCAAGACAACTTTCCCAAATTTATATGCTACTCCCTTATTTTTCTCCATTTCACACTGCTGCTGACTCCACTAGAACCAGGCCTCTTCCTCTAAATTGTCCCAGTTTGTCATCCTGGGATATTTCTCTTCAAGTAATTTTACCATAATACCCACATTTGTTCCATATTTTTGCATGCTAAAGCCAAACTAATTTTACAGTCCGCTCCAGTAATTCCACCTCCACTCAAATCCTTTTTTTTTTCTTCACATGCATAGGGAAAAACAAAAACAAAACAAAAGCAAAAAAACCCAAACAACTTTCAACTGTTAGGAGAAAATCTGACCCAAGTGACAAGGGATAAAGTGAAGACATGGATTCCTGTTCCACCTCCCCTAGAACTTCTGTAAATTTGAAAGCACTGTTTCCAAACATTTAATGCAAATCAACATAAGCCCTGCTCAGAATTCTCAGAAGTCTTACTGCCTCGTTTCAGCACGACACAAGACCATATAGTGATACACATCCAGCAAAGAAAATGGCACTGCGTGCAGCTCAGGAGCTCTGGTACCCAAATTGAGATCTTTAGACAGTGCCTCCAAAAACTGAACCTTGCACTGAACATGCAACTGGAGAGTTCACCTCATAGTAAGTCACCACTCCAACGCTGAGTCAAAATTAAGTATTCCACGCGTCATTAATAACATTAAGGTTGAACTCAAATAGTTGGTCAATAAGTGTCTTCAAAACTGCGTTAAGATTTAGAACTACTGTACTTCGGATAGTTGCAACCAAGCATATTGGAAAAATCCTGCCTGCACTCAATTGTACCAACTGAATTAAGCAGCGCGCGCGCACACACACACAAAAATCAAGCTGAGTAGAAAATTGGTCAGAAATTGGAAATCAAATTGTAACGGGTAATGGTTTATGAAAGAGGCAAACAGGATAGAAAATGAGGCTTCTCGTTCTCCATCTCTATCAATTACTTAGATGAACAAACTAGAAACTACAATTCAAGTATTTGCCTCAACATTAGCATAAAAGATATTGGTTTCCAAATGCTGCCCCAGCAGCACTTTGATTTTGAAGCTTAAAAAATAGAATTTAATACAGATGAGGGGACTTTGCATAATGGAAGTTAAATATTAATTGTAACCACAAAGTAAAGAGCAAATAATGCAGACAACAGATATTAAAAGGATTAATGAAGTGTAATAGATTGTTTCTCTCTAGCTGCAAGAGCAGGAAAATAGGAGAGCACGGTGCTTGGCTGACCGCAAATCCTGTCCATGTTACATAATAATTAAGTAAAAAATCTATACTTACTGCATTAAATTCAGTTTGAGCTCATTATTTATGAAAAAGTATTTAGGAAAAAGTGTGCACTTTATGTGCTAGCATAGTCACAGCCATAAGAATTACCATGGACTTTTGTTTCCTCACTGTTTTTAAATGATACTGCAGTAAATGCTTAAGAGTAGTTGGCAAAATACATATATTAATATCAACAGGTTTATTATTTTTCACAGGTGCTTATTTATGAGGGTTCCTTTAGGTTGAAGCAAAGCCTATTCATTGCCTGGATTTCATTTAAGTAAACATGTTTATTATTACTGATGGGAAGAATTATTTGGCAGCATTGCAGAACAGTGAAAACAAATGGAAAAAACTTACCAAGCTATATTCATCCAAACACAAATGATAGCATTATTAACAGCTAGTAAGCATACAAATTCAGTGCTCATGTTGTATTCTGTGACATAAGGGTCAAGTATATGAAATAGACTGGTATAACTAATTTAGAATCCTGATGTGTTTATTTTAATACAACTTTAAAGTTTCCAGCAGAGCTCAGAATATAGCATGGTAAGCCATTATACTCATAATTGTGGATTGTCATGTCTAATAGAGCCAGGACTAAACTTGAGAAAACTTATATTAAAATTAACTTATTTTCTTCTCAATCTATCTTTCCATGAATTTCTTTTCTATCTCTCTACTATTTCCATTCCATTCTTTCTAATCATTGGCCAGATTGATTTATTTAGAACAAATAAACAAAACAATCTGAACTCAAGCTATCAAAATATGCCACAGGAGCAAAATTCTTGGGTTGAAAGCCTGTGACTTTTGACAAGTAGGAATCCTCACCCAGATCATTAACTGTCCATGCTACAAAGTCTCTATATTAAAAATTACTGCTTGAACAAAATAACTGTACAACAGATTTCTTATGTTACTAATTAATGTTCCTAATTCTTAAACAGGCAAGAATATTCCAACTCCCACAAGATTCCAAAGCAGAGCAGTATGCTTTCTTATCCTTCTGCGGCTTTCACTGTTGCTGGAGGTCTTCTTTGTGTGTTTAAGGAGCAATGTTTCCAGATTATTTTTATTACTATTTTATGAATTCTGGCGCTAACCACCTTTGTTGGTAAAAGTCTCGATTTCCCAAACAATGATGGATCAAGACAATCTGCTGTAAACAAATAGTAATAGGCATGTCTAGAAACAGGTGCCAGTCATATCAGAGAAATCCTTAATGTATATATAAGTCTACAGAGGAGCAGAAAGTCTGTAAGAAAGAGACTCAGATAGGAGGACATTTTTATCCCCCCCAGAAAAAACAGGAGCTGCAGTTTTCTGAGGGACTTCTATATACAGATGTTTCTCTGCTATGTGGGGATAACATAAGTTGTTTTCATTTTGCTTAGGAGGAGCAGAGTTTAAGAAATAATATGTGCAAATGCTGGATCTGAGTGTAACTTTGTTCCTTCATGGGTTGCTCAACATCCAGTTTCACAGAAAGACCACTAGAGGAGGAGCCAAGATGTTTATTTTGACTTAAAAAAAAAATTGGAAAAAAGAAACTTTAAAGAAACAGCTGCTCAAAACAATGGTAGTACTTCCTCACAAGGCTGGCATAATAGATGTTCCTGTACAGAACTCAAAATGCACGCTTTGTATTTCTGCTAATGAATGACTGAGCCAGTAATAGAAATTTTGATAGACAACAGTGAAATAAAGAGTCCTATTCAACTCCAGATTTTATTTGTATCCAACACAATGAGATTTTCATGATGCATTGCAACCCTGGGCACAATATGTCATTTCAACGACATGAATATGATTACAACTCAGAGTCAAAGAATGACTCTGTGGACCACCCTTCAAATAGAAATGTATATTTAAAAAAAAAATCAATTTCTTTGCATTAGTTGAGCTTCTAAAATTTATCAATAGCTGGATCAAGGCCACTGGACCAGATTTGCAGCTGATATAAATCAATGTAGCCACTGGAGCTCCAAAGTACCACAGCAGAAGACTGTTCACAATAGTCATAATGAACTAAGTTGAGTGAAATCACAGCATAATGTTTCAGTTGGTGACTGAATTGTCATCCCAAAGAGAGGGGGGGAAGAGAAAAAAAATGAAAGAGAATCAAGTACTAGGGAATCTGAAAAATGCTCATCAAGCACAGACTACAGAAAGCCATTTAAACTTATCAGGAAAAACACTTCTGAAACTATTTCCAGTGTTAGTCTCTAAAATGTAGGTTTCCACTTTAACTGACAGGAGAAGATACTTAAGTAGAGATGCTTAAAGACTAGTAACAAGAAACAACCACCTCCAAGGTGGGTGGATCGATTGCTACTGAAAGATCACAGTCAGTGCTGTGCACAAAATTTAAATCCAAATTTTTGTTGGCTAAGTTTCATCTGATTTTGGCCCTCTGTGAGTAATGGACTTGAACTTTCCCTTATCTCTTCCACATTAAGAATCATAATCAATTGCAAAATCAATACGTACAGGATAATTCATTTTACATTGAAAAAATTTGGTTTATGGACAGAAATTTGAGGAAGCATCATTCCTGGTATGATATGGAACTGGGAAAGCAGAAGAATCACATTGCAATAATAATATGAATGCTTCAAACGGAAAGATAGCATTTATAACGTCTATAGAAGTACACACCGCAGACAGAACAAACGTCCTATATTAACATCTGACATGCAAAATAAACTAACATCCTGGAACTTAAGCCTTGGCTAAGTAATCCAATTTCTTTAACTTAAAGCAGTTGAAATTATTGGAGATGAAAATGCAAAACAAATTTATCTGAGAAATATGAATCAGCATCTGTGTCAGAGACTAAGTTCTTGCACAGCCAAGATTCCGTACTCAGGAATGGGGCAATTTCCCATGCAATCTTTTGCAAACTCACATTTGCAAACATCTCCTTTATCCAGAACTTTTCTCTACATGAAAAATAATAATCCTTTGTTCTTACAGGCAGGTTTATGCCAACGATATGCTCTCTATCAAAGGTTCAGCCTATCACCAAAAAGATTAAACAAATCACATTGTGTCTGCTTAGATTTTTTAATTGTTGCAGAGAAACATTAACTTGACTGTCAAGAAAGGACAATACAAGCGGATACTTTCCTGTGCAATTTGATCTTGGGAATCTCTTTTAGCACTGATGTGGGTCTAGATATCTCCAGAGATCCCTTTCAATCCCTATGATCCTGTCAAGGAAAAATCTCTGTCCAAATACCAGTAAACAATTTTCATGTATGCTCAATGCACAGCAAGTGAAAGGGCACGGATTACTCTAGCTGAATGGATAAGCTATCTCAGACCCAAATTCATGTTTACAAAAATAATAAACTCCTTCTGCCACACAGCCATCCTGAATCCAAGGCTATGATTTACAAACTCAACTTCTTGAAATCTTATATTCATAGAAAGGCTTGATTTAATAACTATGGCCCATGCCCTCAAAGGCTTCAGTTAGCCATGCAAATTCCCCATCACTTCTGTCAAAGTGAATTATGACAGTTTTCCTATACATTTCCTACACTTTAAGCTTACATTTTTTAGATCCCTCATGAATCAAGCAGGCATAGAAATTAATCTTGTGTTCAGAGAACTGCAACTATATCCATTTATTTAAAATTTGCCTATATGGCCAGACTTACTTTTGAAAAAGGTCTCCCACAGGACAAGATTAATTCAACTCTTCCCTGACAAACCTTATTATGCTCCAACTAACACTACAAACACCCCTATCAGAACTGAGACAGTACCAAGATGTTACAGTTGAAGCTCCATTGTTATGCTTAGAAAATAAGGGATTATAAAGCTTCTTAAATCTAAAAATATCTCAGGCAAAAACACTTCCTGATTAAAAATTAAGAAAAGAAATCCAACAAGTACTTAAAGACAAGAGTCAGTAAATAATACAGCCTTCAAGCAGCAAATATCAAATGAATTTCTGCATGGAACACCAGAGACAGCTATATTTGGTTAATGTCCTAAATCACAGTTGGATGTAAATAATTCACAAATCCTGTTTTAGGTCCTCAGAGTTAAGTAAGCTTTATTGCCAACAGTCTACATACCTTCTCTTTGCTCTCCCACACTTCAAAAGTGGGGAGAAGGGAAGGAAATATATTTGTGTGGTCTGGTATTTTCTCTTATCTTCTCAGCAGTCAGCAAGGGCTGACCACACTCTAGAGGTAGTTGGTCTCTTCCGTGTGAGAATCAAACACTATTCCTTCTGGAGAATACTTTGTTCCCCTTCGTTAGATGGCTGAGTTCACTGCTTGTTTCCTGGTGTGATCTTTAACTTCAGATTTATTCAGTTGATAGCAAATTCTCCAACAGGCTATACCAGAGTCATCCAGAAAAGATCTCTCAGAGTCTTTCAAGAAGCAGAAACTATAGGCAAGGTGCCTCTTCACTTCTGCCTAATGCCCCTACAATAAGTGAACTAGAGCAAAAAAAAAAAAAATGGTTCTTTTGTTTATGGATAGCAATGGATTAAGTTTTCTGTCTCAAAACAGACTGATCAAAGGTTGATATGGGGTGCAGACTTAGGACTACAAGAGGCATCCTTGAACAATCCTAGAACGACTCTGAATGGATTTTCAGTATTAACTAGTTACATCTCCCTTGTCATGGACAGAGACGCTTCCCACTAGACCAGGCTGCCTAAAGCCCCATCCACCCTGCCCTTGAACATCTCCCCAGGGATGAGGCAAAGATTCTCGTCAACTTATTCCAGGGTTTCACTACCCTCAGAAGTGAAGAATACCTTTCAAGTACCTGATGGATGATCCTGCCAAGGATGTGTCATCAAATAATGCAAACATCAAATGATGTCTTTCAGATAAGCTTTATCTATGAACAGTGATGGTGGATCATCATTTTTAAGTTCAGATTGAAATTTTTCCTTAGCCCTAGACGCTTGCCTATCTACCTCCAGCCACAAATACTAGATTAAAATTCATTCATAAAATACCTTCAAACCTCTGTTCTCATGCTGATCTAAAAATAGCTTTTTAAAGCCATGATTGATTTTAAATCAAGAAATCAAGTCCTGGCCTTCCATAATTACATGGACAAAAATTTACTCCTATCAGCAGTAATGTTTAGCATCCAGTAAACTTCACTTTGCCACCAGAATAACTCCACTACCCTAAATGGAATCAATCTAGTCAACTTTATGCTAACAACTTAATAGAACTCATCTGAGACACATGAATCAAGCTTTTTCACTCCAGCATGCACAAACAGTAAGATTTAGTGCATCCAAAGCTTCATTGCCTTAATTTATCTACCTCATTACAGGCATTCATGGTAGGCTATCAAAAACTGTGTTGTAACAGAACACACAGAACAAGACTTTTGTTAAGATGAACCCATAGGGACAAATCTTTCTTAACTTGGCACCTATGGGTGCCAAAGTGAAATGCAGGCACGTGGAATTCAGCAGCAAAGGTCTGCCCCAAACGCTTTCATCATGCTTGCCTCAAACAAATTTCATCAGCTGACATTCTGCAGCAGTCATTTTGGATTCTATCTTTCTAATTACATGTGTCTACTCATAACATTTTTAAAGACCTGAAAAGGAGGAGGTCCTAGTTTCAGTGACTGTCCTAAATTTTAAAGGGAGTCAATTTGCAGTGACAGGTTATCCTTAAATAGTTTAATTCCTTGCTGCTAAGGCTGAAATTGAATATTATAATATAACAAGATGAAGGGCATCCACTTGGACTTTTCATATGTATACATATAAACAAATGTAGGGATCCTCATTAAAAACATCTCACAAGCATATCTTCAGAAAACTCATTTGTGAACTGTAGACAATAACTGACTTCAGCCAGTTCCTCCAATAGTGAAATTTCTAGGTATCCTGGATTATATAAAATCACTGTAAATGATGAACTCCAATCATGCCTGCTGGGCATAGTAAGGAAACACCACAAAGAAAGATAAGCAACTATAGTTATGCAAATTTTGCCTGGTTTATCTTTTGCTAAGGCTAAAAACAATGCAGTTGCACCAAGCATCGTACTATGAAGTATAAAAAAAGAAAATACCAGTGGTAAGAGACCATGATGAAAGGAAGAAAGAAAAAGAAAAAGAAAAAGGAGCTTTACAACCTTATGTTAAGTTCATAGAAGTGTTTTAAAGATTTTTTATCTCACTTCCAAAAACAGCCTGTGCAATCATAATCTTATGATCTTGGCCTCAGTTGTAAGCAACTGCAATATCTGGATTCTGCACAGTTTTCTGCCATTCAAAATAGATATTTAAAAGGATATTCCAACCTTTCTTATTTCTTTGTGCTCCTGCTAGATCCTCTGATAACCATAAAAGATGTGGGATAAAACTCTGGATTAACTGAGCTATCGTAAGAAGTCTACTGATTCCTGCAGAAGCAAAGTTTCATTTCCACAACTTTCTTGATGTTTGCCGATGCTAAAAGTAATTCAAGAACTTAATTCTAATTTCTGCTGTTGCACTTTGCCCCAACTAGTTCCAAATTATCTACGTACTTCCTGGTTAGTGTTTTGATTTGAACTTCTTGAGAGCAAACACAGAAAAGAGGAAACAGACACATAGCAAATACACATAGCAAATGCTGTGATGCTATTTTGCCCTAAGTCCCATCATGCAGAGAGTAACAATTCAGCAGCTGCCAAATGCTTACAGGTTTCAGGCTCACACTTGCACAGTAAGTTTCATTCCAGAGCAAAAGAACTATGGCATCTTGAAGCTGTTGTCACTGACTGAGAAATAAAATAATTTATTAAGAACACAACAACACCTCCAGTGCACACCACAGCACTTCAGCTACATCTTCTCCTCTTATCCCCTTGGTACTGGGGCTTGCAAGAAAAAAGCTGCGGTCTGAAAATGGATTTTTAATAGTTTCCCATTATCAACAGCATCAAAATCTCAACACTGGCTGTTATGAATCAGCAGTACTATCATGGCTTTGAAACTGTCCTGAATTACAGCAGTGGAAGATCTAGCAACAGACCCACTGTATTTTCAACTCCTGATATGATTCAAAGAAGAAGAAAAACTTCATTTTCATGGTGTACCTGAGAACACACATGTAAGCAAGCAATCTGTCTAAATTAAAGCTATCCACTGCATTCAATATTGTTTACCATCTCCAAGATTAACAAAGGTAAACTAAATTGGAGCTCCACAGATAGGAAAGAATGTTAAAAGGGAACTCTTTTTTGTTTGTTTCTATGGTATTCTCCAAGGGACGTTTATGACAGTAAATCACATTTAGGTTCACATAGGACATCTAGCAGACTTGTGCATGATGCACTGAAACAGAAGATATAATTAACTAGTGACATGACAGCTAACAAATATGTTTCTAGGCAGTTACTGCATGCCTCATGTGGCATTACGAGGCACCAAAGCCAAATGCTCTGGGTACGTTAACTATCAGAAAGGGGCCATAACTCTCCTCAACTGTACAAAGCTGCCACATTTCATTTCTATTTTGAATTCATAGAAACACATTTTGAAATGTGATTTGTTAATGAGAAAGAAAGAAGAAAGGAAAGAAAACGAGACCTGTGTGTTGCAAAATATAAGCATGAAATTCACAGCAGGCTACCCAAAGGTCTTCCAGATTTCACAGTCATCTTGGAGTAAACCATATGGTGGATACCAAAAAGAGATAAGAAGTTTGAGATCCAGTGTTAGGTTTCCTTTTAGTTGATGAGCTCTCTTCTTACACAAAAAAACTGTATAAATTCCAGATTGTAAGTGCCAGGCTTCAGTAGCATAACCCACAGTGTCACAAAAAAAAAAAAATAAAATAAAGACAACAACCAACAGTACAGCAGCCACTAGAATATTTGGAGGGAGAAACTTTGCTGAATAACTCATGTGCTCAAGCAGATTATAATATTTCCTCTGCCTGAATCATAGTCATGCTGGGAAAAAAAATATATACAGTGATGCTGGAGCTCTGGAAAGCGTCATTCCTTCACACAGTATATGACTGCAGCACTAGTCACATAAATTCAAACACCACCAGACACTTAAATTCAACAGCGACTGTTAATTACTTAGCACCTACTGGCGGTTTGTCCCCTGTAGCCAATAAGCAGGGCTGCAAAGGTCTACAGGCCCCATCATGCTGATTAGTGGTGATTAACAGTGATTTGCCTGTTTGATCCAAGATTTATACACAGCACAGGCTGTGCTGGAAATCAATCTGCATAACTGGGATTTACATCTGAGCTGCTGGGGAAGATGTCCCTGCTTTGCTGGTTGTCAGAAGTAGGCAGCATGCCAAAAAAAGAACTCAAGCATGCAAACAAACCCTTTAATTTCTACCACTGGAGCCTGCAGCATCTTCAGTGAACATTGCCAACACTGATACTTCAACATGCATAAGAGTATATCTAAACATGGCAGAGTAAGGGCATTTTCAGAGCCTGCTCCCTAAACAATACAGCGTGTAAAAAAAAAGTCCTTGTGCCACAAACCAGTCTGTCACACTCTAATACTAAGGGCAGTGTTCACACATCTAAACTATAAGCAATTACCTTGGACAGGCATGTTAACCTCTTCATCTCTCCAGATACGCTCTAGAGTTGGATCACCTGCCATGGAGATTATCCTTGTAAATTTACTGCACAAAATTTAATTTCTCAAGCACTAACTTGCAATATCACCTCTCACTGATTTTTTCCTCTAAACATCATTTCAAGTAAGCTTCAGTACAAATAATGAAGAAATGTTGATGAAGAAACCAAGTCCATCCCAATGAAGAGAGCCCAGATGCCTCGTGAGGCAAAAGGCCAAAGTTTTCTTTGCTGACTTTAGAAGTCAAGCAAATGGAAACATCTCATAAAACCAAATCAGTTAATTATATATATTATATATGTATATATATATAATAGTTTTAATTTCATTAAACTGCTTTCAAAGACTGTCACCACTAAGCCTATAGTTACAAGGCAAAAAATTCATTACACATTGTGTCTTCTTTTTCTGAAGACATTCATTGTTCTAACACTTCTTATAGAACATCTTAGAAAACTACCTTAGGATTGTTTTGGATTTTAGAGTTGATGCTTTGTTAACTGTTAAAGTATATTTTAAGGATTACCTGTCTTTAATTTTAATTTACAGAAAATTATTCAGATATTTTGTTCTTAAACTTCCAATTAAACAGAGAAATCAGCCATTTGCACAGTTGCGTTCCACAGCAGCCCAAGAGAAAACAAGGTGGCTCAACTGAAGTTAAATGACATTGACCACTCCGAGGGCCTGGTTTCACCAAAGCTCTGAACCCCAGGATGCCAGATGGAAAAGCAGAAGGGCAGTGCAGATCACCAGAAAGAATCTGACCTCCTGGTACAGGAGGACACTCTCTACAGAGCTGGGAAGTAATAGCCACTGCTCAAACTGTCAACTCAAATGCCCAGCTCTGGACATTCCAGTCCCAGTTTATAAACCAAGATGACATTGATTAAACAGCACAAAGTCTCCTACACTCACGAGCTGCTTTGTTATAAAGTCCTCTTCAGCCTCCCTCCTCTTTTGTCATTGAAATAATTTGATTGCATTAGTGCTGTAATTAACAAAGTCAAGTTCCCCTGTGCAAATCATCTGGGTAAGCACTTTCTGTCTCTACACGAGAACGTCTCTACATCATGAATGCCCCTGGTTATTGAGTACAGGACAAGCTGCAGAAAATGTGAATTAAATATTATTACACCTCATTCAAATGCCTTAAAATGAATTTGAGAAGGTGCTTTATGAGCTACAACAAAAAGAGTATTAGAACACCCTTCCCCCACACTTATCTCTGCTGTCTCAAGGACTGAAGTGCTCTGCCCAAATGAAAAGTAGTTTAAGTAAGAGCGGATTTTCACTGTAACAGCAAACAGCCATATTAAATAGTCTCAATGTTACAGAAAACGAGGAGACCTTAAGCATGCAGTGCAGCTACATCAGACACCAGATGGACAAGTATAATATAAGGAGATGGAGGCTGTGAAGTACTGTAAGAACTTCAATTAGAAGAATAAATCAATGGGTGGTTATAAAGTACAATCTTTTGCCACATTTGTTAGAGGTCACAGATGCCATTCAAGATCTAGAAGGATCCGTATAACCAGCAAGAACAAAACTCAGCTATCCCAAGTGGCCAATACCCACCCTTGATGAGAAATACTGTACATGATTCTCTCCTGCGTAGTAAAGGAGAATTTTAGTTTGAACTCTTAACTCATTGAAATTTAGCTGCTCAGTGTTTGCTTATATTTGATCCAAGAGAGACAAATGGAAGACTGCAAGGCGCACTCCTTAGTGCCTAAGTGAAGGGGCTGACTCCACATATATGCATGGGACAAAAGGAAATCCTTGATAATTAGCAAACAGAACAGGGAACACTAAGGAAAGCTAAGTCATTCAGCCTGACATAAAAGACTATTCTTCATCAAAAAGTACAAGAGGCATAATATTACCAGATGGATGAGACGGGATGAGGAATTCTACTCTTCTTTTACATTAAACTCCATGTTGCATTACTTCCAAACATCCTTACTGTACTATGTTGTAAAGGATTTAGTGAGTGCCTTCAGGTCTTGAAGATCCACAGATCAGGCTCAGCTGATTCTCAAATATTAGTGCAGTCAGCCAACTGGAAAACCCAGCAGTAGGTGTCTTTTTCTAAGCTTTGGTGCATGCTCAGAGCAAAAGAGGCCATCTATGCCACGTGGTGATTTTCACTATAAGACCTCCACTTAAGTCCTTGTTAGGTCAGGTGCTTGGCACACTCCTTCCTCTGGATAGTAGGGGTGCTGATGGCTGGGGATTCATCCACCTTTGCACAACACAGCCTTGATCTATGTACAGCACTTTTGCCACAAAAAATCTATTACTTGAAACCTTAAATCCATTCAGTATTTTCCCTCACCCACATCATTAAGCCACATTTCTAATTCCCACCAAAGCTGCACTGGGGCACAGAAAAGTCTGGATTTCAGAAATGTGGATCTTGAGGTGTCTAACCCTGCAGCTGAGTTCATCTCACAGTTTTTGTCTCCAGGGAAGCACTTACTCCTCTCCTCTACACTTTTCCTCACTGACTAGTTCCATAAAAAAAAGAGAAAAAAAAACACAGCTACACATATCCCCCCCAGAAACACCATACATCACACCAGCTCTGATATTTCTACCCCTGTCAAATTTAGTTGAAATTGGGCAACAAGTTCCTAAATTTCTTGGAAGAACTCACAAGTGTACACAAAGTACTACACGATAAACTTAGTTTTCTCAGTAAATCTTGTTGATAATAAAAAGCTGACAGAGCAGGAATTAGAATTAAGCTTCCCACTCTCAGTGCAAAACAAACAAAAACAACAGAACAAACAAAAAGCACCAACAGAGTACAAATAACAGCAATTCTTTTTCAGCTTCTAGTCTTTTAAACAATATACAATTTACAGAGGAGCTTTGCCCCTACTTACCAGTACTATTCTTATTAGTTTTATGCAGAAGTTTTAGGAGACAGAGTCTCCTAAAATGGAGTATAAAAAGGAAAGTAACTCCATTGGAAAAATTTAACACAAGGTAAATTTCAAACAGATTATAGCTTCCCAAATGCAGAATGCAGAGGTGGCCTCTAATAGTCTTAAGTAAGGGCACAAGATTTTTTTTTTCCTTCCTCTAGCAAAGTTACAACTTCTGCCATAACAATGGTCCCACTCATCTGTGCATAAGTTTCCCAGTCTCACCATCAATCCTGTGATCTCACATCCTTTGTATAGGGACCACAGCTAGCAGTGTACATTCTGGTAAACCTTGCAACAAAAACAGAAAACACAAAGCACGAAGGAGCATATTTGCATAAGTGCATGATTTCTCTCCAGCAGCATTCACTTATGCTCTTTTTGCTGCAGTTAATAAAATAAAGCAAGCCTCTGGATTGTCATCATAAAAAAAGAAAGAAAGACATACATGCCATTTTAACTAGGCCATCATTCATATCACTAGGTGTAGGAGATGTAATCAGCCAACTAGAAATAATCCAGCTGGTGGGAACCAAGTGAAAAAGTGCTCATCCTTATTTGTTCCACTGCATACTACAAAAAAAGGCTCTGATTCTCAGGAGTTTTACTTAAATCCTATTAAACCTAAAAGGGTTTGCTTTGCTTTGTAACTGAGTCAAAGAAGACACTTGCCAACAGTGTGGCACAGAGAAGGGTTAAAATAACAAAGGTATCCATTTGAAAACACATCTACCCTTCACGTATATGACAGATTAATCTGTTCCAAAGCCTATCACTAGTTTTGTTGAATTCTCAGCCGTACACAGACTGCCACTCCTAGGCTAATCACAAAGTTGTTAGTCCTTTGCAGTCACCACACGCATTTTTTTCTGATGCACGTAGGTCCTTAATTCTTACCTCACCCTATAAATAATTTCTCAACAAGAAAAGTTAAAGATCTGAAAGCACCCTAGGCTTATAGCAAATAGAGAATCTTGAAGGTGTAAAAGATTACTCCTCTGCTACTTATTTTGCGAAATGTTCATTTCTCTCCCACAGTGCTTTGCAAGCACCTACATCAGGTGGAGGCACTTTCTCTTTGAGAAAACACAATTACTGACTTCCTTACCTTCCTGCTGATTCTTGTTTGTGAATAATAGCCAGTCTTCCCCCTCTAGATACCAATTAGTACCTCCGATAAAAAGGTGGGAAAAACACCAGATACATTGTGACTTTGGTCAGGGCTTTAATGCAGTCATGGGTCATATAGAGTGAATATCCTATTGTATCCAGAGTGAAGGTTAACTGCTATTCTTTGTGATTCTGGGGATACAAACAGCATGACTATACTAGAAAACAATGTTGCTTGAAAGGTAGTAGAGAACAACATTTTCCATCCAGTTTTCACTTTTGCCTCCTCTTTGGCCAGAACAGAAAATACAATGACATTTTGAAGCACCACACTGTTTTCAATACTTGTGTATACCTTAAAAAAAAATAAAAAACAAACAAAAAACTGTACAGTTGAAATGTTGTGTTATAATAAAACATCCTAAAAGTAATTTGCACATTGTATTCCCTAATTAGCATCTTCCACTTATATTTTAGTTAAAAATGCTTTACATAAAACTTTTTATTCAACATCAAGTCCAACTCCTTCCTATATGAGCTTTATTTAAATGCTTAAAATAAAAAGAATGAATAAATATATCTTGCTGAATTTTCACTGAAATCCATAACTCTTGCCATAAATCATTTTTCACTGATATGTTTTACATATTCCCAGTAACTGAAAAGATTCAAAACATTCTTATGCAAAAATAAACAAATACATAGTAGTATTACCTGTCTAAAAAATATTATAGAAGGAGGAGAGAAAAACTTCAGCAAAAAAAGTTTCTGATTCATTCTACGGCATACATTCAAGCGCAGCATGTTTTTAACATTCCCTCCCCAGTTACTAAACCTCCACCTACCAGCCTGAAAACAGATCAAACAACTACCGCTCAACATTTCTAAAGCTCCCATAAAATAACAGTTTAAATAGCTCATAGGTTGCATTTGTTGATGTATTTCCTCCCGATGTATTTTACTAACAGAGGACACCTGTGACATTTTTTAGTTTGAGGCGCAAACTCAGATACGTAACATCTAGTAAGAAAAGAATGAGAAAAGGACTGATACAGTATAGAATTTTTGTTTCTCTTCTTTTACCATGAGGAATATTTTCATTAGAAGCATCAGCAGCCTGAGGGCTACAGCTGCTGCCTTCTCCACTACAGATCAGCTAGTACCTCAGCTGAGCACATATACCAGAGACACACACACGTTCACAGGACACTGACATGAGTGGTCACACAGGTTGCCCAAGCCAAGGGATGCTTTTAGCAGCATTTAAACACAGGACTCAAGTAAAGGCGTAGACAGCTGAGTCCCCTTCCTCCTCTCCAGTTGGTAGAGAGAGAAACACACTAACAAAGGTATGCACGTAGCACTCTCCAGGTGCACAAGCATTCACACATTCATGGATGCTTTGAGCACCAGAACCCGTACACAGATCCTAAGCTCCTTACCCTATTCACGGTCTGCATAGTTCGGCTTGAAATTCACTGCAAGTACACGTCCACTGACTTCCCTGTCCCTCATCCCTCAGACATACCACATCCATATATCTTTCCAAGCGTACCAGCGTGGACCTCTTGTCTGACTGATGTCCCAGTCCAGACCTGAGGCCCTGCTGGCTGGGAGTGCAGAACCCCAGCAGCTGACACAGACACCCCACTTCCCCCAGTAGCTTACAGCACAGTCAGCAGCCCTACACCCAAGGTCTGACTTCAGGAGCTGGCACCCAGTTCACTCATCAGTCCACCAGTAGCTGACCATGCTAGAACTCTGCACTAGCCCAGAGAGGACTATCCAAATAGCGATGCCAAAATCCTCACTCACTCCAGTAGCTGGAATCACAGCCAGCAGCAGCTGTACCCCCAGTCTTACTCCAGCAGCTGGCACTAAATTCCACTCATAGAGACACACTTGTTACCTAGCACTGTGGGTGCAAAATCTGTGGAATCACTCTTAGACCCTGAGAGCTACGGCCCCTCCAGCTGCTGAGATTAGTCCCCACTCTCACCGCAGTAGCTGGCAACATTGTCTGCAGGCCTACAGCCCTGTCTGACTCCAGTAACTGGCACTCAGTGCACTCACCCACATCCAGGTATCTGCACACACACACAGGAGAAAGTATGTCAAATACACCGAAATAAACATTCCCATGTGCCATCATTATTTGGTGGCAATTACTAGATTTTGGTTCCTATCTCAGCTGCCCTTTCTCACTATCCCTTGTTGCTTTGGAAAAGGTCTTTGGCCATGTACACTCAAAGGAGCAGATACTTTGCTTTTCCATGTCCTTACATTCTTAACAGCACTTTTTTTTTTTCTTTTTTTTTTTAAGCTTAACTGGCACTAAATCTGTCTTCAAAGAACAAAAGTGAAAGTAGTATACTGCAAGAAGCTTGATAAGGAATAAGTTCACTGGAACAGGTACCTAGAGAGGTGGTTGATGATCTATACACGACAGTGTTCCATGCTGCAGTAATTTAACTTTTTAACTTTAAAAATTTTAACTTTTGCTTAGCCCTGAGGTGATCAGAGATGGATGATCTTTATTGGTCTCTTCTACCCTAGAATAAATAAATAAATATACAAATAAATAAATAGAAGAAATCTCTGTGGAGTTTTGTCTTAATACCTCTGGAGATGGGATGAAAGGAAACACTGTATCTTACAAATGAACCTTTTTTTAGGAAATGAACATTTTTCAAGAAAAGGGAAAGGGAACTGAGCAGTTGCAGACCTTCTCTGTTTAGATCAGAGTTGGATATTGCCTCACTATAGCTTCTGCTACTTTGTTCAAAGATTTTAAGCTCATCTGATCAAACCAGTTGCCTTACAGCAATAAAGCTCCCAGATGAATCATTTGCACATCATTTGCACATCATTTTGTTAAGTACTTAATGTAAAAAAGAATTGCTAAAAATATGAAATGTTTCAGAGCCAAGGACAAGATCACTTTAAAGAAATTCACAATAACTTTGACTGTTATTTCTTGAAGTAGTTGGAATCTAAACATCCAGTGAACATGCCTTTCTTCTGTCTGGAAACCACAAGGAAAACTCTCCATAAATATCAGATTCTCTGTCTTTTGAGCAGTCTATATATCCCCTCTTTCCCCCCCCGCCTTGCCATATGCATCTGCCTTATTACATACTGGTAACCAGATTTAAGACAATGTACATCTCTGCATCACTTAGTCCACACAGTTAACTTAATGGTGAACAAGATTCAGGTCTCTGACTTCTAATTTATACTTCTAACCAGTAACTTAACAGGGAAATGTCCAGGCCTGTGCTACACCAACCAGAGAGATGAGATCCTCCGAGAAACACTGACTCTTTCCTTCATACTCAAAGTAATGAATAAAGCAAAGTAAAAATGCAGCAGTTTGTAGCCTTGGAAACTATTTCAAAAAGGTAAAATATTTTAGATACAGTTTGAGACCAAGAATGACTTCCTTCTTCTTAGCACTACATATTAATCTATGGAGGTTCACTCTCCCTACATAAATGAAGGCAGGGCATTCTTCACAGGGAGCTGCTGTAACTGCCTTATGTAGAGAATTGGCTTGTGGGATTAAACACTAGCAGAAGTCTAAAATAATACTTATCCATGGATGAAATCTATTAAGCATGAAAGAATTATAGGTGAGAGGCAATCAAAGATCAGTGATGCAGTGTGGGCTTCCTTGAGATGAATATATATGAAGGTTGCATGAGACCTGAAAAACGCTCATACTGCAAAGAACATGAAGAGAATATTAGTAATGAAACACTTCAAAGAAAATATTTACTCAAGAGCATCAGGAGACTGTTGAAATGATTAAAATAAACAGGTGAAGTCAGACTTCTCTTTTACTGTTATCAAAGTTATTCTCCTACATGAGAGCCCCTTTGCTCTCAGCCATTTCAAAGAATCACAGAATAGCTTGGGTTGGAAGCAGCCCTGAAGCTCATCTTGTTCTATCCCTTGCTATGGGCAGGGACACCTTCCATGAGACCAGGTTGCTCAAAGCCACATCCAACCTGGCCCTGAACACCTCTAGGATGGGACAATCCACAGTGCCTCTGGGCAATTTCAAAATTTAGATTAAAAAAAAGCAACATTAAAACTCCAAAACAACAACAAAACCAGCAACATGCCACTGGAAGAAGTGAAAAGTTCAGAGCAAATGATTTGTTGTTGGTGATGGTTTTGACCAGTATGGTGACAGTGACAAGCTTTAGCACAGTATTATTTTTCTAAATAAGTACAGAAACATAATTTTCCCTCAAGATAACCCAGTATAACATCAATAAACACTTTAAAACATCAAAACACATACAAGGACATAAGTATATAGAACGAATTCTCCATTCAATTTATGCTGTTTTTAAAAGTATGAGAAACCTTTATGCATATGCAGCAATAAAATTATAAATCTAGTCTAACCTCAGTGTCAGGACTGTGGATTCCTTCTGCCAGTGCATCCATGTATGCCATCTAAAAAAAGTCTACCCATTCTCTCAGGCCTTGCAGGCAATGGGCTGTATACTAACAGATCAGAACGAAACTGTTTTCTAATTATAGCTAGGTAGGAGCAAGTAGGAGGTAATTCATAGAAACATGGCAGTGAAAGGTTTATAAAAACTGTGTCCTTGCACGGGTAGCATTGACTACATTGACCATCTCATAGTGAAGCTCATAAAATCCATAGAGACTGACAAGACTATGTGGTGACATCCACCTGCTAAACATAGATGCTTCTGTGCAGATGTTTTTGTTGGTTTTTTTTTTGTGTGCTGGGGGAGGCTAATTGAAGTAGAACCTGAAAATGCTGGTGACACCTTCCTAAATTAATGACAAACACTGCTGTTTAGTTTACACACAATGAAAATTCAATTAACACTTATGCGATCTCTCCAGGAGACAAGATGCCCCTTCCTCTTTCAGTTTAGACTTACAGATCATTACATCTACAGTTGATAGATTGATGAACAATTCCTAAGCCTAATGGCATTTTGCTTTCATGGATTTAAAAAAACAAATAAAGATTCCAAATGGCCTTGAAAACCACAAGAATAAGTACTATGATTGCTGATATACAAGATGCAAGGATAATACATCAGTGGCAATACACGTCATCAACATAAAACAGACACAGGAATAACAAAATTTGATAGCAATGACTCAAGCCAGGGACAGCATCTGTAAGCGCTCCCTTATTTGTGCTACTTAAATTAATGTTAATTTCTAATCCAGATACCGTGTTGTCCATGGAAACCCAACTGCCAGAAACACAATACAAACTCGTGGTATGTGTACTAGGCACATGTTTGCTGCAGAAGACTAATGAATGCTCACTTGAAAAGGTTAATGCTGAAACTAGCATTTCTTTGTGACTCAGCAGTTCACAGAATGGCCGGTTTGCAATGAATCAGGAAGGCTAGCAGAAGTCAGAAGTCAGCCTATAGCCGTGTTATTAACTCTTTTCCTGATTCATCGCATACCTTGGTTAAATTCCTACAAACTTACTTTCCTAAATATGGAGAAAAATATTTTTTTTGGAAACATTATATGTATTCAGTGAATGGTTAAAATGGTCCTTGCATGATGCTAACTATCTGATCATTCTATCAACTTAATGAAAAATATTAAATGGAAGAAAAAAAAACAAACTAAATGAATCAAGCTACATAAGAAAAAAGAAAACCACCACCAAAAACAAAGCAAAAAAATACCTCACAAAAAAGTAATGCAGTCATACATTAGTCAAATATTGTGACACAAACTGGAACAAGTCATAGAATTGAAAGCTAACATAAATCATGTGGACATTATTCTGGCCACTTCAAATACAAAAGGGAAAGAAAAAAAGAGGCATGACGTGTCTCAAAACCCAATTATCTGATTTTCTTTTCCTGGCTTCTAAATTTTTTTCTAATCCCAATTATTATTTATAGGGGAATTTATGCATTTCCAATACATCAGTTGATCACTTCCCTAAAATAATGCAAAATTAATATTAAAGTAATAGCATCATATACATATAAATACAAACATAAATACGTGCATATTCCCAGACAAACTCTCAATTCAAGGATGTTTTTTGTCTTTGAAACTATTTTAGAACGTAGCTGTTTAACAAAATTGCTTTGCCTTGCTCCAGTCATTCCTTGGCCACTTCAGTTACTGAACAATAAGTAAAATAACTGTAAAATGAAGAGAATTAAGACGTTATTTTCACGCATTGCAAGAAGCCCCCAGAAGAATCTTTGAAAAGATTCAAACAGATTTTTGCCTGAGGATCTGTCACACAGTTCCGAAAATAATTTGTCAAGTCTTACCTCAAAGTTGGCCTACAGACATAAGTTTCCCAAAATCCATACATCAAACAGTCATCCATTCAGATTATTTAGTAGATTGTGAATAAAAGAAAACAAATATTCATGCAATGAAGACACTACTCTTTAACCTGAGAAATAGACAAATTCATCACAGAGAATTGTTATATTTAATAATCTGCTAATAATACCAATTTGTAAATTGTGGGAAATCAGAAAAAAACATATAAAAAAGCAGCATGAAAATCCAGACAGATGAGCGTTTGTTCAGATCATTATGGTACAACTATGCAACAGCGAAGATAATAGAGGGCAACAGTGCTAGGAGGGTTTAAATGACAAAAGCAATAAGCATGAAGCTTTCCAGAAATATGAATGCATTTGTCATAGAAAAAGGAAGAAGAGATTACTAAGCAAAAGGGTGAAAAACAAGACTTACAGAAACTGCTGCTGTTTACAGCAGGCCGAACATAACAGGGAAATGAATCAGCCCCTTAAAATAAGAGCAGCAAGGACTAAGGTAGCAAGGAATTTGAAAGACATATCAGTGAAGCTTTGATTAAACATGAATTGAAAATCAATAATAAATGGACAGATTTTGACATCCTGCTAGTTAAATAATATTCAGGTGTGAGAATAAGTCGCTACAATCAAAGACGCTATGCATATAATATACATATGGCCAACATTAAAGGTCAGTCCTTAAAAACAGTCTGACTGCAGCCTGAATTCCTTCACCGTAGCATCCTAAAAAAAGCAGCCACAATGAGGCAAAAGCAAAGAGAATTAAGACCTCTTCTTCTCAGATCTGTTTGCCTCCTTGTTTTTACACCTCTGGAAAGTATGCATGTGTACTTTGCTCAGCTACAATTGGCCTTGCACAAATGAACTATTTCATCACTGGCAATGCTAACAGGGTTACATCTGGTTCTTGCTCTTCACTCAAGAAGAATGGGATACAAAGGATATTTTCCAAGTAAAAGTACATACAGCTATTTATTTAGTCTCTGGAGGTCCCTGGGTCATTCCCAGATTAGAAAATAAACTGAAGTGCAATTGTATGTGGTACATGAAAGGAAAATGCATTTTAATTGAAAGTTACAAAGAAAACAATTTCTACTGTGAACCTGAATCTACTAGCACAATAAATACCTGCTTTTATCCCTCAGTAACTGCCCTGTATCTTGGACCCTTTTCATTGTAGATTTCTACTAGCTTTTCCTATGTTCCTCCCACTCACGGAGCCTTACCCACAGCTGTCAGCAGTGAACTCCCCAAGGTATATAGAGTTCTCCATATCAGTGCCCATCTTTGTTCTTACATGTAGTGTAATTACGTCAGGGCAAATTATGGACCTTAAAGGATACAGTTTGATGAGTTAACGCTACAGTATATACATGAGTAAGAGCATAAACACATGCCATGCAAAATTCCTGTTAAATAATCAGGCTGGCAAAAACAGGCCCACAGTACGTGCACTTGTGCAGTGAATAGATCTGTCCTCTTAAATATTTCATCATTTTTTTAGTCCTCATAATTTTTTCAATTTGTGCCAATCATAACAAAAGCATTCTGGCCCTACCTGACACCAGAACATATTTTCATCCTTCTGGAGGCAAGATATTATTTTCCTTTAAAAAAGTCAGCAACACCAAAAAAAAGTCAGTCCTACAAATCATCCTAGACATACAGGCTCATCTCAGGGACTCACTGCACTGAAATCATTGAAGGTCACCGCAGGATTAATATGGATGGATTAAAATAGGTAATAGCAATGTGAAAATGGATGGAGATATGTAGAGCTAGTCAGGGAGAGCAGGGAAAAGGATGAAGCTTTTAATTATTTTTCAGTTTGAGGAAAAAAAGACGACTTGTCCATGATGTATAACAATACTATTTTTAGAAAGGAGAGAAAATTGGTTTGTTTTAGCTTGAACTGCTGTTGTGGGTTAACCCCAGTAGGCAGCTCAGCTCCACATAAATGCTTGCTCGCTCCCCCCATGTAGGTTTGGGGAAAGAACTGGAAGGGTAAAAGTGAGAAAATGCGTGGGTTGAGATGAAGACAGTTTAATAAGTAAAGCAAAAGCTATGTACGTAAGCAAAGAGCAATAAGGAATTCATGCACTATTTCTAATAGGTTGGCAGATGTTCAGCCATTTCCAGGAAAGCAGGACTCCATCACACAAAATGGTCACTTGGGAAGACATACCATAATTCTGAACATCTTGCATTTTTTTCCTCTCAGCTTTTATTGCTGAGCATGACATCGCAGGGTTTAGAATATCCTCCTGGTCAGTTGGGACCAGCTGTCCTGGTTTTGTCTCATTCCACATTCTTTTGTACCTCATCAGCAGGGCATAGTGGGTGCTATCTGTGTAAGCACTGCTCAGCAGCACCTAGAACATCAATGTGTTATTAATTCTATTTGTACACAAATCTAAAACATTGCACCATATGAGAAAACTATGAGTTAACCCTATCCCAAGACAAATCAATAGCACCATTTACATAATAAAGCAATGCACATGTAATTGCCTTCAGCACAAGTGTTTGGTGGTAGGATGTAGCACCAGTCCATCCTCATCTCCTCTTTGAAAACTTGGTGGACAGTTTTCCACACGTGTGGAAAACTAGAAGTCTCGCAGTATCACCTTTCTGAAACAGCTACAAAATCAGCTGACGCCACAGATATGGCCACAGATATGGCCACTTGGCCTTGCAGAAGAGAAAGTCACTGAGCTTTTAGATCCAAATTCACAGAAAACCACTCTCCTATAGCTGACCCCATACTCCTAAATCCAGTTGCTGGATCCAGAACTTCTCTGGTGAAATAAATTAATGGGACTAAATTTTAACAGACCTATTGCCATTTATTCAGTGTAGTGGATCAGTAAGCATCAGCTTGTGTGATATCACCTCAACATTTCATGTGCTGCTCCACATTCAGAGAGGAATTAATGTGTGATGAAGTGAACAGCTGACTGGGTTTTCATCCAATTGTGCCTATTTTGTCATTTTAATATTAGAAAGTAACTGTAAGATTTTGAATTAATCCCATTCTGCTTAAAAGGTGTGATACTTCATTGACTTCTAAAATAAAACCAAGACTCCTTTAATCTAAGTGCTTATTTTTAAAGTACCTCATTATCTGGGAAAATAGATATTCTTCAAGTCTCTGTTTGCAAGGAACATTTTATTTTCTAGAACTCTTGAGATTATCCACATTTCTTACTCTGTAATCATAGAACAGGTTCACAGTACAACTACTGGCATGCCAAGATTTCCCAGTCCAGGGTGCTGCTGAATAATACTGAGAATGAATCGCTGCTAGATCCTGGGCAAAAGGCAGGTTAAGTATATGGAAATCATCACTTCGCTCCCATAAAAACAGCAGTCAAATGGGAACAGTCAGTGTCAGCACGACAAGACAGCTGGATCTTAGTGCCCATAATAGATTCCACATTCATGGTTGTTGTTGTCAAAACAGCCAGCTAGAATACAAAGGAAAAACCTGTTTGGATATACACGAAAGATACATGAAGGTATCAGTGACCAGAGAGATGCAAAGAAAACATCTTGTATGTAAGATAAGTTCCATGATAAGAAGTATTTGCATGTTGCTAGTATGCCTATTACTGAGACTTGTACCTGTCTGACAAAATATAAATGCCTTGCATTAAGACACCTTGGCCAGCTTCTCAATCTCAGACCTTCAGGTCTATGACAAGGTCATAAAAAAAAGAATAATTCTCTGATATAACAGAGAATGCTGGTGCATTTTTTAAACCACTGCTCCAGGCCTCTTAGGAGGGAAAACATCAGGTTTACTGCTATGTTCACCTGAGTGTGGATGTACAAGGTGTGTATTCATACCAGAAGTCATCATCCTATGTTCCTCCCTTTGCTGATATACTGTGGAGCTGAACACATAACTTGAACAATTCGTGTATTATTCTTATGTTAGAACTCCTTTTTTTCACTGCCATCTAGTTTCAAAATCTGGGTTTGCTTTGGTTTGTTAATAACTTCTTTTCCTTGATAGTGAGACAGTCTATATTTGTGTGACTTCTTGCTTGGATTATTGACATTTGCCTTCTATTCTATTACTTTAATTATGTAACCAGGCTGCATTCAAGCTTTTACTCATTCCAAATTTGCCTTTTGCCACATTTCTCCCATTTTACGTGTGCTGCACCAAATTCTATTAAACGCTCCATTGATTTTAAAGTCCTTACTTTAGCATTTAAAAAGTTTATATTCTCTTACTTGCTGGGATTCAACAGAATGTAAGATTGTGAATCTCTCTTTTTCTTTTTTTTTTTTTTTAATAAGTATATTTCTCTGTGTTTATTTCAAACCAAAGTCTCTTACTGTCTGGTCAAAATCCCTTCGATTATTATACCTTTTAGAAATCACTCTTAAAAGCTGCAAAGGAAGCAGACTCCAGATTAACTGCAAAATGAATTTTTTTTTCCATATATATCAACGGAATGAAAGCTGACTAACAGTACAGTCAGGGGAGGCAGCTGAGTTCTCTACTGTGCTACCTAACTAATCTTAATATTAATAAATCACTAATTCATTTTTATTCTAAGTTAAAATTGATAGGTTCATTTAGAACATTTTCACAAAGCAGTAGATTCCACAGACATATAAAAAGAGGAAATCTTGTGCTTTATGTTCTACCAGGTATGCAGTTCCTCCATGTCCCAGGCATCAAAGGTGCAGAACAAGTAGGATAACCATGCTCTGAAGAGCATTCCAAGACAGAATGCTCCCCAGTCACAGCTCTCTCTATAGATTATTGCTTTACTACTCCTGTGGCCTTAACTATGTGACATGATCTGCCACTCTCTCACTTACTCATTCCCTCTCATTACTTGAGAACAATGCCTGGGGTCTCACAGGTTGAGAGAGAAGTAATTCGGACTTTTGTTTTTCCTGAATGTATTCAGCATGTAGTCTGTACTTGTTAGTGCAGGTCTGCAGGGAAAAAATGCATTGGAGACAGGTCTGAAGATTAAAACCATGAAAGTGATTAGGAGAACAAACAATTCTGTTTCTTGCTAGTGCCAATGATCATAGCCACAGTGAAGTTATTGGTGTATGGAAAAAGAGAAATCTATTGATTACAAGATAAACATTCAGGTATCTATGAATTGAAAAGTAATAGAAAATAAATCCTTTAAGTAGAAAGAAATACCCTAAAGGTAGAAAGAAACAAAAATACTAGTTGTCTCAAGAACCAGTGCATGAAGTTAGCAACCAGGTGAGGAAATAATAGCAATGATAGTGAAAGGTAACATCCATCTTATAAATAGTCCATGGACATTTGCTTAAAATAGATCTCGTGTATGATGGGATGTAAGTATTAGAAAGGTCATGAATATTATCTGAACATACTTACTTTCAAGCATATAAAACATGTCTGTAGAAGAGAGAGGAGAGGAATGAAAATGAAGATTTTTTTTTATTTTTTTTTTCTTTACAAACTCTCAGGTTCCAGACAGGAGAGATTTTAGCAAGAATCAAAAATCTATCAAATGATGAGCACCATAGAAGGAAGAAGCTCAAGAGATGCTACTTCACCAAAAGTTGAATGTATCACATGATGCTGCCATGAGAAAGGATGAATAATCCCATAATAATTAGACAAATTAAGAACTGTGTTAGAACTACGGCTTGGGAACCTTAGGAAGCTCAGGGATACTTTCCAGCATCAAGCATGTAAGCAAATCATCCTAAAGTACAGTGTTAATAGGTAAAATATCAGTTGAAAGTATTCAGGCTAGTAAAGAAGATTGACTGTTTGGGCACAAAACACACTGTGAGTAATCCAACCCCAAGTGGTTCTCACATCCTATTGCTTTCCTACCACATCTAGACGTCTCATAAACTATGTAAGAAGGGAAGAAAGGCAGAAGATTATTCCGATAAAAAAAGATGGAAAGCCTGATTTTGTTTCCAGATCTTTAAAATGAAACTAGAAAAAAAAAAAAAAAAAACAACCCCACAAACACCAGTAGTTGACTTAATGAAAATTAATTTAAAAACAATATCAAGTTAATTTCAGTTTTTCAAAGCAAAGCAAGAAGAAATGTATTTATTCAGGACGTGTTCAAGAAACTTTTTAACAGCTAAATATCAGGTTTGTTTTTCATATAATAACTTTAGCAAAGTTTACATGAATTAATCATTGTAATAAAACAAATTAAAAATTTAGAAAACAAAATATTAGACACCCAAATTGCACCCATTATACAGGATAACCTGATGTCTACATACAGGTCTAACTCTGACTTCAAGAAAGTGTTGGTAGCAATCTAATATAAAACAATTTATTTTTCATGAATTTTAGAAGTGCAGAGTGAAGAAATATATTGAAATTGACACGTAGATCAGCAAAGCTCAGGTTATTGGCAGAGCTCTGAAGTTGAATACTGTGAAGATGGATGCAACCTGTAGAAAGGCTTTCTAAATGCTGACATATAACTTAGCATTACATCATGTAAGTCCTAAATGAAATCTCATGTAAAAAATAAATTCAGAAGACACTACCAAGGAGCCAGCAGCAGCTGCTGGGACTAGAGACCCCTTTTCTAAACAGACATGAGGTTAGATTAGAAGTGATGGTTTCAGAACATTTTCTTTTATTTAGCTAAATGGAATTTTAAGTGAACAAAACCTTACTTAAAAAAATCCTTGTCACTAACAACAGAATCCTAAATGAAAAAGCCTGCTACTAAGAAGTATTTTCAGTCTACTAAGACTGGAATGAAAACTCAAAGACAGAATGCAAAATCAAAAAGTAAATGAATCTCCTAAGAAGCATTTTTCATTCAACTCCTGAAAGCATCCTAATATTAAAGGAATATGAAATTAGCATACTGTTGCATGTCACATCAATACGTTAAACATAATGTAAAGGACCTTGTTCCTATAGATTACCTTCTGAAGGAAAAAAAAACCACCATGAACTTATTTCCAGTGTTATTGTGAGCAGTTTCTAAACATGTGACTGGACTCACTAACTCCAAAGAGCCCCCCCCCCCCCCCCCCCCCCCCCCCCCCCCCCCCCTTCTGTCTGTTCTTTCTACTTTAGGCAGTGTTGTATTCTCCTAAATAAAGTAATATTTCAGAAGGATAGATAGATAGAACCTTGCTTGGATTTCTTCAAAATCCCCACTGAAGACACCCCAAGGATCACCGGCATAAACAAGTATGCTCTGAGTTCCCACCAGCACTTCCTGTCCACACACAGCATCCTGCAGTTATAAGCTAAAAGCAACTTTGAGAGCATTACTCCATGAGGTCTGGACACCAAGCAAGAGAAACAGTGCTGAAGAGATCACTGCTCTCCTCAGTCATCAGTACCTTGCTTGACAGGCAGCCAGTAAATCCTATGGAATGCACAACCATTCAAAAATCTACTTCTTCATCAGCATCCAACACTCAGTGCTTTCCTCATAAAACAGGGAAGGTGATTCCATTTCTGATTGCTTTCTGAGGGTTAATGCCTTTTCCAGGGAATTTGTGCCAGCACTGAGAATTTAAGCCCTCAAATCCCAGGCCAGTGTTCTGCACGTGGTAAGGAAGTAAAGGTAACAAAGCAAGCCCAGCATACACAAAGGAATGGAAAGGACTATCTGTCTGTACACAAACAGAGATGGTACAAAAAGTGGAGCAACATCTGATATAACTGCAAGAAGCCATCCCCCATCAGAGCTCTATGCAAGTGCATCTGCAGAGCAGAAATGACACTGACTTTAGAAAGTACACTATAATTTCCATATACAAATCCCCATAAAGTTATTATTCTCATCTTGTGCCAGAACTGCTGAAGAATAATTTAGCATTACTGTTCAATAAAGCACATAAACACACCTCTAAATCAGAGCACCAAGATATACTATAGCAGTCAGTGAGGTGGCAAAGAGGCTTCTGATCTCTGCCAGTTAATGCCTGAGGGTGCTCCGCAATTTCTAGCAGCTGTTTACAAGTGGATGGATAAGCACCACTTCACGAAGATTTTTTTTAAAATTTGTTTAGAAGAAAAGGCATTGTATCAATTAAATGTCCTGTTATTAACTTAACTCTCTTTTGCCTCTGATGGAGAGATTATGGGATGGACATGTTTCCCTCAAAAATACAAACCCGTATAAGTGGATAATAGGCTCAGCATTGACCTTGGTACCAAGATTTGCATTCAGTAAAATCACTCATTCTCTTGCCTAAACAAAGTTCCAAAAGCCATAAGATAGATTTATTAGGGACATCTTCTTTATTATCTAATTACAACACCCAATAATTGTACATCTTCAATAGTCAGGAACAATTGAATTTTCCCTGGGTTTCTTTTTTCTGATATTTCCAGCACTGACGAAACCTATGCCATGCATTCAAAAGCTTATTTATTTATGCATATGGCTTGCATATCTGAAGGCTAGATGCATAAATTTTTAAGAGCTGACATCCTCTTCAGGGAAAAAAAGTTCCCCCTCTGAATTATTTTATTCACTCTGCAGCTATCCAGTGCTACCCCTTGTTTATCAGCTCATTACCGTGACTGAAAATGAGTTTGTCAGGAGAGATATAATTTAAAGAATGAAAACATGAACACTGAGGGCATCTTGATAACTCAGCAAACACACTTTTTTTTTCTTTTTAAACTCAGAGATAAACCTTTTTCTACTAACATTCTTTCAAAAACGAACATTTTTCAAGGCTTTTGTGGAAAAAAAAAATCAGAATACTTTTTACATGAATGCTCTGGAAGCTGTTTAGCCTTGCTATACATGGGCTTCCACATAAACACAAAGGAGTCATCAGAATAATCTTTTAAAAAGAAGCTCAATGTTTTCTAGTCTTAACCTGCCACAACCCTGAAGCACAGGTCAAATATTTATTCAGAAGGATTTCTAAATCACATCACAAATTTCAATAAATTAAAACCTTTGCAAATCTCCATTTTTCTCAGTGTGTATATTTGTGGTAGGGAAAGGGGGGAAAAAAAAAAATCACAGAATTGCACGGGTTAGAAGAGGCTTCTGCAGATCATCACATCTAACCCCCCTTCCTTCCCCCCCAAGCAGGTTTCCTACAGTAGGTTGCAAATAAGATAGAACACCTTCTGAATGAATTTGGCTGTCCAAACTAATACTTTAAGGATTTTTCAGATTTTGGCTAAAGTCCATTTTGAGTTTCTGAGTAGTGTGATATTATAAATCCTCTTCCTGTAACAAAGCTGCTTCAGCAAACAGATCCATGTAGAGGTGGTAGTGGGTTTCATCAGCCCCCTGCAGCTTTGACACTATCTTTAAGAAAGTGATTACACGACAAAACGGATTCAAGGAGCTGCTGAGGTATGTGAACAGATGTTTTATATAAGGCAGCAAAACTTGTCTCTTCATTTAAGAGCCAGCAGCTTGCTCCAAAACTAATGCCTCCTAATTATTTCCATGGAAACTACAAGAAAGAGCACAACAGCTCTATCGGATTGGAAAAAAATCTCAGCTACAAAACACTATTCTTCCACACAGTCATCACCATTAACTATGCATTTCATCAGTGACAAACAAGAGTCTCGCTTGTATTAATCTGCAGCAATGGAGGTGATCCATAGTTTCTCAGCTGCTGTGACAGCATGGTTGCAAGGAAGATATTGCCCATGCAGTCCAACTTTCACTGTGTTCACATTCAATCTTTGGTCTCCATAAATAAACAGAAATTGTCAGTGAATGGCAGTGGGTGCAAAGTTTCCTACATGGAGGAATTCAGTGACAGACCTCTGCCCCCATACATACTTCTATGTCAGATGTCATTCTGTCAGGTTGCTCCTCTACTGCCAAGAATCTCATGCAGCTTTGGGACTATCAGCAGAATCAAGTGTTGAAACAAAATGGAAGTGCTTTTGAACGTCTCCAGGACAAAGTGACCCAAAAGTTACACAAAATTGCACCCAGAAGTAAACAGAAAGCTACTGAAGTACATTTTACCTGTGAAAAGCAGCCAGCCCCATTAAGCAGACAAAGCCACCCATCACCTTCCTCAGCCAAAATTTGCAAGTGGTCTTCAGGTGGGATCCAAAAGGATCTCAACATGAGTCAGCAGTGTGTTCTTGCAGCCCAGAAGGCCAACTGTATCATAGACTATAAGGAAAGAAGTGTGATCTGGAGGGCAACTGAGGTGATTCTCAGCCTCTGTCCTCACAAGATTCCACAGGGAGTATCATTTGGATGATGATCAGAGAGCTGGAGCACCTCTCCTGTGAAGATATGAGGAGCTGGGCTCAAGTATAGTTGTTATTCTGATTGATGGACAGGACTTCACACCTAATGTAATACCAGTCTGACTGGGATGGACTGACATCTAAACTTGTGTCCTAGTTTCTGCAGTCCTTAAATTGCAATTTCTGAGAAGAACTCCAACAAAAGGCTAGGTGACCTCACTGTGTTAACCTGTGAATTCTGGGATTTCTTGGTCTTGGCATTTGTTTTTTTGGTGGTGGTGGTGGTTTTTGTTTTGTTTTGTTTTATTTTGTTTTCGTCTTTCCACATTTCTGCTACCAATTTGATGACTGATCAGACAAACCAAACTTCCAGATTACAAAGTAAGACAAGTTAATAGACAAGTAGCTGATAGAAAAACATGCCCAAAATGACACCTCCTTTTCCTCTATATATATATTATCCTAATACTCCAATCAACTCCCAACTCCTGATGTGACTGCAGTATTGCTAATTTTACAAACAGACCACAAAATACTTTAGGCTAAGATCTTCCTTTTAATTGTTTCATAAAAACATCAGCCAGACCAGCAGCATTACATAAATAAAATAAAATAATAATGATAATGGATGATAGTAATGATTAAAAATTCATATCCCCCCAGACACAGATATTCACAGCTTCCCAATTTGACTCAGAAGGGATGAAAAGTGGATGTAACAACACAGAAAAGCCAGGCAGAGAACCACAATCAGGGAAAGAGCAAAACAACAACAAAAAGAAAAACAAAGACAAGTTCAAGGAATCCCTAGAGACCTCTAGCTTTTGAAGTCCCTCGCATGCATTCACAGCAAGGAGCCCGTGACAGCTGCTGCTGTTCCTGATACCCTCCCGGCACCAGTTCTGTCATTTACCAAGCTATCCTGTCATCAGCCAGCGCAGAAATAGAACACGCGTTACCCCAGGTCCCATCCTTCCTTCTCAGAAAGTCAAAGCCTATTCACAGATCAGAGCTGTTTTGAATGTAAGTTTGAAGAAACAGAGATGCCATCAAAGCGCTATTCTGGGCTTTTTCCCTTGCTTTGCTGATACTGTAAGAATTGGGCAAACATTTCTAGATGAAAGGTAGTTGTGGTTAAGAAAATGAAGAGAAGAGTCAACTTTAACTCTGGATCCTACAGCTTAGACATATTTAGTGAATTATTTTATTTTCACTAAGTTGCTCAGTTTTTAAAAAGTTAAAAGAATAAATCCGTAGAAGTGAAGAATTATACTACAGGTTTTATAAATCTCTTTAAGCCTTGTCAGTATTGTTAGACTTGACAGATACAGAATTATATTTGCACTGTAAACAGTCCTCTGACATCTCGCTTGTTCGTTTCCATTTCATGCAAGGATATGATTACTGTTATTGTCAGTCCACATCTGCTCTTCTCCACTTCCACCTTTAGAGCTCATACTGTAATCCTAGCAGGAAGTAGAAAAGACTGCAGATGTTTGTTTAGGGGTGAAACAAATCAAAGAAAGACAAGAATTGTCCAATAAGTCAGAAATGCCTTTCAGAAGATGGATGTAAGTTCCCATCTCTTGTAGCCAGGCAGAATGTGTATCCTATTTACCTAGCAATGAAATTCTGAGTCACCAATCACTAAAATTATCAATCTTTTTTAAGTGCTTTACTGTTGTATAAACATTCATCAGAACTGAAAGTTTATTATTATTTTACTGTCGAACCTATCTCATGTTTAGCACTTATCTCCAGTAATTCTTCATTAAGGGAACTATTGCATTTCCAATACAATTAGAATATCAGAGTGCAAGTTTCAGGAGTTACAGGCAAAATCCAAATTGCTTAATTCCAGCCCCCAGTTCTGAAAAATATCCTCTCTAAAAAACAAGACATTCATTGCATTTAAAATGTTAGCAAAGCTCTAATATTTTAAGACTTGGGTTTGTAGATTGTTAAAAAATAAGCTTACATATATAAACAACCCCGTAGTATAAATCAAGCACAAGTACCATTAACCAGAATGGATACTTATATCTAGCAGTATTTCACCAAACACACAAGAAAAGACAATTCTCAGGCAAAATAAATGTTTTCTTTAAATGATTTTTTCTTTGTGCATATAAGGAATTATCAAATTAATAAAACAAAAGCAAAGTGTCTACAGGGCTTATGTCCCCATAAAAAGTAAGTTTCAGAGAGTTTAATTTCTTTTGTTATGAGAGAAGGAGTCATTAAACAATTGCAATCTGATTTTGTGCTTTCAAGAGTAGTATTTATATACAAAACTAGTGCACTGCAGAACTCATTGGTTTTACTGAAGTGTACATACATAATATGTAATAGCTGGAAGTGAAACAGAACTACCAAACCAAAGCAAAGATCTGGAAAGAGAGAAAGGATGGGTAAAATGACAAGAAAGTCTTCAAGTGTTGTCAAAGCTGTATCAATAGCATGTGTTTGTGTATATGTAACTATATAAAGTTCATAGCTGTACTGAAGTTTCCTGCTGCCAAAAAATGACTTTAAGTAGTAAACTTTCCAGTAAAAAAAAAAAAAAACATTTCTCAGCAAAAATCTAATTCTGACACTACACCCTGTGCTATTTCATCAGAGAATCACAGGCATCTCCTAGAAAATATACTTCTTGGTTATTTCAGACCCTTTGTTTTCTTACAAACTTTCCCAGTCTTCCTTCACTGCAGCCCCCCCCACCCCCTTCAAATTTCAGGTTTTAGTACCCTGCTATTCCTATCTATTGCTTCAACTCACAAGCTCTTACCTAACAGGCACTCCAGTACTCAGCACACGCCATATAAGAGCTGTAGATCTACGACTGTTTTCTTATCTCCTTTTCTTTCCATCTCTCTTCTCTGGAAATATAGACAGATCAGATATCAAGGGAATGCAAAGAGCTATCTATGTTGCAGTGGATTTTTCTTCCCAACAGATACAAATCATTAGCAAAAAATACCGCCACCTTTTTCTTTTGGAGGGCAATGCTGAGAAGCAAGGTGGGTGGGGGGGAGGGAGGAGGTGGGCAGAAGGGTAATAACACAAAATAGAAAGGTTAAAAAAAGCTCTAAAAATTTCCTTTAAGGATGGAAAAAAAGTGTATGACTGTGAGATACTCAATCTCCTTAACTTATCAGAAAAGAAGAATGAGAGGTAACTACTAAAATACATTTCTTCATAGAGAAGTATGAGCCATAAAGGACACTAATCTTTTGAGGAAAAGCACAATCAAAGATTGGCAACTTAAATCAGATTAGTGAGAAATTTGCTATGTGAATGCTTGACAAGGAGATTGACTAAGAACATCTTAAGAAAATAGTCTCTCACCTCTTCCCTTCAAAGCCATGATTTGATGTATATTCTTAACCAAATTTTTATGTTATACTCTGAAATAATTTGTTACAAGGAGAAATGTATGGAATTTAACACTGAGATGAGAGACCAGACATATAAATCTAAGTCCATCCTAGCTTTGACAAATTTGAGATTCATTTCAAAACATGAGTAAACTTAGCATTGAAAAAATACAATTCCATCCAGCATTATCAATCCTGAAGGGATATCTGACATTGCAGAGATTGGTTCCATCCAAAGGCTCAGGCCCTTGGCATTGCAAAAACATAGTTGAAAACACAGCACTTCTACCAGTGTATTTCCATTTCTTGAATCCCCAAATTATAATCAACCAAGATATCATTTATTGATTTTTCTTTAAACTATTCATGGTGATAATATGGATATAACTAGAGTACTCTCTCTTGTTTTCAGATGAAAACTAGACGTTAAAATTAGCAAGCCATCAATGTAAGGCACTTGCTATATTATTATATCCTCCCACAAACTAATAAAAAAGTGAGAAATTATGCACTTCCTCTAAACAAGGAAACAATCACATGGCTACCTGCATGGTAATGGGAAGCAACTGATTAACGGTAGGCATGAAAAAATT
The DNA here is from genome assembly GCA_035772895.1 of Perdix hodgsoniae. Taxonomy (NCBI): domain Eukaryota; kingdom Metazoa; phylum Chordata; class Aves; order Galliformes; family Phasianidae; genus Perdix; species Perdix hodgsoniae. Next base: position 4,243,027 of record JAPSGF010000050.1, read on the forward strand.
ATAACATTCAGTTTGTGAAAAAGATAACAATAACACATCCAAATGAAAATAAACTGGGAGTATAGTTAGAGAGAATGAAGACAAATTATTTCTTAATAACAGATTGCTGTAAGTTGAAACTTTTCAGTCTTTTTTTTTTTTTACCATGGAATAACAGATAGGAAGAAGAATCTAAATTATTTAGACTGCCTCCAGGCTACATATGGGGAGTACTATTTGGAAAAGCTTGGGCTTGCATTCTGGGATTTGTATTGAGAGGAAAAAAGAAAACCCAATTCCCTCACTGGTAGCTAATTAGCTACAACCCAGAATCTGGGTGATTATCTATGACTCGATTTACTAAGGGGTCCTATGAAAATGTTGGAGATTTGCCATGGATTTGTAGCTTAGCATAGAGTGCTTGCTGCATGCTCCATGTCCCTCCCCACTGGGTTCCATTCACACAAAAACTAAAATCAAGCTTGTCAGTAAAACAAAAACTGGGGATGCCATGGAAATGGCATGGAGGAGGGCAACATTCCAGAGGGCTAAATTAATTTCCCTAGGGATTCTCTGCTTGTAAAATCCCATAAACAAAGTGTCATTTCTCATTCGCTTAGCCAGTTTGATTGCTAACAGCAAACACATGCCTTTCTTTGGCATAGAGCTGCACACCATCAAACATTGAATAGTGTTATTTTATTTTTTCTTCTCCCCTAACAATCTGTCTCACACATTCCTTGGCTGCTTTTAAAAGTCACTTGTAAAGTTTCACACTTGCATGCTGCGAACAGTGAAGCTGAAAAGCTGAGAGTCTCTGAGGATCAATAAGCTTTGAGTCGTTTCAGTTCAAATGGGGTGAAGCAAGTCCAGCAACTGACAACTGCCATCTCATGGCAATCGCAGGAAATGAAGTGGTAGTTATCTAGATGATTCCTTATGGGTGAGTGGGAACATCATGTGAAGGCCTTATGAAATTACATGTTGCTTACACTTGGGGATATCAGGGATTCAGCAAGATACTACAGGTGAAACGCTCTTGATTTCACCACCAGTACAATTACAAAAGTTCCCTCCTTATACACAATAATGCCAGTGTTCTTCAACGTCAGCACCCAACTACCTTCAAAAGTCTATACTAATGACAGCAGAAACTGCATTTTAGTGTCCCTTCCCCAGTTTCATGAGCCATCTCACTCAACACATGCTCTGCATGGCTACCTGAATGCTATTTCTCAAACCAAGCCCACACCCATCCTGCTGTAATTGGAGCATATAGTTCACCCAGTGCTGTTTGCTGTTCAAATTCATTTACATTATAAAAGTCATTGGCTGATAAAAATCTGTAGAGTCCAGAAACACATGTACCATTCACTTCATGTATTTGAAATAAGCTTTTTTCTTTTCCTCCCCAGTTGAAGTGATAATAGAAGTTGAACACAGGTAGATGTTGGCATTATGTAGACATAAATCACATCAAGCATTGATTCCAATATCTATCACTAATTGCTCTCCCTACCTTATCTAGAAATAATTAGCAAATTTCCTCCTGAGAAAAGCAGTCCTGATTCTGCTCTTTTCTACAATAAAATTACTTAGGCTTTACACCAGTGTAACTAAGGAAAGGATTAATGTTATTGCCTACAGTTTTAAAACTCTTCTTGCCTGCTGAGTGAGCATTGTTTTTTCAGTGCAAGATATCAGGAACTGATTTCCTTGGGAATTACAAAGCATAAAACCTGAAGACAGATATACACTTAGCAGTAAGCCCAAGATTACATGTTTGTACTGATAACAGGGAAGTAATAAAAGGAAGAAAACACTTAACTTAAACTCCAAGCATATGGAACAAGAGTTCCATGTAGAGGGGGAACTCAATTATTTAGTGAAATAGAATTTTCAAAATAGTAGGAGTTTTGTTTTCATGTCCTGATGCTCCTTCCATACTACTTGTTCCTTTGGTTTGTTTTCAACCCCCACCTAACTCTGGAGCAGCTGATAGAACTTGTTAATAAAGACTCAGGGTAGCAAACCTGGGTTCTGGCCCTGTTGCAGACCTCTGCCATTGCAAACAAATGGTTTTTTCCAATGCCAAACTCAAGGGACTTGTTTTGCCAGCCTTATTCAGCTTACTGAAAATTGCACACTTACCAAGTTAATAGACTCTGGTTCCTGTAACACCAGCAGAACATTCAAGGCTGAAACTGAGACCTGGGGACTGTTAAACTTTGAGTCAATTATCTTCATGCATGTTGAGTATCACCAATACTTCCATATCCCTCTGTAGGGATGTCAGAAATTACCTAAGAGTTTGCCATGAGGCATGCTGCAAAGTAAACACTGTATCTAAATATATGCTACCAGCTTCACTTTTCACCCAACTAAGGGTCCAGGAATAAACATCTTATTCCTCAAAATTGCAATTACTTGTTCGGGTCTGGTGTCTAAGAAAGAAGAAATGGTGGTACCTTCCCCGTTATTAGTTTAGCAGCTAGCACTGCTGCAAAAAGCAGAGGAGTCCCAGACTCCAACACATCCTTCACCTTGAATTTGAACCTCTAATCCCTGGATTCAAGGATAGGAAGCAGCAGATATAGTTGACTTAAACCAGCTTTAGACCACCCAAGAAAGGTAACAACCACAATCTGGTAATAAAGAAAGAATAACTTACCCTTTTCCAAGGACCAGGGCTCACCAAACAATCCAGAGATGATCTCCAAGCAGAAATACTTCCCTTTTGGCTGACAGACCATAAATTAAGTTAGTGAGAGGTGAACCCACATGACTGAATTGCTTGCACCTGTGTTCCCAGGATGCTACACTTTTTCACCAGGTGCTCAATCACTGGTTTAGACTGTGACTTAACAGTTCCCATACACAAGCTCTACTACCTTGATGCATATTTCAGTAAGAGTTTTCTTGGCCCTGCATATCAAAGTAACATTGATTTGTTTAGAACTATGAAGATGTTAATAAGCAGAAAGATATTTTTGCATTAAGCTGAATATAAAAAAGAAACAATAAATTCAATTCGACTCTGTTTTGGGAAGACTAACACCAAAAATTTATCCATCTCAACAAAGAACTCTGAAACGTGGGCAGTCTATTTTTGTATTTCCATTCACTGTGTATGACAACCTCTCACTTATGCACATTTGCATATCCCCATACAAAGCATATGCTACATCCTTCCACGGTATACATCACAAATCCACCATGTTTATAATTTTTTTTTCTCACAAGCTGTGTATCTATACGCCTCAGGGTACCCTTCTCTAAAGAAAATCAAGAGCTGAACTCTCTTTTACAGTGAGGTGTAGTTCATAGACACCAATCAAGCCATTTGCTGTCTCTGGGTTCAAACCCTCACAGTGACTAACCGTGTTTAGACAAGCTTATTGATAAACTCCAGCTCATCTCTTACTACAAGGATAGAAATTTAAAATGTGGGTGTTGGGTCCTCCAGCATCTAGACTAGCAAAGGAAATGTAGCAGAGCTGGTTTGGTAATGAGAGCATGCCTGGCCTCTTCCCTTCCCTTGAGCCACAAAGAACTAATTTACATCACCCTTGAAGAACACGGTACCAAGACAGGTCCAGTAAATGCCCTCAGTTAACAGTTAAGAATATAAGTCAGACAATAAAATACATGGAATGGGCTCTTTTTGGCTGTTCTTCTGCAGACAGATAAATATAAGGGTAGAAAATACAACTATCCTCTGGATGAGGAAGAAAGTGGTCAACACAGGTATATATATTTCTGGTATATGTTATATCAAGATGTATGTCTGAAGTATGAAGGAACAAACAATAGTTTGTTTAGCACTGTCAGTCCAAAATGCTTCTTGGAAATAGAGCCAGCTGGAAGCTTTCTGAAGAACTGTACTGCGTTTCATTCCTATTTGTAGTCAGTAGATTTCTGAATTTAAGATTTGTGATTTCTTTCACCCACTCTTTAGTCATGCATCATTTCTTGACATTTTAAAATGAAGAATAGCAAACTTTGTCATCTCAACTTTGTTTTCAAATAGTAGTGCCAAATGACAAACATTAAGTGGCAGAAACAGAATGTTTTAAAGATGTTGAAATGAGTATTTTATATATTTGAAACTGAACATTTTAAATACCTTAACCTATGACATGAAAAATGTTTGAGGACTCAAAGATTTTGAGACTGGGAAACAATTTCCCCTCCTTACTCTAATAATGCTGTTCAGAATACAGTAGCTATTTTACACTTTTCCATTGTACTCCTCCCATACTTGACCTCAAATAAATAGAACCAGCTTTAAATCCTTCACAATCATCCACTTTTACCACATATCTAATGCCAAAAAAAGCAGCTAGGAAGACACTAGATTGACTTTACATATCAGGTCAGATGAATAACACAAGAAATGCCTTTCGCCAACATTCTCTGATCATCACGTGTCCAGCTTTCAATCACAACAGCTATCTAGCTACAAAGACTGTGGGAGCACTGTATCACTGACAGTATAGATGTTTTTTTCTTCCCAGCGCCATCATGTTTTTTATGTTGATTCAAACCAGTCTACCCCACCATGCTCCCAAAAAAGGAAGGAAAAGCACAAAATATCTCAAATAACTAGACAAGGTAAAATTTCAGCTCGTCATCAGAGAAGGCATAAGAATTCACAGAATTCACTACCAAACTGCCAGCAGTTTTCAGTGCTTAAAAGATCTAGTTAAACTCAAGAGAGTGAATTTTTGAGCTGGCCTTTCTCCTGTCTAACTTTCATTTCTCAGCAAACTTCACCTGCACTCTGAGGACTAAACCAGAGCAATTAGCTTTTAGCCCTGTCTTCTATAGCTAATTGCCCTTGAGGCAACTGCACAGATTCCCAGGTGTCAGCTTTCCATGGTGTTGTTGCAGCTCCCTGAAGGAAGCAAGCAAAGGCACTGAAATAGAAAAGTTCTTCAGCACACACATGGAAAATGGGAGCTTAAAAAGCCAACAAATTGAGATGATCATTAATTTTCTATGTAAATCACGTTCGCTTGCTGAATTATACAATGTAATAGCATTACAAGCAGAAAAAGCTTCTTAAAGACAAGGATTAAAAAAATTCCTCCAATTTCTGCAACCTTACAATGACCCCTAATTGGCTCTTGAAATCCTGTGGCCACCAATTATATTATATTCCTAAAGCCCTGGAAAGTGTTTTGGTTTATTTTTTATTTTCTTTGTCTCTCAACATTCATCTAACAAGCCTATGTGTTTTTTGTCTGAAACAAAGGTCAGCTCACATTGTAGGAAACAATTTTCTGCTACTTGGAAGAGAAAGTTTCTCTGAGAATCACTGTATTTGAACTCACCTATTCATGCCAGCAGGAAATATGACCACAGATCTAGCAATCAGATGAGATTTCAATCTATTAGTTTGGTTTTAGCTCCCTTCAGTGGTGTCCCTAACACCCAAAAGGATGAGGATATGAACACTGAACCCATACTGTGCTGCCATTCAGCACCCTCCATTCAAGGACCTGTGAAGGTTCCAGTAAGATGAAGCTTGTATTTCCCAGTTTGAGGCACTCAGAAATCCAGTAGGGCTAATGGATGTCAACTAAAACAGCATTTGTTTTAAGGAGCTAAGCTATTCTGGACAAATCCAGTATTAATGTGGGAGATGGCTTGAAAAACCATATTATTTCATACATAGTCAAAAATGTCATACTTGTAAACATCTCAACATTCACCATTATCTTATCACCTGTCTTACAGTTCTCCTCACTGATCCCAATTACCAGGACAAATCTCTCTTATTGTGCTGTCAGCTTGGGAACAAGAATTTGCAGCTCAGTGAAACTGTTCAGCCCAGGCTTATAAAGGACAATAGGGAATAGCCTCAAGTTACTGGAACTGGCTGCCCAGGGAGGTGGTGGGTTCACAATCCCTAGAGGAGTTCTTGAAAATCTGACAGTATATTCAGGAAGTATTGAGATGTGGCACTCAGGAACATAGGTTAGTGGGCATTATTGGTGGTGAATGGACAGTTGGCCTAAACGATCTTAGAGGTCTTTTCCAACCTCTGTGCTTCTATAATTCCGTGATTCTGTATTGTACCTTACCCACATGGATTCATGCAGAGATGTCTATGAGGTATTTCTATGTCCACACAGGACATGAGAACTATTTCTGTGGAGGAAAACTTACAAAATGAAAATAATAAACGAGGTGGTTTCATCATGTGTGTCACTGTTAAGGCCAGGTGTTCGTACATGCTCAGTTACTCACAAATCTACTGGTTTCTGACTAATTAGCAATCTTCAAGCAGTCCTGCTAAACAGGTGGCAAACTGGAATGCATTGTTTTGTTTTGGTGCACGTATTTCACCATGCTCCATTACTGCCTTTTTATTTGTGTTTTTTTTTTTTTTTTTTTCTGCCTAGCTTTGTTTTATAAGTGTGCAGAGTACTGCACAGCATTATGGTACACTATCATTTTTCAAACCATTAAATGTTAACTTCATTTTCTTGTGTGAATTATGCTTTGCTCTTTTAGTTTTGTAATGAAAAATAAGTACAGGTTATGCAAGCAATAACCCCTGTGTAAGCAGCAGCTATCTTTTTAAACGGTTTATTATGCCACAGTCTGGTACTCCATTAAATATAGATTACAGACTGTTGAATAAATGAATATCAACTAAGCAGCCCTATCCTTCTGTACATATCAATGCAAATAATGAATCGTGGCACCTCATGAAAATGTATAACCCAGAAGAGTGGGTCAAGAAGTAATTACACATTTGTCTTATCTCATGCTTCTTGCTCTCAAAACAGCAAAATGCATCTGTGATGGTTAGGGGATACTGAGAAAGCACTTATGACCTGCTTTTCCTGGAAAGAGAAAAAACATTCTTATAGTTTAATGTAGATGGATTTAGATTTCCAGGTATATTCTTGATAACCCCCTTTGGAAAAATATACTTTTATAGTTAAGGACCCAACTGAAAAATCTGTATTCATATCTTAGCTCTTCTTAAGATTCCCTGCTTTAAAAATGAAAGACTGACTGAATGATTCACTTTGGAAATGTAGGTAATTATTAAATTAAATGGGCCAGTGTATGATTTTGACATTTACCATACTCCACCATGTAGAAAATCTAACCATACTTGTTTCTGGACTTAGAAACATACAAAATGTATCTTTTAGTCACAGACAGAAAACATGAATATGATGCTCTCTGAAACCAGCAAAATTAAAACTGATATTGATTAGAGATCACTAAAGCTAAAATTTGGAAACAAGGATTTAAATTATGCTTGCTTAGAGCTTAAATAGACTAACTTGTTGCATATGGAACAGATTAAGAACTGGAATGAATTAATCATTGGGCTATTAAAATAATACCACTAACGTGAGCTGTATAGCAAGAAAAGTTATCTTTAGCTGCTTAGGAGGAATTATCTGCTGATCCCAGCTTGAATAAATGGAAACTCAGAGAAGAGACTGTATCAGCAAGGAGAAAAATAAGCCAAACAATTAACTTGCTTAAATATCTCTTGCCCATAGTTTCCAAGGCAAGTTTTCAGCTGCATTTCCGCTGATTTCAGTACTGACATGCCAATTCACCCTGCTTGTGTACAATAATTATAGCTGCTTGATAAATGAATCTCATATTAATATTAAAAAAATATTTACAGTCACATTTGTCTGGGATTTTCTAACATTTCTGCTAGAAAGCTGGAAAAAAAAATCAATTTTCTAGGATGGGAAAGGAAAGAACCTTGACTTTTTTGTCTAGAAATAGTTTTTTAATATTTTGTTAAAGGAAAAAACATTTTAACTAAAAGAACACTATTCAGTAAACAGGCTAAATAATTACTCCATATACATTTCCCACACACCCTTCCCCCAACCTGCTATGGCAGTTAATGCCCGGAACCATCCAAGCTACAAGAGGGTAAAGGAATGAAAGGAAGAAAAGACCAAGGTCATGCAGCATTCCAGATCCGTTATCTTTTTTCATTATACATCCTTATCATGCAGGAGCACAGGGTATCATTCAAAAAATGAAAATGAAAAAAAAAGTCTCTGTTTATAGCCACCTACCATCAAGGAGCACAAATCAACCCACATGCCCCCCATGTATGGTGCCAGTTATATTGTTTCCAGGCATTTTTCTACCATCTATTTGAATTCCTAAGTAATCACTATACAGTAAACATTACTATTCTCAATTTCTAGTTATAAACACAAGGCAGAGTGAACCTTTATTACTTAGACAAGATAATAGAGCAGAATGAAACAGTATTAATCAAACATTTTTTTTAACATCTTCATAGCAAGCATAAATATATATTTTGTATGTACCTGGTACATAGTATGGATACATTTGCTCGCATGAATATACACACTCATTTCTTTTCTATTTCCCAGAGAAAAGAAGAAGTACTCATTTTCTTTAGAAGAATTCCTCACAGCTTATTGTTTTTAAATATTTGATGATACTGCTCATATTAAGTTCTTGCAGTTATGCTTTCCTGGACACTCGATGGTGTGGTACGTTCAACTGCAAATACGATGTGTTCATTGGTATGGTAAAGAGACAGCACTGAATTTCAGACTGCGTGTTTGTGTCAGGAGAAAGGTGGTTGTTTCATTTATCACAGTTGATGCTACCCTATACATATAGAATTTCTCACGTCACTACTGCAACAAATAATTCAGCACAAGGTACTGATCAATCTAAGGTCTTCACCTGTGTGTGCATACAGCCAGTGGACTGCACGAAGAGTGGTCCAAAAGTAACGCCACCTATTTTATTATGTTGGCCTACAACATCAGAGCTGGATGTTGGTATGGCAGTAGAGGCTGAACCTTCTTGCTAATATTCAGCTGCGCAACAGATAGCAGCAGAGGAGCAGTATGACAAAACAGTGTCTGACATGGATGTGTGTATGGAAAAAATTGCATCCGCTGACATTAATTGCTTGCTGAATGTTTTGAAGATGAAATGGAGGATGTGAGATCAGTGAGGCAGGGGTGGTGCATTTCAGCAACAGTGACATGGCATGAAAGACAAGCCACGTTCTGGAAGGCCGTGCAGATTTTTACAAGTGCAGCATACAGGCTCTTATTCATTGCTGGTGAAAATACATAGCTAATGGTGGTGACTATGTTAAAAAATAATGTTACGGAGCTGAGAATTTGCTTTATCAAGCAGTGTTATTGTTCCCTTTGGATATGTTGCAGTTTCCACGGAAATAAATAGGAGACATTACTTTTGGAGCAACATAAGTATACTATGCTTCACATTGTTATCTATCCAGAGATGACAGTATAAAAAATAAATCTGAAACTGAAAAAAAAAACACCGAGGAACCTACCTAATACACTACTAGCTTTGCATGTTTTATTAGCTGAAACGCAGGGGTGATTCCAGGAGTATTTAAAATTCAAGAGTGCAATTATTATAAAATGCAGTGAGCAGCAAATCTTCTAATGGAAAAGAAGAAACGTGAAAAGTAATGGCTAAATCAATAACAGCTAGGTCTTGGAGTACATTTAGTGCGTCTTATGTGAATTATCAATAATTATTTATAGCATACAAAGATGTTTGTTTTCAAAAGATATGCAGATGAGAAGCACAGCACAATGAATTACATACTTAGGTATACTGCAGGCAGTTCAGTTCCATTTTTAAACTAGGCTATTAAAAATGTCTCCAAGAAGTCCCACAAACTGCTACTGTCTACTTTCTAGACCCGCCTGTTCTTGGGGCAGCTGCACCTAACCCAGCTCCTTCCCTAGCTGCTAGTTCACAAGAACAATTTCCCTTTACTAAGACTTAAATCAAAGACCTAAATCTTGTCCAAAGATTCAACTGTGAATAGTGTTAATGGTTCCTTAGCCCTCAAATCTGCAAGCAGAGTCTGGGTACAGATTATTATTTGCCACAGCTCTGCAAGTTTGGCATCTAGTCATAATAATTACTATTACCTAGGCTCATCATCATAGTATCTATCATATGTCTAACAGTAATCACCATTTAAGCAGGTAGGTACCTCTGTGACGTATCTACTCCAAAGCAGATCCTTGATTAAGAAAAACCCTAATTGTGGATTGTGGTGGTCACTAACTATGGGTTACTAGGTAGAGGACAGTTTGTCCTCTATGAGCTTGTAAACCAGTGAGAGGGAAGAGTCTGAATAACATTGTAAATCTGAGCGAGAGTTTGGGCAGAAATTTCCTAATGTCCCTCTGAGAACAAACCACTTCAGTACTTACAAATTAGACTGATCATAAGGTATGCAACATAACAAGTATTTCCCATCCAATTTTCAATTCCATAATACATAACATATTGCAGATGTTCCATACTAACAGGATTGTAGTGCCCAAAGGCACAAATCATTCTTCAGTCTCTATTGTGCTAGGAGTTATTCAGAGACAGTAAGAGGGCCTTTTCCCACACAGCTCGTGAGTCTGAAATACAGCACTGTGAGCAGGCTGGAAAAATATGGTTACAGTCACCTACATAAAAGTTGATGTATTGATACTTCATGTTTTATATTAATGATAGAAAAATAAATGTAACTGCCAATAAATATAATCTGCTGTTCGTCAAGATCTCATTTGTTGCCTGATTTTATAGCAGAGAAGACTCTGGAGAAGCTTTGCATTAGAAGAAACTAATAATAGCTTTCTGCATCAACTAAGGAAAGTCTCTGATGTAGTATGCCAGACAATGCATTACATGTTGACAAAATAAGGGTATGTAATACAAGTTATTTTATATACACCCTGTTCGGTCAGGCTCTGATGTCTGGCTCTCCTGCACAGGAATGGAACATTCTAGGATGAGAGTTAATGGCCTCAGAATGCAGCAGGGAAGTTCAGATTGGATATTAGGAAAAGCTTTTTCTCAGAAAGAGGGGTGATGCACTTGCACAGGCTGCCCAGGGAGGTGCTGGAGTCACCATCCCTGGAGTTATTCAAGTGCTGTGGAGATGTGGCACTCGGGAACAGGTTTTAGTGAGCACAGTGGGAATGGGGTGACAGTTGGACTAAATGATCTCAGAGGTCTCCTCCAATCTTAATGATTCTATGACTTTTATAAAATGTTTTCTGTACACGTGACTGCACTAATAAGCATACCCAGATCAATTCACATTCTTTCATTCATATAATGTCTGAATGGTTACAAAGTATTTGATATATACATCCTCAGGATGCAAAAGACTACTTTCTTTTAATGAAGATCAGTGATACCAGAATTGTGATCAAGCTACAAGACATGATTTTTTAATCCTGGACCACCTAAGCTGGTATAATGACCATATGTGTATTCTTAGCCTAGAAATAACTGCCCTTAGCAGAGTTAATTCTCACTGAAAGGTGAGCATGTAACAATAATTTCCAGCATGGCCAGCTCAGAAGCTGAGCTGGTAACACTTAATAACCTAGTGGAACTCCTCAAGTACCATCAAAACCTTGAAAATTCAGCCAGTTCTTTTGGAAATGAACAGAAGAAAAAAACAATGCCTCAACTAGACAGATGGCAGCAGAGGTGTAGGGCAGGAACAACACTCCTTCAGCCCTGAAAAAGGCACAGTTCTTGTAACATCCATAATCCAGCGCTTGATCTAGCAGTTGGTGACCCTTTCTGCAGCAAGGTTTGGAACTACGTGATCTTTGGGGTTCCTTCCAACCAAAGCCATTCTGTGATTCTATGATCTCCTTTTCATGGTTTCAAGTCCAGAAATAGGAAGAACGCTTACTTACTACTTGTCTACCTGAACATATGTGGAAACCAAAACTGCTTTCATCTACCAGTCCATCAACAGTTCCAGAGTTCCTTATAGCTAAAATATGGTAGTGGCTGAGTTTGGGTGACTATGAGCCTGAAATATGAAATCCTGATTAGTTCAAAAATTCTACTATATATATGATTGACAAAAAAAGCAGAAACAATTTTTCCCAAGAAACTTCCATAGGCCAAAGCTGATGAAATAATATGGGATGAGGAAAGTGGAGGATAAAAATCCAATTATAAATTGAATGGTATTTGAACTGATGAACCCAGAAAAGATTTTGTTTTGCATGAAAGGGAAAGCTGGAAACTTTGAAGAAATTTGGTCTTTGTTCTTAATGTTATACGATTAATTACAGATAAGAAGTTTCAAAATGTTTCTTCATTTATTTGTAATTCCCAAGAATTTATTATTTTAAGTTGGTTCTATGAGCAAATTTCAATCTACTAAAAACAAAAAGAAAGAAATCTTTCTTGTGTTCCCTTTTTGTGTAGTTTGCTCTATTTTTCTTCTTTCTTTTTTTTTTCTTTCTTTTTTGAGAGAGAATATTCAAAGAGGAAAAAGGAAAGCTATTATTCTTTTTTTTTTTATCTTTGATCCATAAATGGCATATTGACATATTTCCTTATAATGTACAAACAGAATTATATTTATTTTATCTATAATATGTTGAATTTTCTTATTATTATACTGGAGTGTTTCCATAATCTTCCCAACATTCTCAGATTCTATTTAGATACCACAGCACATGCAAAATTCTGCTGCTATTCTGGGACCTACATTCAATGGAAACTGCTGTATCTAAGGTGTTAGATCTTAATAAATACATGTTCAAAATTCATGACTTTTGAGTCTTCCTGTAACAAATCTTTCTAAATATTGGATCATTTTAAAAGTATTCTAATGAGTGTTTACTAAGAACTCTGCTTCATTGTGTGACTAGCCATGCTATTTTCTTATAGTGTGTGACAGCTCAGTGCTTTAATATTCCATACAAAATTAATCCATTTAAAAGAAAAATCTAATTACACATGAAATGCTTACATAATTTTAAACTAATTACACAACTGCTATTAAATGATTCCTACATTACCATAAACCCCGCCAAAATATAATTTTACTGTTCAGCTGATACTTCATTACCATAAAAATCATATCTCAATAGATCTAAATTAAATCCTTGAGAAGATACTGAGGATGAATATGACTGATTTGTAATTAAAATGGAAGGTTACGTCAGTTAGGTCAATATTTAATGCTGAGCTGGTGATGACTGGAAAGGCAACATTCACAGTTGCTTCTAGACTCTCGGGCTGCAGTTTAAAGATCTTGATAGTAGAAATAAGGAACCATTCAATCTGCACACGTACTTTATGCTACTATTGGGAAATCAAATGCTGCCCACTGAGATTTTCCAGGGTAAGACACTTCATTAAGAAGTTTTAAATGTATATAGTATTACTGGAAAACAGGCCACAGGCAGATATCTTACAATGAATATCTTGTGGACAACTCTTTGAAATTGAACAAAAATAAATTATTTTCTAGTTTTGGAAAGACAGAAATCTCTAAGGCTGTTAAAAACATGTCAGAAAGAACATTCACAACCAGAATCAACTAAAAAATTAAAGCTGGTGTTTCAGATTGATGAAGTCCCACCTAGTGAAGCAAACAGCTGTAGCTGTGATTAGAAAGGTGTTTAACACAGGTACCTAGGATTGATGAGTGAGGTCTATGATTACCAATTCCTTTCTCTTTTTCCCCTTAATTGTTTCAGTCATTTTCAGTCATCAATCTCTGCCATTCCCTCATTATTTTTTTTTGCTGGAAAACCTACCAGAACATGTGAAAACAATTTCATGTGTCTCATTTCTCCTGTTTATCTTCTAGACAAAACAAATATCAACCATCATTGTAATCTTTCCTGTAACCAGAAGCCATTGCCTACTTCTCCAGCAGAAAAGAAACCTGACAAACATCCTATCAAGTTTTGCTTTACACCATGAACTCCCACCAGAGTTCCACTGCAGTTTGACATCGGTTTTCCCTCTCTTGATTGGTCCTACCTTCTCCCTGAGCAATGCTGAGGTAGAGGTATGATGATAGGCTTCAGGCTTTGACACCCATTTCCCAAAGTAACAGTTCTATGAATCCATAAATCTTATCAATACTGCCCTGCCAATTGTTGTAGCTTTGATTCTTCACACACAGCAAGTTGTGGAAGATCTGAAAGGGCAACACATTGGTTTATTGTTGCCACACAGTCAACTTGACTTTGGCTAAATCTTCCTTTTTTGTTGTGTCCTAGATTTAATCTCTCCCAGCACAGTAGCACATAGCCTCCTTTACACAGAGACCTTGCTGAAGAAGACAAACAGCAAACAGTTTTTCAAACAGCTTGCTGCAAAGCTTTACCTGTGAAACAAAGAACCCTGCAAATCTGATATTTGAAGCAATGGAAACATAACATGGAACTCTTTTCCAGAGGACTTCAGTACTGTCCTCCAAAGGCTTTCTCAGGAATTGAGAAAAAGTCATGGCCAGCTCATATCCCAACCATGTTACCGATCCTCTCACCTGGCATCATTAGGGTCTGTAGTGATAGGACAACGTGAAATGGTTTCAAACCAAATGAGGGAGATTTAGATTGAATATAAGGAAAAAGTTTTCTACGACAGGGATAGTGAGGCACTGGAACAGGTTGCCTAGAGACATGATGGATGCCCTGTTCCCTGGAGACAGTTAAGGTCAAACTGAACAGGGGCTCTGAGTACCTGACTGAGCTGCAGATGTACCTGCTCATCGCAGGGGAGTTGAAACGAATGGCCTTTAAGGATCCCTTCCAACTCAAATGATTCTATTAGGTTCTTTAAAAGCTCAAAAACCTCCTCTTCCTCATCTCTCTGTCCAAATCAGTTTGTACTCAGTTTAACAGTATTTCCTCAAAAATTGGATACCTTTAGCCCAATAAACACCTGGCCAACAGTGAGGATGTTCCCAGGGGAGAGTGAAAAATTGCTCCCCAGTAACTTGAATAACAACAGTGGACTGACAGCATGAAGTAGAGTAATTCTTTAGTCAAACAAAATCCATTTCCCTATCTTTGTCTTTCTCATTCATCACCAGGATATTCTCATTCATCTGCAGGTGACATGCTGCACTTGTATAGAATGATAGCATAATTAAAGTTGGAAAGACCAATAAGATCATCCAGAACAGCCAACAACCCATGCCTTTGGACTTTCATGACCATGTGCCTCAGTTCTGTATCTAGTCTTTTCTTGAACACATCCAGGGATGGCAACTCCACCACCTCCCTGGGCATCCTGCTCCAATCCTTCACCACTCTTTCTGAGAATAAATTTTTCCTAACATCCAACCTGAATATCCCATGGCACAACTTGAGGCAATTCCCACTTGTCCTGTTACTGTTATCTGGAAGAAGAGGCTGACTCCCAGCTTGCAACAACCTTCTTTCAGGTCACTGTAGTGTGATAAGGTCTCCCATGAACCTCTTCTTCTCCTGACTAAACAATCCCAGTTCCTTCAGCCACTCCACATAAGTCCCTTTACCAGTTACACTGCCCTTCTCTAAACAAACAAATGACATGACACTCATAGATTTCTCTCCTCATTACTTCGGTTTTACCCCTACCCCAAAGAAATAGAAGCTGCGTGACCATCATGCCATCCAGACTTCTCACCAGTAAGTCACAAACCTGCCAGTCAGCTCCAATGTGGCAGAGAGAGGGAAACTCAGCCCAACTGCAGCTGCACCCCAACATGTACCACCCTAATGTGTCCCCTTGTCCACTTCCACTTACTGAGATAGGGGAGGGTTCTACCACAGATCAACAAGAGATCCTTGTTATTGCTGTGCAAAGGAGGAGAACCTCTGAGAGCTGAAAGGCACCACATCTCTGTTGCTTCCTTTATCTGCCCCATAGCCATAGAAAAGAACAGCCACCCCATGGGGCAGAGGTATTGGGGATGCAGGGTGATAAATACTCCTGATGGGAACTGGAACTTCACAGCCACAGTTGTCACCTTCCTGCTGCCCTCTCTCAGCAGAGACTACAGCAGATTAACAAAAGCTACAGCCAGGTCAGGCTTTTGAACTTTTACTTGTTTTTTGGTTAAAAAAAAAAAAAAAAGCTAAAAAAGTTTGGAAAATTTAACAGTGTCTGTGTGAATTCTGCAAGTGCATCCATATGCAGAGTCTGAAGTATAACTGCATTTTAATTCTTAAAGCTCTCACAGCTCCCTCATATAAGTGCTTTTCTTGTGCAAAGGCAGAGACCCATATTAAGATCCTCAGCTGAAATAATCCTCATAGCTCTGCAGCTTAAGATAAAACAGACAACTATCAGGTTTTATTCTTCAGGACATAAACTGAGGGTCAAGAATGTATTTTTCCCCACATGATAACATTGCAAATTTCGTCCCTATCAGAATTTTTTCTTTTCTCTGATCTATCCTAGCACTATCTAGCATAGCTAGAACTGGCTTAACAGTTTTCTACAAAAATATATCTGGGCTTTATTCAACTAACACAAACAGAACCTTTCCTTGACCTCCTCCTCGACATTAGCAGACACTCATTCTTCATACTAGATGCCACTCTTAGAGAAAACAAACAAACAAAAAAAAAATGAGGGCAAAATCCTTCCTGTATTCAATCTTTTTTAGATGTTTTTAAAGCACCTGACAAGGTAAAACAAGGTGCAGAAAAGTAAGGGACATTCACTAGCTGGACTGTGAGTTTGTTTTCAAAATGAAATTGAAGTATGTGCAAAAGGCCAAAACAAGATGTTCTAATTTCCTCTTTTTTGGCTTACATTTGGCTTACCCAGAGAGAACAAATAGAGCTTCTATAAGAGCTAATAGCATGCACTCTCCTCCTGTACAAATATATGTAGGCAAGAGTCTTGTCCCTTTGAACAGGATTAGACAGTGCTGACTGCAGGGAAACTGTTTAGACAAAATCATTCTGATGTTTTTAGTAAAACATTTAATTTTCTATGTAAACAAATGTGGTTTTAATGTTCTTTCAGCTTTTTTGAACTTATTTACATTAAGATTTGGAATCAAAATAGGCTTCAGAAACCTTCCCACCAAGTAAAAATTGTAACACGTGTTGGGGACTGTCAAAACAAAAAAAGAAGTGTGTCATGCAATTCTAGTCCAAACTGACGTGGGACTGGAAGGAAAGACTCTGCAGGAACACATCAGCAGGGGTCATCTGGCTTCCACAGAGCTTTTTTTATTTATATCAATTAAAAAAAATGTATCTGAAATTTCTTGAAGGGATGCTAATGTCTGCAAAGACAATTATTGTAAATCTCATTCCTAGGAGAGAACCTAATTATTACTCTCTGCCAGATGTAACAAGTCAGGCAGACGTGACCCCAAATTTTAGATGCGTGAAAGCAGCATTCAATTATTAAGTATGATTTATGCTTCTTTTACTAGTACCTCCATTTAGAAATCTATTTATGCATAAATTCAAAAAGTGACAGAATTTAGAGTGTGTGAGTTTTGAATACTAAAGCGTATCACACAAGCATAGAATTGTTTTAGTTGGAAGGGATGCTTAAAGGTCATCTGAACCAACTGCTCTGCAATGAACAGAGACAGCTACAGGTATTTTTCTCATGGCTTCATTTTTCTTTTGTTTCAAATGTGCTTTCCCACACTTTTAGGTTCAATATGAGACACAGGAAACATGATTTCATTCCTGCCTAACTCAGAGAAGCTTATCTTATTCCAAGACTAGTGTCTTAATTTGAATATAAAAGGATTTTTAATTAATTACTTGAAATTAAGCAAATAATTTAATTATGGATAAAAGTAATGGATAAGTATTCAGCACAACTGCTAACAAAGAAATCTTTTTCTCCTCAAATAACCACAACTATGAATTTGAGAGGGTGCAAAAATGTGAAAAAGCAAAGAGGATGTGTGATTAGAGACAGGAAAGGTTGACTAATCTTTCTCAGCTTTGAAACAGAGGTTGGTAGTTAAATATCATAAGTTTACGATGGCCAAAACTGAAGAAGGGGAATAAAAGTTGTTGCCCAGAGAGGTGGCCAAAGTTCCATCACCTGAGACACTCAGGGTCAGGGTGGATGGGGCTCTGAGTGCTTTGATGGAGCTGTAGTTGTCCCTGCTCATTGCAGTGGAGTTGGACCAGATGGCATTTGATGGCCTTTTCCAACTCAAATAATTCTGTGAATCTACAGTTCTGTGAAAGTCCATTTGCAACAGAATGGGATTTTCTATATAAACCATGTAAGTGTCACACTTGTTAAAAATAGTAATAATATTACTAAGCATAAAAAAGCTTCTTCGGTGTTACAAATTGCCATAAATTCAACTTCCAGTGACTAAACTGCACTTGAAATGAAGTCACAACACAGATGGCTTGTAGGTAGACAACCCACTCTGACTGAAGGCATCTTCACTCGCAGAGTAACTGTAAGATACCAAAGAACTCTTACTGCGATACCAAAATAAAGAACTTAAAAAGTATAAGAGAGTTCTTGAAGTTTCTTAACAGAACTTTGCCAGTACTTAATAAGCCTGGAGTGTACAGGAATAGGGAAAAGAAGTGATACATTCCATACATCTTCCTTCAGTTGTCCAGATCTACTGTCTGACTTCCAAAGAATACAGTGCATTTCCAAAAAGGAAACCTAAGACCAAGAGAAATTAAAACTACCTAGAGAATAAAAACATTTAAAGGAATCAAAGATTAAGCTTTATTTATTCAAGTGAAAGCTTACCAACCAAGTGCCGTTAATAATCTAGCCTAAGTGACTAAGAACCTTGGGTTGCACAGAACAGAACAGAAAATTAAGACAGGATTCAGACATTCATGTTTTGTCCTCAGAGCATTTCCCACCTGCCTTATCCCTCTCTGCCAGCTTTCATCCCCCAAAGCTCTGATACAGAACAAAACTAGAAGAAATATTTTTTAAAAAAGGATTATTAACACTAAAATTTCATATAAATAGCCAGATTCAGAATTGTCCATTCCTGAAGCAAAGAAATTGATTAATTAATCAAGGGTTTGGGTTTTTTCTTTCTTGAAGGGAAGAGGTGCTTTTGTTTTAAAGAAGAAAAGAGGTTAATTTGGGTATGAAATAAGTAAGGAGTGTAAAAAGGGCTTGTATGATCCACTCCCATATTTTAATCTGTCATGCTGTGCTACCAAGTGTGGGATCATGTCAGCTTGTGGGATCATGTGAAACTGCGTTACCCTGCATAAAGCAACATGATAGATTGCCAGCCAGCTGTCCATAATGCACAACAGGCTTAACACCAAGCACTGAAACAGCAGAAGGGCTGATATAGCACCAAGGGAAGATCTAAAGGACAACCACAGTGATTAGTGTGAAGACCTGAGGCAGTTAAATAGCTGTTTGCTAATGAGGGATAGAGCATGACGAGCTCATACTTGAATTGGCTGGTCAGAGAAAATAGATGATTCCCAGGCTGAGTTAGCAAGGGTCACCCAAACCTCAGCTGTGGAGGTAAGGAGAGTGCAAGAGGATGACAGAGAGCTGGTTTTCAGCAGGACACACAGCCAGAACGAGGACAGTTGGAGTAGCAATGGAGCAAGCAGAAAAGGCAATGCTTTGTACAGTGTTTATTCTACTAATGGCAAAATTAAAGGGTGGGCTCAATGGAAAAAATATATATATATCTCCTTGTTAAACATGGGCTTAATTGGATGTCTCACTCATAAGGACACACAATATGCTTATACAGCACACGAAATAGTCCCTTTTCAACCTACTCTGAACCTAAACTGGAACAGTTTTGCTGTCTGAATTAATTATACATAGCCTTTTCAGTTAGAAAGTCTAACTGAAATAATGAAGGCATTTTCCTGTTTTCTACTTTGTCTAATTTCTTTCAGTACTAACCATACAACTACCAGTCATATAACTCAGACATCCTTACTAGTAAGGAATGGAGAGCCTGAATTATCTATCATTATTTCCAGGCAAAGCTCTGACTCTCATTTGTAGCAGGGCATACAGAAATGGAGTTTAGTTAACATATTTCAACGTTATAGCCATTTTTCTCCTGCATCACCTTGGGGCAAGCACCTTTGCTTTTTTATATTTCAATTTTCCATTCTGAAATAGAGATAATGACAGAATTCCGCTTTCCAAAGTACCTTGAAATCCACTCATCATTACATTTTCAAAGTCTGAGAAGTTTCTCTGAAAATTACTGATATATTAGCCACTGGTTTTAATTAAGCTTCACTAGTGAGCTGATTGACTCCCCAATGAGTATATTCTAGTTCTTCAGGACTAATAAGTACTCTTTCATCTTCACCTCTTCCACATTCATATCTCCACTAGACAGATCCTTGACTATGCTTATACAGAACCTTGCTCCTCTGCTCAATCACTTTCAATACAATGGCTGTTTTCATTACAGTGTCTCAGAGATGGAATGACAAGCACCATGTATCCAGCTAGTGGTACATTCCCGCAGTGGAAGAAAAGACTGCTCAAAGAGGCTGTGGGTGCCTCATCCCTTGAGGTGCTCAAGGCCAGGTTGGATGGAGCCTTGGGCAGCCCAAACGTGTGGCAGCCCTGCTCTCACCAGGGAGTTGGAACTAGACAAAGTCGAAGGTTCCTCCCAACCCAAGCCGTTCTATGATTCTATGAACTCAAGAGCAGTAAAGCAAACAAAATCTATGTTATATTCATGTGGGAATAGCTGGGGAATACTGCAGACTAAGTCTCATAGCCTAGCACCCACAAGGAGCCGAACAGCACTAGAAGGTTTGGCTTCGTTCAGCAGGAAGTCATTTTCTGTGTTTTGAGGCTGCTCTGTGAGGTAACTCAAAGTTTAGCAAGTGATGATGATGAGAAGCATCAGAACTGAATCACTAAAATAAACTAAAATGCTCTGTACACATAGCCTCAGTATTCAAATAATGGCCACAAGCTGGAATTACAAAGTTATAACTATATTTTCTGCCCTCAGCTGCTAATTTAACAAGTTTATGTTTTCAGAAAAATAGTCATAACAATCTCAGGCCCTCCTTTCTGAATGGTAAGAGGACATTTATAGTCCATTAATATATGTATAGTCAGAGTAATTCACACTGTGGGCGTAGACTTTCATTTCCCTGCACTAAATTTCACAACAACTTTCTATTGCCCGGTTCCTGAGGGAGATATAACTGCAGTCTTCCTGATACCTCTTCATTTACATGGATTATTATGAATAAATTTGTGCCACTTTTGCTCTATACTTTATTCATCTCTTTACTATATAACTTAAGGAAATGACAAACAGGGGTTTTAGTATAGATCATTGTGACAACCCAGGAGACTTTCTATATAGTGCAAAAATTTACTTCTTTACTTTACACATCCCCACTCTTCTTATGATTTAATAAGTTACCAAGGTATGACAGATGTTTTTAAATTTGTTTTTAATCTTTTTCTTACCTCTTGTTTCAAATGAGCTAAATTTCATTTAGACACCTTGCAGTTCCTAGGTTTATCACTTCTTTGTTTCTTCTATCTCTGAAAACAGTCAGCAAGTTTTCAACAGATGCATCTCCACAAAAAAAATTGTGGCTCCTTCCTGCTACATCATTAATAATTTTACTATCTGCTACAGTTTCTACTATCCCCTTAACACAGAATAAGAATCAGACTTTTGGGTACATTTTGTAAGAATTAGAAATCACTTTCCATTCTCACTGGTCTCCTTACCAAGAGCTTATAAACCATAGCAAAGTCCAGAAATCTCATAGGTAAAGAGAACTTTACCTTTGCAATTGCTAACGTTCAACTACTGTAAGACCTCCTTAGACCACAAAGAAGTTTTAGAAAAGCCCTCCGATCTCTTTTTCCTTTAAGTAGTGATTCATCTTCCCAGCTACTCTTCACAGCGAGCAGCAATACAACAAAATCATTTAGCTTCTCAGCCACTGCCTCATAATTTTCAATATTACATTTAACCTGTGACTATTTGCTGAATTTCCCTGGGTTCTGGTAAACAATTCTGCATTTTATATGTTTGAGGATGCTTTTTAAATGTTCTTAAAATATATTTTTTTAATTTGCATTCGTTTTTATCTTTAATTTAATAGAGGTGCTCTTCTGTCTGAATGTCTGCAGAAAGGAATAAATCATTAACCAGACAAACTTCTAATTGAAACTTAGTGTTCACCACAAAGAAAACAACTGAGTCACAGTCACACAGCATCCTTTAACGTCACTAAACTAAATTTATAAATGTATGAGAATCCATTCAATGTATCCTGGAATAAATTTCCTCATCGTCAGCATTGAATAATTTACTGAATTAGTTTAAAAGTCAGAAAGCTCTGCATGTAGAACTATTCCATTTTCCTTTGATATTTTCCATATTTATTCCATTATTTAAAAAAAACCACAAACATTAAAGCACCAGAATTTAAATTTACTAGAAAACAGTTTAAACTAAGCATTGGTGCACTTTATAGACGAATGAAAATACATATTTGAAAACATTGTCAAATTTGATATTTAAAAAAATATTTTCAGGTTTTTATTTTTAAAAGACTTTCTTAATTTAGCTTTTCTTCAAGTAATAGACTTGGCTTAGATGAAGAAAATGTAAAGACCGATCATTTCATAAGGAAACTTTTCTACTCATATTCACAATTTAAATATGAACCATGTGAGTAAGCAAGTTTATACCAAGTATTTGAAAAGCAGAGTTATAGACTAATATTTCCTTCTGCAAACATTTTTACCTGTTTAGATAATATAACAGTAAGTAAATTTTCTATCAGCTACTGTTAAAGGCTTTTCAGAGTAGGAATTAGATCTTACATTAACCTTTTACTGAAGAAAGAAAAATTATCTTCTAAAACCAGAATGTGCTCAGAAATAAAAATCCCATCCTGCTTGCATCCTCCAACTGGAAAATGTGTTAGAAGTTGAAAAATGATAGACAACAGAAAAAATAGAAACTGCCATTTTTTATTTATCTCCAGTTCTGCGGGCAACTCATCTGCGAAGGAGAACCTGATGATGAACACGAAGTGAGATGCAGGTTTCTTCCCCATTAATGAAGAGGTCACTTTTACAATACTGGAATTTCACAAAATGCCAACTTAACTGAATTTTCCATGAGAGGGCAGAGTGGAAAGTTATTTGTGTTAGTGTAGCTAGTCTATACTAAATGAAGTTGCATATTACCCATCTTACCCATGGTTTTATTCCACAGTGAAATGGCAGTAACTACCCTGATGTCAGTCTACTTTGGTATATGCAACAATATTGACATTTTTCACAAATACAGTGAGGCCTCTGAATGTCTGAAAGAAGATGAGACTTTTGATTTAAGATGTTCCTTGCTAGCAACAGTAAAATTAATATTTACTTGTCCAGGATTTTTGCAGTGGATTTTACTGTATTTATAACAAGCACAGCAACACATATGAAGTAAATAGAATTACACTAGGATAAACCCAGTAAAAGATGCAAAGCTCAGCACCATATGGAAATTTTTTTTGATGAACTTTGACAGATACTTGTCTATACTCCCAATGGCATTTAAGAAAAAAATGAATATCATTACAGATGGCCTGCATTCTGTGTGTAATTGGACTTACTTCATGGAGCTAATTTCCAACTTTCAAACAGATGTTTCTGTTATATGCTTTTTTATTAGTTAAGCTTTGCTTCTGTCATAAGTAGATTTGCTGGTTAAGTCCCCTTGAGCTTAATATACGTTATCATGTTATAACAAAAATAATGCTTGAGAAAAGCTGAATCTGTTGGAAAAATCCTGACATCAGCTCTAAGCCCTATAAATATTCTGCCTGCCACTATTCAGAGAAGGAAAGGTAACAACGGCACTGAAAATCCTACCTTCCTATTGTCTCATGTTGTCCCAGAAACATCTCATGACCTTCATGTGTCTTTGGGGGAAAGAAGGCTTAGTACTCAGTCTTCATAAAGAAAAAGAAGGAACAAAACTCTGAAAGAAAATCTCTTCATGAGAAGAGCTGTCAAACTATGGAAAGATGTTCAAGCAATAAAAGTCATGCTGAATCTGAAAAAAATACATGGACTTCTAAGACCTACTTAGAATATGAATTCTACTAGAATCTGAATTCAAAAGCTGTTTGCTTGACTTGGCTTTTACTGTCTTCCTACATAGCCCATGTGAAGTCTCCAGAGGCCTGACAGTCTTCAAGAATAACTTCAACATGTGAGCCCCATTAACTGTCAGTTTATATTCCTTCTTTTTAGTAAATAATAGGAAAAAGTCTCCAGAAACTGTTCAATCAATTTGATCGATTAATTTTATGTATTTGGATCAGTTAGAAAATTTCAGAATATATTCAAATATTCCAATATTTGCTTTCTCAAGCATATTTTGATGTTCTCCCAATTAGATATGACCTGAAAATACAAAGAAAGGACCCTGTATTCAGGACTGACTGTAAATCCTACAGAGTCATTAAGAGTTAATTGCAGTTACCTACCCTACATGGTATTCCAAACATATAATATTCATCTATAGAAGAGAATTTTCTTTAGTGTGTATTTCTCTGCTTTAGATATCAGAATGTCATGTAAAACACTCAGAAATTTTACTGAAGTCAAAATGTGACATTTACTATTTTCAGTTATACTCTAGTCTTGTCATAGAATACAATTACATTTACTCAACATGATTTGTTCCTGATATATCTGTGTTGACTGCTACTGACTGACTGTTAGATTTTTAAGTGCTTAAAAGTTGTTTGTTTTAATATGTTTCACTTTTTGCTGTCATTCTTTTCCTGAGATGAAGTTTAAACCGGAGGTTGATAGAATTCTGTATAGAATTTTTGTCCATTGTCTTTTCTTTCTATTTAGTCTGTAAACTATTAAGTTGTAGACTTATTAATATGTAGAAACATTGCCCAGTACATTAAGGCTATTAACATAACTGGCTATAATACTAAGCATTATTAAGCATAATAATATATTCCCAAGTCTGCATGACATTTAAAGTGAGATAGCCCTGGGATATGTATACTACCAAAATTGACTTAATAATCTTCTATTGGACAGTCATTAGAGGACAATTAAAAGTGCCTATTTCCTTGCTTCTTTTGACACATCATCAGATTACCATTGGCCTACTCCAAACAGAGCTAATGGGAATTTTTTACTTTGTTTCTTTGGCTAATTATAGCCTTTGATGCAGCCACAACAGACAACACTCAGTCACTTTTACATCTAGAGTTCAGGGCTGTTCTATGTCACTGATTAGCGTAGGACTTAAGTCACTCACAACATATGCATTCATAAGTATAGATGGATGATATTCCTTGATCACAATCAGCGATCTCCTAGCACTCAAACCAAAGTTACAGAAAGGTAAGAAAAATGGTTTTGAGAGAGAGAACTATTCAATCTTTGATATGAATAAATTGATATATATATATTTTTTCTGTAAGATACAAAAGAAACATCTCTGTTGTCTTCAACAATTATAAGATACAGTGTATTCTACAAAACTGAAAAATAGGGTGATAATTTTGCTCTTTCAAGGGAATCACCTCACTAGTTACTATGAAAGTCTTCCTGTGAGTACTGTGGTCTGTGATAACTGACTTCTTGGCTGAAATATCAGGCATCTCTATGAGAATGTTTACGTCAGAGAAGCAGGCTCTCCAGATGACTGGCTTTCAGTAGACTTTCATCCAATGGACAATAGACACATCATAGAGCATAGACTAGATGAGTTTAGCATTTCTTTGCATTTGTTTGTTTGCTCACGTTTTTCATTTTTGCAAACATCCTTAAAATTACTCACTGAACAGTAAATTGTAACCTGTTGCCATTTCTCTCAATTTCCCTCCATTCTGCCTCTGCAGTACTTTGAAGAGCTGTGTAAGTCACACCAAACAGCTCCAGAACAACATCTCAAGTCCATATGTCTTAAAGATGTCTTGGAAAAACTGAGCTTTCTGTCAAAAAGATTCTAAGGACTCAAATTTCTTAAATGAAAGAGAAAATACTCTTCCTTGCTTGAGGAATCTTGGACACAACGCTGTTCAGACACAGAGTTTTCCTGAGCTGCTGACAGCAATATCTCATTACTGTAAACTCCATGTGGTAGGTAATGAAGTACCAAACAGAGAGCAAGCGATAACTTCTTAATCAGTTCTGATGAAAAGGTCAGCAAAGTTCTGATTTCTCTTGACCCTTTAGGCCCAAAATGATGGCTTTAATCACTGTTGGAGCCCAGCCAAGGTCTCTCATCCTATGTGCTCCAAGAGACAGGGTTTCAATCACAAAATTGCAGTGCTGCCTCATTTAAAAACAACAACAAAAACCCCTTAACAGCATTGCTAATTGACCTTAATCTAATGTGATGTGCAATACTCTGAGAGTCTCAGCATGCAACTGTGGCAGAGACACAAACTAAGAGTAGAAACAGTTCCTAAAACTTAATTAAATTTGAAATAGTGGATTAGATTATTCCCTATGTCCTCAAACAAACCTCCACACACCAAAATTTATCTTGTGATTTCCAAGTGCACTAGGGGCTTTACATGACAACTGCAACGTACACTGAACAGAGCTCAGAAAAGTTACTTGGACTCGAGCTCACATCTTCATTATCAATAGAAAAACTCCTGTGGTTGCAAAGGATGATTATATTCTACCACATCAGAGAAAATATTTTTTGATTTAATTACTGAAATACATTAGCCTTTTTCTTTAAAAACAAGAAAACAAACAAACAAAAAAAAACCACCTACCTCTCATTCTATAAAAACCACAAATTCTATTTTGACTTCTCGTACTTTGAAAAGGTTTGTGCCAGTTTTACAGAGCACAGAACAAAAATAACAAGAACTCCAAGACCTCACTCTTGTGCAACTGAACCAATGCAGTATAATGGACAGCACTTTGGAGATGGCAGGCAGGAAATCTGGCTTTTATTCTGATTTCACGAAGCTTGTTATGTCCCTAAAGTCCCTCTCACCTTTTATATTCTGTGCATTTTTCAGTTGCTGTTTCTTCTGGCAAAGAATTTTCATAATATGTTCAAAGGACATTTCACCTGATCAATCTGATTAAGTTTTCTAATTAGCTATAGATTTCAGTCTGCCTGTCAGCTGTCATTTTATCAAGCTGATGCTTATATACTGTTATCTATCCCATAAAAAGCAAACTACACTGTGTAAATAATGCAGTAAATACCATGAAAACAAGGATTTATAAGTGAAAAGGAATGTTAAAAGTAGAAAACTTTTTGTTCCTGTACTTTCGTAAGTATAGGAACTTTTGTGAAACTTTTTTTGTAAAAGTTCCTATGTAGTTTTGCCAACATATTTTTATAATAAGGTTTATTTATAGATGCGTGAACCAATATTTCACCAAAACACTGTTAATGGTAGCAAGAGATGCATAATCAGCCCAGTATATTCTTTTCTAAACAAATTGATTCTCAGCACTATTACAGCCACCTCTGGTAACATACATTAAATACACATCCACATAGACATATTTATTTATCCAATCTGATCACTTTGACAACCCACCCTACTGTTTGTTCACTGTTTTTCATAACCAACATAGTCAACTAACCAGACAGTTCTGTACAATGGTTGTTATTTCTATCTAGCCTTAGGCATTATAAGTGAACTTAGTTCATACAATCATAGAATTGATTGGGCTGGAAAGTGAAAAGGATCTGAAAGATGACCTAGTTCCAACCTCTTGCCATAGCTACGGACACGTTCCTCTAAACCACGCTGCCCAAAGCACCATTCAGCGTGGCCTTGAAAACCTCCAGGGTTGGGGCAACCTCAGGATTTCTGGGCAAACTGTTCGGTGCCTCAGCTCCCTCATAGAGAGGAAAATTTTTCAAATATTTAATCTAAAGATACCTTCCACTTAAATAGATTATACTTTGTCCTATCACTACACTCCCTGATAAAGAGTTGCTCTCCAGCTTTTCTGTAGGCCATCTTTAAGGATTTGAATGCTACTATAAGGCATTCCCAGATACTTCTCAAGGTTAAATAACTCCTGCTTTCTCAGCCTGTCTTTATAGGAGAGGTACTCCAAACCTCTGATCATATTCATGGCCTTTCTTTAGATCCGCTCTAACAGATCCATGTCCTTCATGTACTGGGGGGTCCCAAAGCTCAATTCAGTACCACAGGTTGGGTCTCATAAAGAGAGGAGAGAGTAAAGAATCATCTTCCTCACCTGTAAAGATTTCTAATGATCAATAAATCTTCTAATAAGCCTGTTATAAGTAACATACTTTTGTCATAGCAAACAATTAACTTTTATTTGTACAGATATAGTAGAAAAAAAGCACTGGGTTGACATTCAGAATGGCTGAGCAACTAGAATTCCCACTGAAATCAGTACATGCTGTAGTTTCTGAAAAATAAAGAGGACACTAAAAAAATTCCGGGGGAGAAACTTTCATTGTAGAATAAAGTTGCCTCTCCCTATGTGATGTATAGAAATGCCAGGGGTGAAATATCTACTCTGGTAAGGTAAATGATAAAAAACACAACTGATTACAATGAAGAAAGGATTTCTCCCTCTCAGGATTTCAGTTCAGGAAAATACTACAACCTTCAGTCACATACGCTCAGTTTAATAGGGAAAACATATTTGGCTGCTCTTTGTTCGAGCTACTTAGACCTAAATCCAAGCCAAGATAACAGAAAGATACCCTTGTACCTTTCAGGAAAGTGGAGCCAGGACCATCATAACCAGATGTTGATTGCTTTAAGAGACCTGGTTTTCAGTCCTCTCCTGAACATTTCAATCTTTTAGACTCTCTTTAAAGCACAGAGAATATTACCTAAAAAGTTGTTATATTTATCCCCTACAGACTCCACATCACCAATCTCTGTCACCTTGATTTGTATGTTTTCTTCCACATGATCTACTAAGAGACAGATGTTCAAATGATTTCTAACAGTGAGGTGTGTTTCTACTGCACATATATTGAATGGTTTCTTAGGAAATTTCATGTCAGTACCACTCTTGCTTCAAACTGCTGCAATACTAGCTATGCTATGAATATGCTGAAAAACATGGTGATCCTTCACATAGTTTACACCGTGTAGTTATAAGTTAAAGGTAGAGATGATGAAGCAGCAAGAAAACAGTGAAAGAGAACAAAGTGCTGTGTAGAAAATATATCTTCAGCCCTCTTTTGACCTCAGTCATTAAAGTATGGTGCAGATTTTTTTTCTAAAATTTGAAGCAGAGGAGGGCTACGAAGACCCATTTAAAGAATAATAGCAAGGCTTTCTTCATATCACTGCAAGAAGCTCATGGCAGAAAGCTCAAAATTTGGTTGTCTTTGCTTTCCAGAAAGCTAACAATGCACAACTGGGATCAATTTGACAGAAACCATTCAGGAGAATAAGCTGATATCTCAGTAGCAAGCAAATTACAATAATTCTTTTAATGACAGACTACAAAAAAAAATTATACTGTTCTTGATACCTTGCGCAATTCCATGCTTTTTATCTACCATTGAAAAAAATGCATGGGTAATAGAAAGACTTTTGTTTAGCAACACTGTTTATGCTCTGTTTGGGTATGTTCTATTCACTGCAAGTACTAGTTGACTGTTAGGGTCATTTTCTGCTATTTAACAACACATATTGATAACTTCTCATTCTATAATATAAAGAGTTTTTCAAAGAATTCATGTTCTCCTCAGTTCACTGACACCAGTGGTTGGAACTAAGTTCATAAAATTCATCTTACAGTGCTTTTTTCTTCAATTTACAGATAAACTTTTCCCAACAAGGTCCATGCTACCCTTCTTGCTGAGTTTCAATAGAGCTACGCTTTTCATTTTATTTTCTTTTTTTTTTTTCCTCCACCTAATGAAGTGTCAATTCCTTACCCCAAGTCAGTTATCTTTCAATTAGCAAGTAAAATTAATTTTCACACTTCATATGCTAACATGAGAATGACAGAAATGCTTAACATTTGTTAAATCTGCCAGTGCAAAAGAAAAAGACAAATTTGGCATTATATTTTTCAGAAGAGTTTAGTGTCTCTTCTTAGTGAAGTTGTTACTTCAAAAAGATGCTCTTCATCCTGTGGTATTTAGAAAATGAAAGCATTTGCATAAAAGACATGCTTTTGCTTTTACGATAAATTATGCCAGTAATTCTGGAAGGAACTTGTGGCATTTGGTTCTTCACATGCCCGCTTTTTTAGAGAGAAAAGTCTAATTTAGAGTTTATGTCCAAGATACAATCAATAAGGGATGAAAGAAAACAGTTTGCTGTTCCACATGGACTGGAAGCTAAAGATTTTCAAGTAGAACTAAGGGAGCAAAATTCTGGTGAACTTCCATATGGAGTAACCCATGTGGAGACCTTGGCAACCATTAATAAAGTTGAAGTCATGTCTCAGTACTTTCCTTACTAGCAGCACTAAAATATTTTCTTTCACTTTTTCCTCTGAGATGTATCCGGAGCCATAGAAAGCCACTGTTATAAGCATGACAGATTGCTGAAGAACTGGAAACAAACAACAGGAAGTGGAACCCCATGGCACAGTTAGAGGTAGCATAATGTAGAAGTGCCAAAAATCCAAGCCAATAGTGCAGAAAATGCAACTCAAAACTATCCTTACCTACTGAGACACAAAAGAGTATGTCATGATCATGCTAACCCAAGATCATCCCAGATCTGGTGCTAGAATTTGGTGATGTAGAGGCAAGGCCTCACTTCAGCAAAAGATGTCTTATACTCAGTCCATTATGCTTTCTCCTTTCCTATTACCTTCTAGTTCTGAGGCCAGAAACAAAATGAGTAAGAAGTTAGTCAACAGATAGGGAAAGAAAAAAGAAAGAATAACAGGAAAAAAATAATCTGCATCTCAGAAGGAATGCACTGGTCATACCTGAAAATCTTAGCAAAGTACTGACGTGAACATTCTCATACAGAAGCTTAAGTAAGTAACCTAGAAAATAGTATCTCTTCATATTTCAGAAACATTCTTAGTAGTATAGTGCTTTCAACATAATAACTAGGCTTCCAGACACCTCTAGCAATTTACACACCAGCTGTTTATATGATAAATTATGTAATTTCTAAGATCAGTGCAATCTTTTAGAAATTCTTCCTTAATTTCTCTGTGAGGTGAAAGATCAACCCTGCTCTCAATGGTTACTGCCATTCTGGGAGGAAAACCTGTCACAGATCATGTAACAGAAGATGAATATTCAATTTTACTCTACTATTAATTGCCTTATTCTTCCTAACTAGAATGGTAAGTGACCTTTGCATATTGTTGATGCTAAGTGGAAAGAAAGTATAATAATGTTTTTTTAATTGATTGGTAAATTATTGAACAGGGCTGCTAATACCAACCCCTTTCTGACTGAAAGAGTGATTATGTTCTCTATATTTGTTATTTAGTATTACTCATTTTTCAGTCTCACATCCATTTTCAGTTATTGAAATTTATCTTGAACAGGAACATAGCATTACTGCAAAAATCTATCAATGTGGAATGTGTAAAATGTACTCAACAGTAAAACCCCAAATTCCAAGGTGGAAAAATATAGGAAAAGCACCTAATAAGAGATTAATGTATGTCTCCAAACATCAGTGGATCTTAAAACAGAAGGCCCATAGAGTACCTCAAGTGCTCAAACAGTCCCTCTTGGTAAATTGTGGCAAGTCATCCTTACTCAAGTCATTCCTACTATATTCATTTACACAATTCCTGAGGACTTCCAAAAATAAACACATTTCTGCTCTCTGGGAACTATCCTACTGTGTCACTATTCTTACTGTTATATATCTTACCTGACTGCAGAATCAGTCTCCTCTGCTGTAATGTAATTCCTATACTTCTACAAGAACAGTAAAGAGTCCTTGATAGCTATTCAAATAGAAAGCATATTTTGTTTTGTTTTGTTTTTTCCAATAATTTTTGCAAGCACCTTGTAGCACTCCAATCAGAAACCCTTTCCTAATCTTGCATTTGACAAAGTAGTGTGAGAAAATATGAGAAAGTCTTCTCTAGTCAAGATAAGTTTAATGGAACTGGGCCTTGCTTTTCTTCTCCACCCTGAGCATAGCTGTCCTCTGTCTCTTTGTTGACACACTCAGCCAAATTACCTTCTGCCTTCACATCTTCAGTGAGTTATTATCACTTTATTAGAATGAAAAATACCATTTTCCTCTAATAATTTCGTATAGTTTTTATATAAAATTTATCTACTGAAGTACTCCAAAGAACGTGCCAGATCATCTAAGCATCGAGGTACTTAATTCCTAGGAAATGCCTAGATAGTCAAAACTCTTGCCTAAAACAAAGTACAGGATTTACTGTAGTTTTTCAGTTGTTCAAAGATGCTTTTCACCTGATCTCCTGCCTCTGGTTGTTCAAGGTCGATAGATTTCCTGTTAATTTGTTAACTGGACTCCTCATCCCTTGAGGTTTTTACCAGAACTAGAATGTAAATCACCTAGTATGCATATTCATAAGGTTGCTTCATGCACAGGAGCACCCTTTGCCCCTTTTTTTCCCCACTTCTCCCTCCTAAATAAACTCCCACACTACCTACACCAGAAACTTCAGTTATTCCAGTAAGCTTCAGATTTTAAGTCAATTTGATTAAATCAATTCATTCTTCTAGTTACATACAAACTGTTCCAGGTTATCCCTATCTGTTTATTAGTTTACAGTCTTGCCATCCAATAGATCAGCTCACTAGGTCTTCATCCCTTCCTAAGAAAAAGGGATTTCTAGTTGAATAGCTTTGCCTGTGTAATTGCAGACAAGCAATTTCCCCTTCTCTTTTTCTTCCATTGCTCTTATCCTTCTAAATATTAAGATTTTTCAGAGACGTTGGGCAGCCATAGCAAAAGCTAAGTACAACAGCATTCTAACTTCACTTAACCCTATGACAAAATCTCTTAAGAAAGCAATTGTTGTACACTCCAAAATCTTACTGAAACAGTTTCTTGTGGCAAGAAAGTGAAGAAAAAAAAAGAAGCGGGGAAATCCCCACAAAAACAAACCTGAGCTCTTATTCAGCTGATTAACATAATGTAGTTTCCTTACCCTTTTGTCCCTTCACACTCATTCTCACGGTGGTTCAGTATGAAAGTTTAGGTAATTTTATGATCTTAACTGTGTGTGTGCGCTGTCTTTTCCTTAGATGTCTGTAACCAAATTTTAGTGTTCAGTGGAAGTAACACATCTGTTTTTCAAGACAATTAAGTTATTAGATAAAGATTAATTCAATAAGCTCCACAGATGATCTGAGAATTCTGAAGCGTAATCAATAAACCTGGAATGTGAGAAATGGAAATTGGATTTGGAAGATTAACAAAGCCTGCCATTGAAAAATTGATATTTTTTTTTTTTGCATAAGTAGTTGTTTTAATCGGAAGTCCCAAGGGACCTCATACAATAACTAATCAATAATATTTGTTAGAAGGAAACATGAAGAAAAGAGCATAAACATTGAGGAGGAGGCCTCCAAGCTTCCCTACCAAGTGCACCAAAAATGATCCTTTTATTTCATAGCTTTCAGGGAAATAAAACCAGATGCTTCTTTAAACACACACTACAGAATACCGTGAGTTCTTTAATATTTCTTTAGTTTAAAAGGAGTGGAAAACAGACTTGCAGGAAAACAAAACAATCTTACCCTACTACAGACTTAGTACCACAAAGTAAAACACCACACCACAGAGTTCTGTGGCACAGAGCATGAGAAAACAGTTTTCTGGTTTCTTGTAATTTTACAGCCCTTTTACAGGGATTGCCTCTA
Organism: Perdix hodgsoniae; assembly: GCA_035772895.1. Taxonomy (NCBI): domain Eukaryota; kingdom Metazoa; phylum Chordata; class Aves; order Galliformes; family Phasianidae; genus Perdix; species Perdix hodgsoniae. The sequence continues at coordinate 4,276,616 of JAPSGF010000050.1, forward strand.
GTACCACAAAATAATCAGGCCATAGATGATTTATGATTAAGGCCTTCAGTCTAAATTTGATTGTCCAGATCACAGCCATTTTTAGAGCTCTGTGTGATGTTAATTCAGAAAACTTGATGTTTCATTACAGACTTATTAACTATAGTGTGCTTCTGTCACAACATCTCTTTGCAAGGATGAGCTGCTTTTGTAATAAACAGTAAATGCAAGCATAGTCTGGAAAGCATCTGGCTGCTGGAATGCAATTCTCTATGATACTGAAAGGTGAGAGCATGCCTGTGCATTTGGGCTGCTACAAACAGTTCCTCAGCATGCTCACACTTTAAGTCAAGATTTCAGAGTAGAAATCTTTCATGATTTGATTTTAACATGGAGGAACTGTTCTAGATGAGCAGACTCTCAGGTGATTTCTTTTTCTGTACTGAAGGAGAATATCATGTTTTTAATTCAAGTTTTTCTCATTCACAATGCTATTTAAAGAAGGAAAACCTTTAACAGCTAAGGACTCCACCATTAGGTAGAAAAAAATGAAGACATCTAAGTAGTATTGTTCTTTCTGTGCTAGAATCTTTAGGAAGGAGAGACACTCCATATATCTCAAGTAATTTAGTTTTCAGTCTTATCACAAAGTCTTTCTTGGGCTAAGACAGAAAAGACAAGACTAGGGTGCAAGTATGACAGTTCAAGTAGATAAGGTAGCTAAGAGCATTTATTTATATAGCTTTTTTATTAATCTAAGGCAAACAGAAGGGTATTTTCATCCAACAGCTCCATAAATAAGGTGTCTAGAAATTAATTCTAAAAGCAATCAAATTTCCTTTATTTTGCTGCCTTCAGTGTCAACAAACTCTGAATTATGCATGGAGGCTGTGATATCTTGATACTCACTTTCAGTGACTTTAATAAAAAATTGAGAGAAATCAATATTGGTTTCAGTACGGAAAAATGCTGGACAGCTTAATGACCTAAGAAAGCAGCCAAAGATATTAAAAAGTCAGTGTCTGGTTTGATTTTTGAAGATTCAGCAACCTTATGCTTCAGAAACTTGGTTCTTTAAAACTTGCAGGTTTGCATTACATATTTTTAGAAATATTCTTAGAAAGACATTTCTGTTCTTTTTCCCTGTTACTACTGCTGTCTCTTTAATTTTGCTATTTACATTTACTGATTTCCATGTTTGGCTCAGGTTTGTCCCAACAACGGGAAACAGTGCTTAATGTGTTTCATATGACTCCTAATTCATTAACTATTTCTGTCTCCTTTCAAACCCATTTTATCTTTGTCCTCCAGACAAGCTATGTCAATGCATTCTACTGCTGAATTAGTCTTTGATAGAAAGGTAATCTTCATTGGCTTAAAAACCTTACCTTATGGTGGCATATGGTGGAGGGGGAAGATGGTCAGAGCTGTAATCTGTAGTCAAGATACATGCCTTAGATTTGTACAATGGCACAATGACGTTCTGTGTTTTGCTACCTAATCCTCTGCCAATAACTTGCAGTATTTAATTCATCAATTCATTAGCTTATGAGATTTCAGTTTGCAGTGCATTATAAACAATAAATTCAAGACAATTAAAAAAAACATAGCCATATTATAACGTACACAGCTCAAAATGTTATAGATTTGACCTAAAATTTCACAACTACCCACTTAGAAAAGCTAATATATTTCAATAGAGCTCAACATCATTATCAATGGAATAATCTTAAAATCTTCATCATTGAAACAGAGAAAGAATAAAATATCAGATCAAAAATAGAGGGAAGTGAAAAGGAGATAGAACTGGCAAGAGTGGGTAAAATTCAGTATTATGAAGTCAGTAGTGAATTTGAGAGAAAAAAAGAAAAAAAAACAATAAAAAGGACTTATTCAGAAAACAGAAAACAGTTCACATGGAAGATGTTAGGGTAATTTAGTAATCAGATGTAAAAGAACGTGAAAGATCAATATGCCTTAGGGAATAGTAGTTTGAAATTGTAATGATACTTGTCCACTTTGAGAGTTATTTAAGTAAATGTCTAGTTTCAAAAATACAAGTATACCTGATATTCATTATGGTTGAACTCTAATTGTTTTGTGTGTAGACTTCTTTTCCTCCAGATTATTCTCTTGGCAAGCTCAGATATAGAAGTTGCTATCCCAATCTTCTATAACCTTTCATTGCAGAATTCTGCCATTAGATCACTAGAGAAATTACAGTTGTGTCGGCATAGTAATACAACAGCAAAAGGGTAGTGTTATTGCAGTAAGAGTGCTATCAGCAATATACTACATACTTAACATCGACCTCATATGTTTTGGTCCCTGTCTAAACCAATACTGCATCTTGTGCTGGAAGTTCTCTTTGGGCGGCCTTTGTTTTACCAGCTTATCATGTATTTTCCTGACATGAAATAACACACCCTGACGCTAAATAAGATCTTTTATCTTAACTAAGCAAATACTACACTTAGGTAAAGCCTTTGACAGATGAGGAGAGCCTTGGTCAATGTGAATTTAAAGGACTTGAAGAGCTTCCATGAAATTTTTACCTGTAGCCACAATAAAAACATGAGCTTAAGCCCAAGAAACCAGTGGGCTTAAGGGGAATTTAGCCTTTGCCTTAAACGTTAATCATAATTTACCCAGAAGTATCTAGGAACCTGAATAGTTCGACATTATTAATTATATGCCTATTCAACAAAAATTTAAGTGATAAATTCATTTTTCCTCGCCCCCCTAAGCCAAAAACATATATCAATAAATCTGAGACCTCACTCTTTTACCCTCCCCTTCCCCCCCCCCCCACCTTTCTCTTTTTTTTTTTTTTTTTTTTTTAATAAAATAACTGCTTTGACTCTGTTCTAAGGGGATATTGCATCTGCGGAGATGTCTCTTCGAGGATCTGCCTTTGGCTTTTACTCCTGCCTCTTAAACACTGTATCTGTGCATCACAGAAGCAACTGATCAGAGCATCGGCATTTTGATTGCACTCTTGGAGATACATGAAAGGAGGGACAAATCAGAAATCTTGTGGGCAAATCAGAAGCTGGAGGCATTACAGAGAAAAATTCTTATTCTATTAACAGCTATGAATCTGTCCCCAGGCAAAATTATAGCTCTGCACCTCAACTTCCCCAACTGCCTCAGAACGCCTCTACCTCAGGGCTATCATGAAGATTCATCTGTGTTAACTGGTAGATATTACACGAACAGAAAGTTGTAAGAACTGTTACATTATATCTCAGTGTATGTCACAGTTACCAGAAGAATTAAATTATATCTAGTTTTTTCTGGGTGTACATATATATACACATACACACACACAAAAGCAAAAAAAATAAAATCTCAATTCCATAAGTAGCTCACTTCTAATAAAAACAAAATAAGAATTCTGATGAATTACATACAAATGGCTTACTTCAGTAAAACTTTTTTGCAGAAACATTCCAAAGTTGCTAGCAACATTATTAATTAGAACTGCTATGTGTAATAATCCTTCAAGTTACATGCTATTAACTTATTTAATTGATTCACTGGGTATTTTTGTTGTTTTCTTGGGTAGCATGGTGTTATTTCTTTCCTCCCACCTCTACCAAAATGTAATTTTATCTAACAAAACTGAAACCTAATAGAAAGAAGGGACTTGCATGTGACTTGCACAACTTGAAAGGAAAGCACAGCGATTCATCCTACAAAGCTCCCAGTCTTTTTCAGCTACTATAGAAAAAAATAATGTAATGTAGGGTGCCTGCTATAGAGCCATCAAGCATAACAAGCTGGAAAGATGGATGAAATAAACGAAGAAGGGAGCTGTTATTTCTCACTGCAATTGCTGCTGTATTTGTGGTTTGCCACACAAGCTTTCAGTGGGTGCACGCTTAGGCCATGAATATTTATAGTTTATGGCCAAAGAGGCATGTTTCTGTTACTACTAGATTATTCTGAAAGTGTATGCAAGTTAGTTTGGCAGTTTAAAAAAAAAAAAAAGAAAAAAGAAAAAAAGATGATAATGAAGATTGTTTTTTCCTTGCATATCATGAAAGGAAAGAGCTACATAATGTTTTAATGAGCATATAAATATGTGAACATATTAAAGAACTCATGAATAAAGTATGGGAAAAACGACTTCAAGCTCTATATCTGAACTGTAGCATGACATTTTCTTCATGCTTTGGACCTTCTAGTCCTTTCCACTGGTGGCAAAGAGCCTCCAGGGCTCTGCCCTTGCATTAGATTTTTCTACCTTTTTTTTTTAATTATTTATTATTAGTATTTGAAGCCAGTCATTCACAACATTGATCTCATCAGATATTTCCGTTTTTTGCCAAACAGCAGTATTATTGTCTCACTGTACTGCACTAGAGCAATGATTCCTGTAACAAACAGGTTAGAAAAGAACAGGGACAAAGCATGAAAGCCTCAGGATTCAAAAGTCTCAGGAATTAATGCATTTATATAGCATACTGTATTTCCACTTATTTTTCAAAGCGTAGACACCAGATCACAGCACAGTCTTACAGAGGTTAGGAACAGAGGAAAAACCTCCTTAATTCTAGGAAACACTGGATTTTCTGGTCAACATTATCTTTTTCACTGCTACACTTGGCTCTGTGCTTTTCCACAGCATATTTTTCCTATTTTACTTTATTTTGGATTTTTTTTTTTTATACAGGTCGTATATATACATGCATACACATGCACATATAAACATACATGCATAATTTTCTTCACATAGCAAAGAGCCATCAGCCCTTTGTAATAGGAGAAAATAACAGTCTGGCAGGTCACTAAGCAAGCACATATTGAATTAAGAGACTGGACTGGATGATCTTGTACATCTTTTCCAACAACTTGGTGTTTCTGTGATTCTGTGAAGTCATATACTGCTTCAGATATTAGACTTAGATGTCTTCCTCAGTCTTCCAGACATAAATCAGATGCCTTCACTGCAAGTCTTGAGGAAAATACAGTGCTGTTAACATACGGCATCAATCTCTAATGATGATATTTAATAGGATCTTATTTTTAAGCTAAGATAGTTGATCAGAATATTTGTAACCTGTGATATGAAATATGCATCCTGAATTCCAGTATAATCTTGGTAGCTAGGATTAATTGACTGAAGACTTATTTTGCTGAACAGCCTATATAAAAAACACAGAAGCGTGTACATTGGAAAAGATCTTCAAGATCAGTCATCAAACTGATCTAACAATTCCCACCACTAAATTATGTCCTAGTGCTATGCCCTTATATCTCTTAAATACCTCCAGGGATAAACTTCTTCCCAAAATTTACTTTTCTCCCTCAGAAACCTTGTAAGTTGTTCACAGATCTATCTAATTAATTTAACTGTACACACATATATATACATTTCAAACCTTTACCTACTTTTAAATACTTCATTTTGAATGATCACAGACTGAAATTTTAACTTTTCTGGGAGCTAGCAATTTTCTAGTATCAACTGAAGCTTTCTCCAATTAAGAAAAAGATTAAGAACGTAAGTAATCAGGATGTAAACTAATAACACGCAAATCAAGATACCCCACTGAACAGCCTCTCTACACTACATTGTGTTTCCTTTGCTGCACTTAATTTTATTAATTGGTTTTTCTTTGTTGGTTTTAAATCACACTAGGAGTGCAGAATTCCTTTAAGATCTTCAAGTGATCTAAGAAAACTACAGCAATTAACAGCTCTCAACAGTGTTCCCCATGAAGTAGCCAGGATTGATTCATGACTGGCCTAGAATTGCTAGCAGTGAAACTTAACAGTTCACCGTGTTTATTAGGAGACCAGAATAAAATCATTCAGGTTAGTCCCAGCTCAATTGAGACCTTCAATATCCAAAACGAGTGTTGTTCTTCACAGTGTTGTATGAGCACTATCAGTTGGAATCTTTGTCAATACACTCTTGCCATGCTTCTATTCAGTATTTTATTTGAACTAACCACACCAGGATTCCTCTTCTCCCTGCTCTGCTCACGTGTAATGCTCAGCACAGCAGAGTTCCTACAGTTTGGGGTATGGGAAGATTTCTATACTTAATACTTAAAGACAAACAGTAAAAATGGAAACAGCCTAGAGAAAGCCTGGAGCTAGCAGGCAGATTCCAGCTGGAAATCACCATCTCAGTATGTTGGAGCACAGAGAGATGAGTTCCAAACTGTATATTTCCGGACCAGTAATGAAACAGTAGAGGAGCATATCATTAAAAGGAAGAAAGAAGAAAAAAAAGTAAAAAAAAAAAAAAAAAAAGAAAAAGAAAAAAAAGTAACAAACCAGGCAAGATCTCTGATACAGGTTCAGCTCACTTGTGATAAACTTCAATATTGATGATTCCCAAAACTCCTACTGAGTAGATATGCATTTGTCAAACAGGGCAAACACATATGCATTTGTCTCATTGCAACTGATTCAATTTATTATTCTTATTTTATTTTCTTGTATCTCATAGTCCTTTCAATTTGATTAGTCTTTTCATACAAAGAGAAGATGAACGTTATTAAGAATATATACACATTTAGGAGCACTAGTGGACACAACATACTAGATCAACTAACAAATTACCATATAGCACTTTGCACAACATGGATCACCCCATATTTCCTTTTGTGAAATAACAACAGCATATTATTTATAATACAGGATAATCTGTTACCTCAATAAATCTGTATGTTGTCTTGTTGCTGATTTTTCTATATTAATTCTATTTATATTCTTTCTATTGCTACTATTAATACAGTTTTTACGTATTTTTCCTTCAGAAGAGTTATGAGAAGCAGCACCTTTCCTTACAGAAAAAAAAGAATACTTTTTTTGTAAATATTGTTTCTTGTTTAGATTTGAAAGCTCAGTATAGATCTGCAGTATCAATAATATCTTGGTAACTCAGATGTTCAAACCCCATTATTATATTCTGGGTAGAAATGCTGCCACCTGCTTGAGCAAGTGCTGGGGCTACCGTATTCCCTTCCACTTGATGACAGCCTGCAATGTCACTCAGTACCACCACATTCTACATAAACAGTCTAGGTGATTCAAAAACACAGGGGAAAGAAGGTGGTTCATAAAATTTCCAGTGGAACAGACTTAACTCTTTTCTGTACTCTGGAGTTTATTAGGTCTAGTATGTGTGAGCTTTTCTCTCTCTAGCAGCTGCAACCACTCTCATCTCAGTGTTGGTTTCTTCAGTACAACCTCTACACTTCTCCTGCCAAATATCCAAATTCCACTGACCAGTAAAGCACCTATCCACCCAGGCAAGGGCAACTTGTGATGCTATCAGGAACAGTGAGCATATAAAGGACATACAGGTAAAACATCCTACAAAAGAGCAAATTAGCCATAAATACATTCATACTGGAAAGCAGAGCAAAATTTACAGCTCTCCCAGAACTGAAATTCTAGAAGTCTCGTCTTCCACTAGCAAAGTCAAAGGCATCTCATCATCCTTTTATTTTTAAAACTGAGTTTGATCTGTTTATGAACAGTGCTTATATAATAAGAGATTGGACTTGAATACTCAAGAACTGAATACAGTTCTGTATTCCCCTATGATTATAAGACTTTGTTTTTTAGCTAAAGTGCATTTCATAGTCCCTCACAAGGTTTCAAGAAATATAATGCTTCTAATTCATTTTCTATATATTTCCAATTCTTTCAGCACTTTCCTTCTACCTGGAGTGAGAGGTTCAAACCTTTCAATTTTTTGTCCTCTGTATGAACAATAAAAAAAACCTGAAATACTATTGCAGTTATTTTATTTGGGTATTTCATGGCTGAGGAGCAAACCTGAAAGCTTAGTTTGACCAGTGCTGGTTCAGTTACACACATCTGAGTTTATGGAGAAGTAGGTACCATCACGCTGCACAATGTTGGCTTCCCATTTCTTACATTAGGTTTCCTAAACTTGCTTCTACCACCCCACAAAAGGATTCTGTGTATGGGAGAACCTTTCACCCCTATGAGAGAGGGAGCAAAACCCTAAGCTTGAGCTATGTGTCTGAACTGCTCCTCATCAGAGAGCAGGGAAACAGGAGCTTGTTCAGTAAGACTTTCGCTTCTTCCTTTCCTGTAATAGAAACTGGTTCATAAAGGTATCCTTCAGCACAAGTATGGACCCATCATGATTGCCTCACTTGACAAATTAAGTGCTTATCCTTTCTCTCTCCAGTGTTCCTCGTCATTGTTGATCATTACATCTTATATCATTTTTAAGTAGCAAAGCCTCTAGGAACACAAAAAGAGCAGTGTGTGCATGGTCAGTAGGACAAATATCCCATTTTGCATTTAGGAAAGATGCACAGTCTATTTTCCTACTTGTCACTCAGATTACACAAATTGTGTTTATCCACAGCACATTATCAGCTGTTCGGGTTATCACAAAGTTTTTCTATAGGGTCACAGATTTTGCGTAACAGCTAAATACAACAGTATGAACAGACTTTATTCCATCTGTCCTGTGTAAAGTATGCTGCACTGTATTTTTACAAGACATGACATATCCAGTGTTACTGTTTTCACATTACCTGAGACACAGGAGTGACTTCCAGAGAGCTAGGCAGCCAGGCAGGCACACCATGAATGGTGAGATAGTTTTGAATTGCTTATTCATAAGGAAAAAAAAAAAAAGAAAAAGAAAAAAGAAAAAAGTAGCATCAAAAGCCAAGCAAACAAAAATCCCTCAGATACATAGTTTACAAAGAGGGACAGCCATGAAATCAAATAGGATAAAGGCAGAGCTGTGTCACACACTGCAAGCAACAGAGTAATGAGCTTTGCCACAGTAGTATCTCACTTTGCATTATGGCTTCCATTCACATCTTCAGAGCAGGAAAACTTCTTGAAGAATTTGGGACTTTTTCCTTGTAGGATATCTGACCCATCGTCTTGTGAGCACCTTCCATAGCAATACACTGTTTTGAATCAGTGTGCAAAGTACTGTGTCCTACAGCACTCAACTACTTTTCTTACACAATGCTCCAGCAAAAGCAAAGCAAAACAATACAAGGAAACAAGTATCTCCCATGTCCGATGATGAATTTGCAATCTACATACAAGTGAAAAAGTCTAAGAAGTGACAGGCTCCTGCTATAGAATGGAAGAGACAGAGTGGTCACTAATAGAAGCTTCCTGAATTTAAGTAGCAAAGCAATTCCCTAGAAAAGGTGCCAGCAACTCTCTCACTGGATGTTTTTATGAAGACAGACACAGGCAGAGTTGATCCTGCACTGGGACAAGGAAATAGAAATCCCTTTAGTTCAATTCCCCCCGTGGTTTAGTGGGAAAGGGCTAGAAGACAGTACTAATCAAAATCATTGGTCTCCTGTGAGCAGAGAAACACTTCACCTTCACCTGACATTAAAATGTAGCACAATTGCTCAGTCTCTTTAATAGCTTTAGTCATGATTTGATATTAAAGCAATATGATGGAATGTGCTTGGTTAAGAAAAAACACAGCTATTTCCCACACACTGTTTATGAGCATTTTCAGAAATAGCACAGGTTCTTTTTCCCCACAGGGAAGACATGCTGTGATTTATGGACTGTAATAGCGAGCTTAATTGGGAAGGAGATATCATTGTTGACAGCTTTGTCTTCATCTAGTAAATAATGGAATAAATCTGCAGGGAGTACTTACTCCCCATCAGGGCTTCGGACAGTGACTTTTGGAGGCCACTGCCACTATATCAGTGAACAGAAGTCCCTGAAGCCCCATTTGTTTCCTCAGTGAGGCTGACTGCGCTCAAGATAGGAACTGGGTAGTGGAGGGGAAGAGCGCTGGACCATGACGCAGATATCCATCTACATTGCACAGTGGAGTGTTAAGCAGGCAACCTCAGCCCAAGAACCTTCAGCCTTCTACAATGTGCAGAGATCTACAGATAGGTCAGATGGAGCTAGAGGAATTTGGCCAGGGCTATACAGTTTGAGGTATAAGCATTTGACGGACTTACCACTGATTCTATTCATATTCAGAGTCTAGCAAGTATCTTGGCTCTCCACTAACCATAACCATTTGTGATTTCAGTTAGAGATGGGGTATTATCAAACATCTCCAGCTTGTTTGGCATTTGTTGTTAATTTAGTAACAACAACAAAAAAAAAATTGCTCAGAAAAAGGCCTTTTAGGCTTTCTCTCTAACTTGCCTTCATTGTTTTTCCCAGTACGTCACATTTCCCCATACCAGCAGTTTCAAGACAGTTTGCAAAGCCAAGGGGTACAAATCAGACACATCCACACCGCCTGTAACAATGAAGCTCAAATGCACAGCATCTCATTCTTCCTGTCCAGATGTGCAGGAAGCTCACACCAACCTGGGACCTGCCAGGCCAAGTAAGGTAATGCACAAGTCATCTCAAAACAGAATTCACAGTTCACAGGCAAGACCCTATAGATTTTTAGATGAGGGGAAAAAAAAAAAAAAAAAGAAAAATAAAAAGAAGATTCACTGAACTAAGAGACAACTCAAGTATGAACAATTACACTATGGTTTTCACCATACGAGCCATGTGCTACAGCACTATTATGTACTCCTTACACTGACAAGTGCCACAAATACTGTGGACTGTAGTAGAAGCTGGTGGATATTACATCATGTCACCTCTTTGCCCTGATAAATGAAGATGTCCAGCTCATTTTAAAATGCTACCTGAATCACACTTGTGAAGTAATTTCAAAACAATAGCTAAGAAGCAATGGAATGTTACTCTCAATAGCTAAGAAGCAATGGGATGTTACTCTAAGCTCTGTCCCATTCCTGAAGATCTGTTCCCATTTTGAACGGCACTTCATGAATTTTATTTTGCTTTTAAGCAGAAAGCCATAAAATTAACACATAGTAAAGTAAGAAATATTTAAGTAAACTCTTCAGAAAGTTCAAGTTCTAATTAGATTCTTTTTCCTTAAAGGAAAGAATATATCAGAAATATATTAACTAAGTGCATAGACACTGAGATGCTGAATTACCCTTCTTAACTGTTGTTTAAAAACATATTAGGAGACAGGAAAAATATGAAACATCAAGGTTAAAGCCAATCTCTATCTAGAAAATAAGTAGGATTTCTAATAGAGAAATATTAATGATGGAAGTTCTTATACCTTCTTCTGAAAATTATGATGCCCACCACTATTAGATACAAGAACATGGATGACAGACACCTTGTCTCTGCTCTGACCCAACAGTACTCAAGTATACCTATCCCTATAGATGTCATATGGAACATGGACCTGATAATAAAAAATGGCAGCTGCAAAAGTAGCTAACGGCTTCATAGAATGCAATCCAGATAAGGAGTGTGAATAAAGATAACCAATTTTTTAAAAATATAAAACATTTGTGAAGAACGCAGGTGTACTTCTTGACCATTCCTCATTACTCTCCTCTTAGTTGTTTAGCAAAGCATCCCTAATGTCCAGGAAATTTCTGCCATAAGAATACAGTAACATAGGTTGACCAATGTGATAGCAAAAACATAATCCTTTTCTCCCCTAGAAATGAAAATTATTACAAAAATCTCTAATAAAACACAGGGAGACCAAAACCAGCTGATTGAACTTCAGCATCTAGGTGAGGAATCAAAGAACTTCCCTAGCTACATTCTATCAGAGTGAACTTTTGATGGAATTTGCAGAATTCTTCTTTTTTTGCTCCCATATTCTTATGCATTGGCGTTGCTAGAAAACATCTATCTATTGGAAGACAGTAGACAAGGATTTTAACATTCCTTGCATTCATAACAATAATGCAAAAGATCATTGGTGATGATTCAGATCTCATAGCATGTCTCACCAGAATTCAATTGCCAGCTCACACATCTAATTATTTACAGATATTCACATTGTAAGAGGACTATTATCACATCTTTGGCTAGCACCTTCCTTGCATTCGTGGAAAATCCTCCTATGTAGTCATCATTTTTCCACTGCCTGTTTCCCATTCTTCCCCATACCAACCCCTTTAATCTCTATTTCAGTGGTCTAAACTCCCAGAAAAGTAGGTGACAGGAGCAAGTGGCAATATTGCTTTCTCCAGCTTCACAATAGGTAATTCCTTCCTATCAGTTTATTGTCCTCCTGTTACTAAAATGTTATCTGAGAAAAGCATGAGAGACAGAAAAAAAAGAAATAAGCAAACAATTTAGTCCAAGGGCCAAAAAAGTGCATGGAGAAGCCCTCCCTTTTCTGTGTCCAGCAACTCAGCAGTATAACAACACAATATAAAAATACTCCCCTTTATTAGATCCTACAGTTTAAAGCTTAATAATGAGCTTTTATTTAGAAAATGGGAACATCCATGTCATGTCAGAAAACACTAGCACATGGTATCTATCATCTCAGTGAGATATGGGACTTAGAGTCTGCTGTGAGAAAAGCATCTCAAAATTAAAAGTAGTATTTCCAAAAATGCCTGCCTATTCTCAAGAGACAGCATAGAAATACAGGATAGTTGATTCACTAATCATTCAGTTTCTGTTTCGACTGCTCACCACATAAAAGCTAACCTTCTATGGACTAAACAGTTACAGGCATACATACCTCCAGATATCTGTGAGAAATTTGTATGTTGTACTTTGATTTGTTTACCATAGAGAGAGAATTTGGGATCTTAAAAAGGAAAGTACTTGTGCTTTATTCACCCTTACCAAGCAGAGAGGTTTTCGTTTATAAAAATGGAGGATTTGTTCATCCCAAAGTGCATTTTAAGGGTATATATACCAAAAGAGGAAAGATCAATGTGACCTTCAAAGCTTCGTGTATCATGTAGGTCACATTCTCACAACACATCTGTATTAATCCCTAAGCACCCTCTTCTCCACTGCGATTAGAAATATCAGAGAGATTTCTTCAGTGAAAGCTACTGTTTGAACTTTTCCTTCATTTAAATTTGTTATGCCTTTATTTGTGATGTAGACATAAATTTTAACCTCTGCACATCCACCAGCAAGCCATCAGTTAACTCCTATGCCTTAATTCTTAAACTACTATTTAAGTAATGGTAGAAGTTCCCCTGGTTTAGAGTGTCAAATGCCTTCATTTAATGGGTTTTAAATCCAATTTTCAGGACAGATATTAGGTGCTCTTTAAATACCACACCGACTTTGAAAGATTGACTGACTGACTCCAAATTGCTTAAGAAATCCACATGACTACAATCTAATCTTAACATTTAAAGAAGACGTTCACACCTTTTTGTTGATATTCAGACAGAATAGCTAGAATGTACATGCAGACACCCAATTAATCAATATACCCTTTGTTTGACTGAGATAGATACAGTTCCTGCAACCCCCCAGTGGGGCCTCCTGATGGTGACAGATGCCTGTCACATCCCACACTTGATAGCAGCAACTCCCCCATCTCATCTTTATCAATATATTTCCCCATTTGTACCAGCTTGCCTTATGTGTACTTCAGGTTCATGTTCACTTTCACTGTAAATGCAGTCCTAGAAGACAGCTGATTGCAAACAGCCTGCAGTTATCTTAAGACATTAACTAGAGATTACTGCCTGCTTCCTGGAGACTAACAGAAAAGGCTCTGAGTAGGGAGTGTAAGTAGGAAAACAGCATCCCTTATGACTTGAGCTGCATTCTGCAGTCAGAAAAAGAGAACTCAAGTAAATACATCTTTAACAGCACTTAATGTAGTCAAAAACCATCTCAGCTGCATGCAATAACTCCACCTGGTAATTCTCAACATGATATGGTCAGACATAAAGCTGTTTGCCATAAAAGATAGGGGAGCATCACTATTATGCAAACTAAAGGCCTAATTTGCAATGTAAGCAGTATAGTTCTGCATATAATAAGCCCTTCAGTTTACTATTAGGCTTTGACTTGACCTGTAGATCATGTTTCAGACTTAAAATGCTTATAAATTGGAAAATAGCATTCATCTTGACCTCAGAATATGTACTCAAGACTCAGAGTAGTAAAACTATGTATATCCCACAGGAGATTAAACAGTTATTAAAATATCTCCTAAATTATCATATTCATAGGCAGAATATAAAAAGCATCACCCCTTCCTTAATAACTTATACTTTATTTTCCAGAAACAGAAAACAGTGCAGCTGACATTCTAAGCACAAAGCTTGGAAGCAAATAGATCACCCCTCCCTCTTTTAAAGCACTAGTCCCAAAGCCTATCCAAACTGATCCTTCAGAGGAAATTGATTTTTGATACTAGAGCCACAGACTATTGTGGGCTGAAAGGGAGTATATTGTTATCCTATAGCTGTAACAATAACAGTTATCACACCTTTCAGACTGAAAGGAGTGGTGCTGAGCTATACATTTGCCTCTAACACAGTATTCTTAATGCAAGAAGTCTTCCAAACACTACAAAGCACCTCTCATAAAAAGATGGATCTAATTCTCTACAATATATTGTCAAAGCTTCTACCTTTAATTGACACAGACCCAGAATTGTATATGTGCACACATCCAAAGCTTATATTTAGACTTCAATTCCTACAGGTTCTGCTAGAGAGATTCCTCTGTCCTTTGGTAGCTGGGGGGGGTTGAGTACAGTAAGGGCAGCGAGGTACCATCACAGTTGCCCAGAGAAGTGGTGGATGCCCCATCCCTGGAAACACTCAAAGTCAGGCTGAATGGTCTCTGAGCATTGATGGAGCTGTAGGTATCTGCTCATTGTAGAGGGTTAGACCAGGTGACCTTTAAAGGCCCCTTCCAATTCAATTGATTCTATGAGTAGGAAACTCATCTAACTGGGAGAAAGTCTCAAACATCATTTACTGTGGCCATTTACACCTTTCAAGTTCTGCGCCACTGCACTCTGAAGAACAATCTAATTAATAAAATACTACTGGATAAATGCCTCATTATAGCAAAGCATGAGCTAATAATACTTTTTTTTTTTTTTTGCCTGCTTTTGGCGTGGTTTTGTGGAGCACAAGGTAAGTACTTACTAGAGACATCATTTAAATGAAAGGGAAACATTCCTGATGACCGCTAAGGAAGACTTTAATTAGTACAAATATTAGAGAACTGCTCATTGGAAATGAAAGGAGCAGGATTTCTAATGACTGCATTTGTCATTAGCTTGGTAAAGATACAGGAGTAGGATTTGCAGTCTCCTTTTATTGCAGGTGCCAGACTCAGATCATGAAGCCACAAGTCACTGCTACCTCTGACACTGCTGCAAGTGCAATAGATAACTACACTACCATGAAGAAGCAAAAGGAAAATAATGCCAGTTGAAAGCTTTCAGATGATTATCACTTTTCCTTAATACTGTACTTGGATCACAAAAGAGAAACCATGGGATGTTTCATTCCAAGTCACTCAAAAGTTAGAGAAGTAGATAGAAGAGCTCTTTGCAATACTGAGCTGAGAAAAGACAACAAGGCATTAATTTCTTGCAGCAGCACTGTCTTGACTCATTTGCTAATGCAGTTAAACCATTCACTGCTACATGCAGCATTTCCTTGTTATTGCACAAAGTCATGAGCCAACACTAATGCTGAGTGATTGCCCAGAGTAATCATTCTAAAGGCTTCAGAAGCATTGTCCACCTTAGTTTGAGGCACTGTTTTCCTGTAACTATTTCTTTGTAAAGGATCAATATTACTGTGAACAGTAAGTAATATATACCATCTTCCCAACACCATATAAAAATCTCTTGTTAACACTTCTGCTTCTTCAGCAGCAACTGGATACATCTTGGCTAAGTTTAGATGTCTAAAGAAAGTTTATCAGCTTACTGATTCACAGTCAACAAAGAGAGAGAGGAGCCTCTGGAGATCAATTAATGTCAGAGACATCTAGTATGGACTTACTCTGTCAACACTTCTTTTTGCCTATGACAAGTGAAGACAGATCGGATAGTTTGGACTACACAATTCTGTAGTTTGCATTAGACTAGTTTGCATTAGACCTTCAGCAGATGACCCATGCATTTAAAACAGATAAAAAATGGATACCAAACATATCACAGCTTAAGCATGATTCTTACAAGGAAGTAACTGCAAGTTTAGGATAAACTCACCAAGAAACTGAAACTTGCCAGATACTGTCCAATGAATAGCATTACTCTACTGAACAACAGTAAACACGTCTCTTTCATTCACAAAATAATTTCTGAACTACCTCACAAGTTCTACCCTTCAAGAACCTTATGGTAAAGAATTCAGTAACAGCAGTCCTGAGCATAGTAACACTTTTCAAGGCTGCAGTTCCTGGAGTCATTACTGTAGAAATATCATACCCATATATAAGGCAGATGTAAGCACATTTATTTTTATTCCTTGCAACAAGTCCAGAACGAGTTCATAAAAAGATGGAAATTGCATGCAATGCCATTATATCAAGCATGAAAATCTGACATTTTCTGTGGTTAACAATAAATTACTCCCAGTGTTTGCCTGTTTTAGAAACATTACCTAGAAGAACCAACCTCACATTGTCCTTCAGTTATTTCAGATATAACAGACCATGGAAAGCATTCAATGACATGTATGCATACCACATAACTTTGTATTCTAAGATAGGGGGAGTGGTATTGTCAAAGACAGGAAAGCCTACACACATACAGCACATATCATGGATTCCTTTACAGTTGACCAGCCCTTCTCTGCTCCCACACTCAGCCCATCTGAAAGAAATGAGGAACTCCCAGCCCCAAGTGGGTATCAACACTGGAAGCTGTATTGAACTTTATGACGTTAGCAATTAGCTGCTAACAGCTACGTAGATGGCTGTGATTTCAGAGGAACTAAAACAGGACAGTCGGAGATGAAACAGACACACAGTCTAAGTCCTACAGTTCTTCACTGAGAGTAGCACTGGAGGCTTTGCAGTAAATTGCGAGTAGCCTTGGAGAAAACAGGTCAAAGGATAGTTTAAAGTCTCAGCTCTTGGCGTTTAATATCTTTCTCTTCACAAAAAAATATACTTATAGTTCACTATGGGTTAGCTATTATAACACATGGATTTTTTAATCCTTTTTAAAAACAACAACCTGTTGTTTCACTTGGCATAATTAATATAAGTGAGTTTCACCAATAAGCTGTACACGCTGCAAAAAAAAAAACTTCTCAGATTTTAAATGAAATATTTGTATTATTGTTATTAGAAGAGAAATAATTTTATTGGACAACTGGCTACAGCTACACTTGAGCAGATTTTTAGTATCATAGAGGAATGATTGATTGAGGGCTAAAGGATGAGAGTCCCATCTCCTGTCTACACCAAGTCATGAAGTCAGAAAGGATTGGGAAACTTTCAGCCACCCTAAGAGCCAATCTCTCCCTTTTCCTATCAAGGATAGAACAGCTGAATTCTCCTTTGGATTAAAAAGAACAACTGTCTGGCAGATGAAAATGAGAACTCACCCAATAACTGTGTTATTCTTTATCATAATCAAGCTTGAAATTATACTGTTTCTTATTATTTATAGACAGAGATAAAGCAGAACCTGTGGTGCTTTCTGGAACAATTAAAAGACAAACAGCCACATTCAGAACTTCCTCGTACTTTGTGAAACTTCGGGGAAAATCTGTAAAATTCAGTACAGATAAATGAATTCATAGCAGATTTTTGAAATCAGTACCTCTAAGCACACATATTCTAAGAACCTACTTTATTTACCCGTATCCTCAAGGATTTACTGTTATGTAGCTTCAGCAATTCTTTAGTACACCTTTGCTTAACATGCTTCACACCCAGGATTCAGACGTGGAGTGTACTGGTTCCCTCCCTGCTGTTTGCTCAGGGAAGGGCAACCAGAGCCACGACTTCAAAAACTTGAAGCCTCTAAGCCAAACAGACAAGGAAAGAAAAGGAGCAGGAAGAGATAACACCAATTTGGCATTCAATATTGTTGAATACTGAATATTTAATTGGGGCAAATGTCTTCATCAGTGGCTATTTGGAAGGAGGACGAAAGGAAGCTGAACTGGTGACTGTCACCCACAGCTGCTAATTTGTGCTGTGAGATGGAGAAATATCAACTGCACTGCTAATTTCTGTATTATGGAAATTAATCCTCTCATTTGCACAGCAGGAAGCCAAATTACACCATCACACGCTCAAATAAATCTGACATTTTGAGAATCTGAAACTGCAGCACAGCTCTAGTTCCAGCAATACCTCCCACCTCATAGAGAAGATAAAAAGACATCTTCTGCAGACAAAGACACTGATAGAAAAGCAACCAGATCATCAGCTGATGAAATTTGGCAGAGTTCTCCACATTTGCAGAGAACAGCTGCCATTCAGCTGCCAGAAACACACAATATAAGGAAAGGTGCACTTGTGCAACAGGCAGAAGTAAATATCTTTCTAAATTAAACCCTCAGAACTACCACACCTCGAAGTTCTATCTTCAGGTGCCCCGAGTGTGAGTGTTCATATCTGCCATGGAGAACTTAAGTCCTACAACACACTGTAACAGACAAAACGCAGCTAAAATAGGAAAGATAAGTTTGTATGCAATGACACAGCACTGAGGAGTTTTGTTGCCTGTCACCTGACTAGACTAACAACTGCAAAACACCTGAAGAAATTTAGGGTGTTTAGTTTGGTTTTATGTTGTTAAATTTAATTATTAGTCTGAATACCATGTCAAATCTTCATATTAATAACAGCTTCCCTGATGGGGAAATCTTATCCACCTGCTGATTTTTTCTCATTCATTCTTCTCTCCTTCATGGATCCAATCCTCTCAGTCTTTATTTTTAAGTATCAAAAGCTTAGACATAAAATCTGTATTGTAAAAAAACCATACAACTTCATTTGTTAAAAGTAAACAGCCACAAGAACAATCACAGTTTTTCTTGAGTCATTGATTAGCAAGGGATACTTGAAAGTTAGTGTACATCTGAGCATCTTGTACAATCTCAGATGTTGACAATGAACAGCCTTATTGTAACCACCTAACACACAAAGCTTATAGCCAAAGCAAACCTATATATCTTCTCAAACTCCTTTGAACTATTTAGAATTGAGCCTTCTCTTACAAAGTACAATCAAAAAGACAACAAGGATTTTTCACAGCAAAAAGAAATCACACCTGGCAATTGAAGTCTAGCAAGGTGTTGCTCACAGCATTAGTGGGTACTGCTTGTGACAATGTTTACTTCTCCCTGCTGAGCCCTGGCACAACCCACCCTTGCTAACTGTCACTCAACATGGTGACAACCTGACAATATGGGCTTCAAAGCACTGCACTGACAGAAGCCTGTTTCTCCCTTCTCAAATTAAATAGAGAAAGGTCAAAAAGTGTCAGCTTTCAGACATCATACAGCTTAGAAATTTTATCACGTAGCCCCCAAGATCTACTTTCTATACTTAGAAATGTAAACATATGTTCTTACCTGACTCCAGGAGCTTGGGCCTTAGGAATACACGCAACAATCTAAAGACAATAATAAATTAAGGTGTTAACATAATCAAGTGAAATTTTATTAAAAATAGGTTTTTTTCAAGAATCTCCCCCTCTCTCTCTAACTTGCCTAGAAGTCAGTTAAGCATAACATCGTAGTTTGTTCTTCCATACAGAAACATAATTAAGAACTGATCTGTGACCACATGCCTTAAATAAAAGGCAGCTGCTCATATGATATGCTCATTAAGTGCTGCATTCCAAATACATACAAAGATGCCAAGGTAATTAACAAGGCACAAAAGCTTTGGGGAGTTAAAGATACAATAGGAGCTGTGTTGAGACTGCTTTTTGCATATATAGGGTAATAGCAAACCTATGAAAATAGATTTAATATCTCTTTACTCCTCAAATATGCCATTGCAGATTACTCCCATTGAAAAAATATAATTTATTTCCTACACTTATCCTAAAAGAGTAGTTTTACTACTTTCATTATATGTTCTTTCTCCTCCCACTCAAGACTTCTCAATCACATCTTATGGAAGGATTCAAACATCTTTGAACGTATGAAGTTTTATCCTATAACAAGTTCTTTTTACATCAGCTATCATCTCCAAACATCCCACCCTGTCTTCCCTAACCACCTCAACCTCTATGCTTTCTTCCTATCCTATATCACAGCCTTAACTTTTTCCAAATATCTATATAGTTACCTCACATGGAACCAATCTCATTCTCATTGTTATTTCACTCAAGGAATTGTGGAAAAAGAATTCAGCTGTGCTGAGATAGATGTCTTCTCACAGGTGCAATCACTTATCCTTTAAAAAGAAAGAGAAGAAGGTTTGCTATCAACAAGTTCATTGAATGCATTTTACAACTTTCTCAGCTTTTATTTCTTGTAATGTACAAAGCTAAACTCCTGGGTTTCTGCCATCTCCTTAGCAGCATGTATATGCTTCCCTATTTTTCTCACACGAAAGCCTGAGATTTAGTAATGCAACTGAAAACTAAGCAAAAAATGTAGGACTAAAATCTCATAGAATAATCATGGTGCTAGCTAGAAAATGTCCTGGGGAAGGCTGGGAGACAATGAGATGTGCAGGCCAACTTCTCTATTTTTGAGGTTTGAAGGAGTACACTTGGACTCTATCCCAGACACAGACATCTCAGATGGCTTCCTAAGATTATGAGGCATGAATGTGGGCCTTGGGGTCCTTTTAAAATCTAGCTGTATTCCAATTGGCCAAGAGCAATAATAAACAACTCTCTTTCTCTAGAATGAGGAAGAGAGCATCACATAGAGATGAAGGAATTTTATAACAGGCCTAAGCTGCTGAATGTCTCTTTTTCCCTTAGGGTGCCTGGTCCTCAAGGCCTTTCAAAGGCTGAAATGCAGTTCTTAGATGCTGACTAAGGTTTTCATCCAGAGAGGAAAAAAGAGAGAAGAAAAACAAAACTGCTGTATAGAGAAATAATAAATTCCAGATATAGATATATTTTTTTCTTCATACAAAGCAAGGGGACTGCAAAAGCATAAGTCTTGTTCTCATTTCTTATCAAAACTTAAAAATTGAGCCTATCCACAGCAATGATAATAGCATTAATAAAGAACACAGTAATGAAAAGGCATGCACTGTTTTAACAAAGACTGAAAACAAAATATCCTCCTGGATTTGAAAAATAAGAAACATGAGGGAAAAGGAAATAAATGAGCGCTTCAGAAGCAACAACAGACACAGGAGATAAGTAATCCTGAAGACCACTGAAATAAGAAAGAACTAAGGAAAAAAAAAAAATACATGGATTTCCAAGTGTAGAAAGACCTGAATGAATCTGCAGAGTGAAACAAAGACAGTGAGGGGATGACCATGAAAACATTTAGCAGCCTTTCAGGAAATATGAAAAGCTCAGTGCTTTCAGACACAAATTTTCAGTGCCTGTCCACGGGTTTATTGCTGTGATCTGCCAGGGCTCTGGCTGTCTTGGCTTCTTCCCACAGAGACCAGGCAGAACCAAAAGCTGTCAGCATTGCATGACAGCTGCATGCAGCAGAGGACAGGGGGCATAGGTTGGTGTTGTCAAACTGCTGGATGCAGTAGGATCCGGGCAGCTAGACTTGTCCAACACTGACCTCACAGGCTGAAGATATTCATGCATTAATGCGCTGTGTTGCAATTGAAGACACAAACCTCTGGAATAACAACTCCTTGTCCCAGTTTTCTTAACCAAAAAATGATGCCTGACTTGACTAATACCCTGAGATAGCTGCTAGGAGTAGCACTGACATTATTCCCTTTCAGCCACACTGCATACTTCTTCATAGTCACCACTAGAGTGATTCTTACCTCAAGGACTTATTCGCTGCATTATATATGAGGAATTTACTCTGCCAGAGAATGTACTCCCCTGTGTCAACCACCTTTTGTTCCCAGCGGCCTCATTAAAAAAAAGAAATATTAACTTAAAGCAAGCACATTAAAAAATGGAAACACAAAGAAAATAGCTGAATAATTCAAACTGCTCCTCAGTCATCATGCTCATTATAATAAATATATAATCCTGACTTCATTTGCATTTTTGAAGATGCATTTGATGATTTCCTTTTCCACAACAGTTCCCAGATAAAGCAGACAATTAGCTGTACCAGAATAGTTATCCAAACTTTTCTGAATGCTCCTTTTCCAATCTCCTAAAAACCTCACCTCACGGCCTGGGAATCAAATTGCAGATTGCAAACTCCGATTCATCAGAGTTTTTTTGTTTTGGTTTTTTTTCAAGGGGATTTGTTTTCCCTTATAGAAAGGAAGTAGGCACTGAAATACTCAATACATTTTCCCAAAGCAGTTAAAATTCACTTATAATTTTTTGTCTCTTTCAAACTACAACCAAGTCAATAATCTAGATGAGTGAAATCTCAGAAAAATATTACAGTGGCTCAGCCCTCTCACACTGCTTTACGTTCTCATCACTGTGGTCATTCACTTTCCAGCATCCTCCCACTCAGGAGATACACCAGCAGATATTTAAAAGCAATCAGAAAAAGTCTCATAATAAAACTGTTGATTGCAAAAGAAATGCAGTGTTCTGGATGAGGTGAGTCTAAGATATTTCTGGAGCTTTGGGTCACTTCCTCCACTGAACTGCTTTGCCTCTTGCAATATGTAAAATACGACTAAGTTTTCATGAGGTGACTACTCCTATAGTAACAAGAGTCCCATTTCCTGTTATGATCCCATGCCTCATCTTTGCATTGACAGAAAAATTTCATTTCTCATTTCTCTATGTCATTCACTTTCATGAACACAGAGATCCCACCATATAAATGTGACAGATTCTTTCCCGTTCTGTCAGAATATCCAGTGCTGGTGATTTAGTGGTTGGAAACAGCTCTGAAACCTCTATGCACATCTTTTTGGTAGGCTGGAAAAATATCTGTGAGGAGACTCGCAAGGATAAATCAAAGTGTGAGAGACTTTACTAAAGTAGAACTATTTTTATAGCATTTAGATGATACCGCAACACCTAACCAGAGTTTAAATGATTGAACAGGTGATGAATCCCCCAGAGGAAAAAGCCATTAGGCAGTTTTAAATCCATAAAATAACAGCATTGTGTGCTATAAAGAGCAACAAAATGTCCCTTTCTTTCTTTTCTAATGCAATCTTCATCAGATTACTCCTATACAGTCTTCCCAAGGCATTTTATAAACACATCCCAAACATCTCCCTTCTTGATTTTCAATATGATCTACAAATTAGCATTCGAGGGGAAACGCTGCACAATTTTCATCCACATGAGGATCTCAACCTATCAAGGGTATATAGAATGTATTTATTGGCACCTGGATTTGATATATCTCCCCTCCCAACCTGCTCTTCAAGCAGATTTAATTTCACAAATCCAGTGAAATCCTTTTCTCACAAGTCATGTTTCCATTCAAAAAACAAACAAAAACAATGAAACAGGACTGTTTAGGAAATGCATTCGCAGAGGCTGTATGGACAAGAAACTCCACCACAAGTTTTCTGTCCTTTCAGCAGAGTGTCTGAGTCAACAAACTTATTAGATCTCAGCTGTGTCCTCTGAAACTGTCCAACTTTGTTTAACTAATTAAATAACCACTGGAGCAGTAACCTGACTTTCCTCTCTCACGCATGACTTCCTTAACCTCTTTCTTGTCTGATGAATGTTTAATTACTGAGGTAAAGCAAAACATTTGCAAGGGAAGAGATGAAGAAAGCTTGCTCACAGCATGCTTGATAGCCTAGTTATTCAGGCAGTCTGATGAGCCAATGGGTAAGATAGGGTTAAGCAAATCTTCTGGAACTCAAATCTTCTAAACGCAAACCTCACGAACATTAGGAACCCATTCTCCAAAGGATGCAGTCCAGTTAGCTCACATTTTTTAAACTTACTTAAAAATCTAAGCAAATAAGTTTCACTTTCATTATCACCTTTCATACATGCTATGCCTTTGGGATGTCACCCAGTATTTTTAACTCCAAGCTCAGCAACTGAATTTTAAAAGTTAGGTGACTGACCACTTCAAGTCACTATGAAAACTGGCAAATCTTCCTCCATGAGAATTTTTTCATAGCATGCCTGGTATACAGTTACCTGTACAAAAACTTCTTTCATCAAATAACATATATCCAGTAGAACAGCTAATGAATAAAGATATAATCTGGATAGATTTATAACCTGTGTGGAAAATACAGTACTGCCTAGAAAGAAATATTGATTTAAGATAAAAAAAAAAGCTTTTGTTTTCTTCCCACTGACTGCAGGGGTCTGGGGCTATACCCTTTCACTACCAGGACTCCTAGAACAAATTCAGGCCCTGAATCAAAAGTCCACTCAAAATGAGGAAATCAAACAGCAGCCCTCATTTTTAAATAATAACTAGGATCCTATAGGATTGCAGTGTTTTTTACATCCTCTTACCACAATATATCTTCCTAAATCCATTCAGGTTTCAGAACCATACATACTGGATCTTCCTTGTCAAAAGAGTAAAAAGAGAAGTTTCCTTGTCTGCAGCCTACCAGGCAGATGACCCCTGAAGAAGCATATTACCACTTCTATGCTTCAAATTCTGCTTCTCTCATAGCAACCACTTCCTCTCTCTTCTCTGTAAAATAACCAGCTACCTGCAATTTAAATAGGGCAGTGAGAACTGCTCCAAGACTTGACTACTTCAAGCAAACAAGGAAAACTTCTCTTAGCTCCCAGCTAAGGCTCCCGCTTCCTGGCTCGAGGGTTTTTCTTGTGGTTTTTTTTTTTTTTTTTTTTTTTTTTCTCAGACTACTGCTTTCCAGCAGTTTATCTCCTGTATGAATTCTCTGTGAGTCCTTCGACGTCTGGGAGGTGAGCTAAGTTTTCATTTTCTTGTAAGTCTCAGAAGTGTGCTATAAAATAATGCAGGTCAAGGAGCAAAAAGCGTGCCTATTCTGCACCTGAATTTGAGAAGCAAAGGCTGCTATAACCTAAACTGCCTGTCACAAATGGAAGTTGTCACAGATCATTCTAAAGGAAAGAAAAACTCTATACCACATCAGTAGTCTCCTTGTCTGTTATCACAGTTGTCAACCAGAAGGAAAAGGGCCTAGCAGAAAGGTGACAGCAAAATAATGATGCTGTTAATAACTTGTTGGATTAGGAACAATCTTTCCAATGGAGAGAGAAATCTATTGCTGGCTCTAATTATTGTAGGGTTTATAGGCAATATCATCTTTCCTCTAAAAAATAATGGGCTGCAGTTTTGTCACTCACTGTTCTTTTGGGATTCCATTAGCAAAACAGTGAAACAGACAGGTTGACTTAAATAATGAAGACAGGATTATTCAGATACATAGAGTAATGCATGTGATTAAGAATTCTGCTAAAATGATTTAAATTATCTTTTTGTTATTCTTTAACGTTGCTAATATTAATGTATTCCACTATTTTCTGTTGCTTCCTCTTAATTTTCTGTTGGTAATAATTCTTCACCCCTGAGTTGCTAATGTGTCCATTGTAGTGAAATAACACTAATAAATACATTCACCTGGACATTCTTTCTTTACCTGGTGAAGGAGATGATAGCCTGTACAAGTAAAGCAGATTCTCTCCCCAGTGAAATATTCCATTTCAGTTTAGTGTATTTTTAACCCCATTTGTACAAGCCAAGCTCTAGGGAATGATTTGAGTGTACTTGACTGTTTCTTCCCCCGTGTTCTGTGATCCAGAGCTAAAGCAGTAGGGACAAAGATGCCAGCACTGCCATCTTTTCTGATGCCCACTCCAAAAATATGAGAATGAAAATGAAAATCTCCTGGGGGAAGATGTTTAATGGGGCAATGAGCTAAGTGAATATCTGACATTCAGAACGTTCTCATTTTCTGAATGAGAAACATTTTCAATTCTCATGAGAAGAGTACGGCTATCCCTTTCAATCATGTCTATATCCATGTCTGTCCATATGCTACAGTTTCTGTAGCAGAAAATATCAGAACACGACAGGCAAAAATACAGTTTTATAATGAGGAAAAACAACTTTTTCTCATTCACATATCAGTGTGTGGAGACACTGGCCTGTTTACACATACACAAGGAGTGTAGTGTACTCTAGGCTTAAAATCTTTGGCAGCTTCTATTGGATGATCATTCTTTCCCTAGTTCAGTGAGATGAAGTGCAGACAGTAATAGACTGCACCACACACAGGTACTACAGAGTGAAGCAGTATGTGTAATCAGGATGTCTGCAAGTGTACCACAAGCAGCGTTTTTGCTAGGAAGGAAATTCTAACTTTTTTACTCATCTGTTAAAAATTCCCAATGATTTCAGCTTTACTTAGAGCTTCTGATTATATTTTCTATCTAAGTTTCAAAAGTAGTTTTATTAATTTTCTTATCATTAATTTACTCTGGCTTTCGTGTTTCTCTACTGTTTTCAAGATAAAAATGTTAACTAAAATAAATGAGTTTAATACCCTTGCTGCAATCTAATAAGCAACTGGAATAAATCTTCATCAATTTTGCCTTTTTCTTTTTAAAATTTTGAAACTCCATCAAGAAATAATACAGAAAGAACTAAAATTAAATAAAAGGAAATTAGAAAGTATGGTTAATTTCTGTTGCTGTTGTTTTTATCTTTTGGATGTTTGTTTTGAGATTTTGTTGTTATTTTCTTCCAGGTCTTAATCTTTGCTTTGTAGGCAAATAGCTATATGAAAGTGTTAGAAGTGGCCTTTTGACAGCTAAATAGGATAGAAGCAAAATTTCCATTTTATTCAAAGCCTCCTTCACAAACCATGCAATTTTCCTTATCCACCCAGTTTAAATTCAAGGCTTCTGCAGTGATATCACACTCAGTCAAATGCGACAGGTTATTTCTATTAAAGTTTGGGGCTGAATGGAGACTAACTAGAATGTCGATGCTATTGTTGTATTTCATTCCAGTGACAGAATGTAGAAGCTTGGATGAATTTAAGATGATAAAATTTATAACATTGCTGGAACTGAAAAACTCTTTGTTGATATGGTTCAATTCATTTAAATAAATAATATTTCTGCTGATGAATTTAAGTGATATTTTCTCTCTAATTGCTTTTAATTATTTTTGGTGGCATGGCCTTAATTATTGGGCAGTGTAACCATTTGTCATTTAAAGGATTTTGCAGTACCATATAACCTAAGCCATGTGTTGTATGATCAACGCTATTTACTTACCATTTTCTGTTATCTTACTAAAGAAAAACACAATTTATCGTTTAAACTCACAGAGAAAAAATTGTGTAGTCAACAGCTCCCTAGCATCAATTACACTTTAGAACTTGTTTTGTTTAACCTAATGTAGCAGAAGCTCATTCATTGTTTTTCTGTTTCTTTCCCTTCAATGGATATTCTCTGGTAGGATCAGGATGTTACTAGAGGTCAGATGAAAAAATAGCAATTACTGCAGGTCAACAGCAATTACTGGAGAAAGACTTGTGTGAAGAAATGGGTATTTCAGTGGGATGGTGTAGGGTTATCCTCTAAAAAAACGCATTTTCTGCAATGAGAGTATGACATCAAAATGTAAAGATGTAGCACTATAAAACAAGATGTGATTTTTTAAAATCCAAATACTACTTAATTTCTCATGTGCTGTTTAGGTTTCCCATATTGGCAGCTAACAAATTACAGTTTAAGTAACTCACAATTCAACTTTATTTGGAAAATTTTTTATAATACATATAACATATTTCTGACAGCTGAAGTTTGCTAGCACACAGAAGACAAGCTAAAACTCATGAAACTGATGTCATGTGTGAGGCTTTTCATAAGCTGCCTTCATATCTCAGGTTTAGGTTGATGTTGCAATGCAGCTTGAAAAATTGAGTCAGATTTCTTGATTCTTTCTACATTGATCTCTGCCTCTGGATCAATCATTTACATCAATTTCCTCACTGTACAACCTTCATTGCATTCCATTCATCCATGTGACATGTTTTGTGGTGTTAGTGTTATCAATTGCACCAGTCTTCTGTCTCTGGAAATTTACATGTTATTACAAAATTAACTGCAAATTATCAGCTTTGTAAAGCAGAGCAAAAAATTTGTATCTATACCAATACAGTCATAGTGTCTGCACATGAATTTGAACAGCCAAGTTAACCCATGCACACTGACTACTCAGCTAAGACTGTTCATAAACAAACTCACTGTTTTCTGTATATTTTCCAAGAGAGTATTCTTGGATCTTGGTCATTTAGTGAATGATGTGTTCCAGTGTGAATTTTGGTGCACTGTGGGTTTATTTTATTTTTCTTACCACTGACTTCTGCCCATTTTTGCTGATTTATACAGCGCACTGCTAGAAAATGAACTGCAAATGATAAAATGGAATAGACAAACTGGAACTTGTCTTCGGGGAATCTCCCAGCATTTGAGCTTAATATTTGCTATTCATGAGTATTTTTTTCCAGCTATGCTCTACTGCCCAGTGTTCCCAGAAAGTAAATCAGGCACCATTTAAACATGAGGAAGGTGAAAATTTTCATAATTTCCCTATCTTATCATAGAATCACCAAGCGTAGGAAAGGCCTTCAAGATCAGGTAGTTCAACTGCTCACCTACCACCAATATTTCTCCAATAAACCATATACAACATCTACCTTTTTCTTAAACACCTCCTGGCACAGTGACTACCACTTCCCTGGGCAGCCCATCCCAGTGCCTCACCACGCTTACAGAAAAGAAATGTTTCCTAATCTCTAGCCTGAACCTTGACTGGCACAACTTGAAGCCATTCCCTCTCGTCCTACTGCTGCTACCTGAGAGAAGAGGCCAATCCCCACATCTCTACAACCCCCTTTCAGGTAATTGTAGAGAACTATATAAGGCCTCCCCCGAGCCTCCTCTTCTAATGGATTTCATTTTCCCTGTTATTTAGTTGTCTTAAAGAAGTTCTATATCATAAATCTAGGTCTATGAACAACTATCAAACTTTCAACACAGTAGTTATCCAGTAAAATCTCTAAACTTCTCTCCACCAGATGGAGAGAATGATAAGACACAGAGCTGCATAACCAAGGAAAAAAAAATATACTATACTGCCCAGCCCAAGCATCCTTAAGCACCCAAAATTAGCAGTGTAATTGGCATTTGACTACTTACTGCCTTCTGCTTTTGGTCTGAGGACAGCTGTTCTTCTGTTCTCATATATTTGCAGTTATTCGAGGAGTTCAGTTAATATTGCTTCTGAAATGGGTCAACCAAAAGATTTTCTTTAACAAAATCACCTCTATATCTAATTTATTTGCTAGAGTCCATCTCAAACTTTAGGAATACAAAAGTCATTCTCAAAGAACAATTATGAACAACACCTGTGAAATGCACCAGTGTCTCTAGGGCAAGTTTGAGTGTAAAGTGTATGAGTTTAGTGGTTTTCTCTTTAGCATTTTCAGCAAGGTAGATGTCTATACTTCTGACCAAATGTGTCTCTCTCTAGTGTTATGAGGTGTTAGAAGTTTTTACAAATGAGATTCTTGTATTAATTATCTAGTAGGATTTTAGATGCTTTCAGACATCCAGCATGGCATTTAACTTCACCTACAATAGGACAGGGAAATGTAGAGAAGGATGCACACCTGAGATTTTTTAGTGACCTTCAGTGTGTCAGTTACATCCTCATCTTTTTACGTTTTGGTGGTTCCATACACCATATCAGTGAGTCCCCAGAGACAAACTGCAAATATGGCTGGTTTCAAACAGGCAATCCAATCGATTTCCCCTGTACTGGAATTTTCCAACCTAATTTTATATCCCTTGGAACACAGCTATCTGTCTAGGTGTATTGACAAGACTGGATGTACACAGGTCATTTAAAAGATAAAGGTCACATACATTCCATGCCTGCAGACTGCATTTATTAAGATCACCCTCCTGACTTTCAACATGATCAGTGTCACCTGGACTAATGTCGGAGTAAATGAAATGTGGCGGAACAAGAAACTGTTGCCAAGTATGTAGATATACACATATCAGCAATACACAGGGAAGTTCAGTCTTATTAGTCCCTGAAAAAGCACACTCTTCCTTAAAGACAGCAAAAAGAATAGTCTTTGCAGGAGACTGCCCAGCCTGGTGATTTTGTAGTGCTTTTAATCAAATGGAGAATAAAAAGGAAATTGCTGACCTGAGGTTTATGGAATAGTATTTATATAGAAGGAACAAGTTCTCAACAAGGGCATGTTTACTGCTGTTTAATATTCACATTTCAGGAACACAAAAATCCAAATTGACAGGGAATCCCCAGTGAGAACTATTGTACCAGTGTCCATTACTGTTATTTTTGGAAATTGGTCTGGATTAATACTGACTTTCATACAGTTGCTTGGAATCTGCATGTCTGACTGAAGGTCTGAGCAGCTCCCTGTAGGAAATGAGTGGCTCCAGTGGAATTGCTTTTCTGATTACAAGATATTACACTGGCTGCGAGACCTGTATTAAATAGCTCTTGCTATAGTATTAAACAGCCATTGCTAGCACTACAGCACAGGTTTCTTTGCACCTCTTTTTCAGCATTAGATGTGGGTCAATAGGAGAGTTTGGCAAAACCGTACTCACGAGAGAACTGTTCATGAGTAAACATTCCGGGAAATATTTTTGTCAACATTTATTCAACTCCACTATAAATGAATAAATCTATTCGTATCTTATGTTTATTCAAAATTTGAAGATTATAGTATTATCCTCCATGATCTTGAGGAGATATATGTCGGGTCTATCTTGCAAATTGGTCATGACCCCTAAACAAGCACAAAACCCCTTTTGCTGTTTAAGCTGCACTGAAAAATAAAGCTTGAGGGGCTGCTAACTAGGTCTTCTTGCACTAAGAAAACGTATAAGCCAGCTTTTAATTTGTTCTAGCCAAGTATGCACCATTTTCACACTTCTATATCCGGAGTTCCATTAAATCTATTTCACTCTATAGCATTCAGTGCACAGCAGAGACATTTTCTTGCTTTGAGCTCTCATTCTCCCAGACTATTCTGTGAGTTTACATTTCCCATGATTCACCACTATTTTCTTTGCTGCTTGCTTACCATATGTACTATGAGTACCCTGCCATAACAAACAACACAGAAGAAAAGATCTGGATGGGAAGTCCTGGCATAAAGATGAAAGGAAAATGCAACATACTCAAACTTTAAGTTCTACAAAGTACCATCTCAGTTCTCTAAGACTAATGCTTTCAAGAAAACAGGCACTTCCAAGAGAAAAAGAAAAAAAACATCTTTAGCTTTTAAATGCT
Source organism: Perdix hodgsoniae (assembly GCA_035772895.1). Lineage (NCBI taxonomy): Eukaryota > Metazoa > Chordata > Aves > Galliformes > Phasianidae > Perdix > Perdix hodgsoniae. The sequence continues at coordinate 4,307,740 of JAPSGF010000050.1, forward strand.
TTAAAAAAATCTTCCAGAGGAAACTTTCCAGCAAAACTTCCTTCACTTCTGAAAAGAAAATACTATTTGCTCATACATTCCAAGCACGGAGTGCTGAAGAGGAGACCTCCCAGAGAGAATAAACACATGCCAGTGCAGAAAACTATGCCAGGAAGGATTTGATTTGTTAGTGAGGCTTCTTCAGATTGCAGGTTTCACAGTACCCATTCTGATGCACTTTCTCACTGAGAGTTTTGTCGAATGCATGCTACAAAAAGGAGCTTTAAGTGCACTTCTTAAAAATAAGATTCTCTGTGGTCTTGGTAAAGCTTATTCTTTGAAGAACATGCCACCAAAGGGTTAGCATTAGGTTCTGTTCTCATGGATAGCCAAGACTCAGAGAACCTCACACTTCACCATCTCTAAGCTGTAACTGCACATTCCTTATGGGGACAAAGGCTCACCTCAAGTTCCTACATGCAGTGCCAGAAGACATTATCTGCTCAGAAATGAGCTGAGAACAGAACACTGGTTCTTCTGTTTTCATTGCATATTTTATCATTTCAATAATATTGTTATTGAATGAGAGTGCAAAATGTTGCACCCAAGAAAATTCAGAGAAGAAAATTAGATTGGCAGTTTGTTGGGAGTTAACTAGCCCTATCTCTTGTCCTGTGGCAGGATGGGCTAATCTTAAACGATACCTGGCAAGGGCTGGTGACAAAGATGGACAAAACTCCCATGAGTCAATCTCCTTTCTACTACAAAGTTCATTTCCAGCTATTAAAACCAAATTTCTTTTCTGAAATTTAAACTCAGAGTCTGTATCTTTGATAAAGAAAGGTAGAGAACAAATTATTTCTTCCATTCTGGCAGCTGTTTCTTGTTGCATGTTTGAAGACTCCTCTTATGCCTTCACTCTTCTGCAATACAGATAAGATAGAGCATAAATACATTTGCCCTTTCACAGTGTATTGCAGTGGCTATTGAAATCCAGGAATCAATTACACAGATTACAAGGGACTTGAATGACAGCATAACAGGATATAATACCCAGCTTGTGTATGAATGAACAATATGTGAATACTTATTTAACATCAGTACTTGCCTATGGTGATGGCTTTATCTAATTAATTACTTTATGAAGTGCCTGATTATGATAGCAGTGAATGTCTTTCCTGCCCACTCTTATCATTTGCTTAAAACTGTTCTGTTTGGTTGAGATATACATGCTTATGAAAGCTCATTTATATACTAGGTAGCAAACAGTGGCTTCTCAGTCCTATTTTTTCTTCCTTTTTTTTTCCCAGAACCTGTTATCTGACGATCACAGCTACTAAATAAAGACTCTTAATACCTCTAGCAGATCAGATTATTCAGAAGTCAAACGAGGAAAAAAAAAAAAAAGCCTTTCTTCATTTCTCCATTTTTAAGATCTTTCTCATATTTTCTCTACTTGTGCCAAACTCTCAAGATGTAATTGGAAATTTTGGATACACTCCTTCAAAAACAGTCTCTGAACAAATTACCAAGTACAGTTCTGTGAAAGAAAAGCAGGCAAGCTGATATTCAAGTATTTGGCCCTTTTTTTTTTTTTTTTTTTTGCCAATCACTGCTTCAGAACATTTTTAGGAACTGAATTATCTTACTTCTTGATTGTTTCTCAAGTCCAACTCTTTCTGGGGCATTCCTGATTTCACTGGCCATTGAAATTGATTGTTTTCATACAATTCCACGCAAAGTTTCATTTTAGATATATTCACATTTGGAAGATATCTTGATCTCTGCCAAATTCATCCTTGTATCTGTTTTGTGAATCATTATTTCTTTAGGATTCCCTTTAATCATGTGTGTATGCCATTCTACATCTTTAAAATGTAAAGGCCAAAAGTGCAATGAAGAAACAAAGCTTAAAAAAAATAAAATAAAATAAAATACCCCCCCATAGAAGATCTAGAAGGTGAATAAAGAAAAATTTTGCTTGTCTACAATAAAGTATGTTATTCATATGTCATTTCCCAGTCTCTTTATTCATGAAGTAACAAATTGCTCATGTGTGAGCTGTGTTACAGACTATTTATCCATAAACACAGATAATAGATTCAGCTGAGGTCTGAGAAAACCATGTTGTCCTTATATATTGAGCCTGTGAGATCTCTTACAGTGCACAGTAGTGTGATCAGAGCTGCTGAGAGCAGCATGGGCACACATAAGCTTAATGACTCAATTTACTGCTACTGTCCTGACAGAGTAGTGAAAGTGAGACATTGTGGACCTTTATACAGATGATGCTTTTACTGAGTCAGAATCAGAAGACAGAAGACTTCAGTCCACACTTGTGTCCTTGTCTGACATCTAGGGGTTTCACAGCAGAAGATCATGGCCCATTACTGAAGAAAAAACAAACAAACAAACAAACCACCCATGCTTGTACTTTGACTCAGAAGCAACAGCCAAGACCACCTAAATAAGCTTGTTTTGGGGGCCTGAACATAAATAGAGACTTGAGAACAGCAATTATCTATAGAAAGTCTACATTAGGGCTAAAACAGCCAGAAGACTGTATAAGTTCATTACTCCAAAAACCAATTAGCATTACTTTCATTTATCATCTTTTCTGGACACCGTGTGGATACAAGAAAAATCTTCCCATGCCAAATCCGCAAGGAAGCAAATGCAGCAAATATGTGTAGAGAAGCAGCAGAGAGCTGACAGTAGTACCTGAAGTCTGTGTAAATTCAGTGTAGAATTATCTTTTTCAGGCTGTGAATTACATACCAAGGCATTGGTTCATAACCCTGAGGCCAAACTGATGTTTGCTTCTGAAGATAGCATTCCTTGGATGACAAAGGAGTAGGACTGCTCTGGGTGTCTCTGTCCACCACAAATGGCAGAATATTAACTGGCTGATTTAAGCAGAATAAACAGTAGTATATGAACGCCAAATAGAGTGAGCAAGGGTCATTATCCTTCTACTGCTGGACAAAAATTGCAGGGGAAGACTCTCAGATATCTTATATAACCTTATATAGCTACTATGATGAGATTTCTCCTCTCCTTGCAAACGTTATACAGAACAGACAAAAATGCCACTTTTTTGCTATTATTTTTCAAATTCCAATGAATGGCAAGACTGAGTAGGGAAGAATAATTAAATGCTGTAGTAATTAGGCTGATTAATACTGGGATCATATCTGACATTTGTAATGTGAACTGAAGGACAAACCACAACATGGATATATGTGATTATGACATTTCTTAAAGTGCATTCAGAGATTGAAATCAGTAGATAAATGTGAGTCATTACACACTTGTCTTTTTGCTTTCTGTTTTTAAGAACCTTTTTTGCAGTGACTTGAAAAAAAAAAGTAAAAGGGATGACGTTTGCAAGCTTTTATGAAAAATCCTTTTTTTTTTTCCCAGCTGCTTTAACATCTAAGCAAATAGCATCTGAAGAGACAAACTAAAACATTATTGTCTGTTGAATTCAAAACAATACCCATAGCCATGAATACATTCCTCTGCTTGTTGCAAGGTAGACGCATTATCAACTTGCAATGTTCAGCCCTTGAGACCAGCTGTCTGTGACCCAAGACTGAGTTTGATTCAGTACACCTGCATGACCTTGGGTAAGATTCACTGAGAAAATTGTTGTTGAGGTGTGAAAAAGTCCATGAACTCAAGTGATGTGAAATAAGAAAAGCAAAAACACAGACAGAATTGTAATTGTTGAGATAGCGATAGAAGTTTAAGGGTTCAAGAGAAAAAATATTCACAAGAAAAGCTGAAAATCCCACAGGGGAAAATAAGAAGGGATAAGAAAAGAATTAAAAGGGGCACAAGCAGTGAACAAATGGCCCACTCTCCTAGCAGTGATGGAGATCTGCCTTTCTCCACCAGCATGATGAGTGCCTGCCAGCACAGGGGACTCAACAGAGGCAATGATCTTTTAATGCTTAGACTCACAGCCCATTAGTCCTACCCACCTTCTATGAACACAGCAGATGATATTGGTAATATCTTGATTCCAGAGACTCCTTGTTCATGGGGAAAGGCATCCAAACAAAAGCAATGGAGGGATGGGGAGGGTTATGGTCTTTGTCATGCTTTGCTATCCTAGAAGCTTAGTCAAACACTGCTAGCTGTAGTTCAAGAACAGAATGAGCACTGAAGGATGCTTCCTTCCCAGACAGCATCCAGTCACAATGTTCATGAGGAGAGGCTCTGACTCCCGAGACTTCTGCATTTTAACAGAGGCCCAATTAATATTTCCATTCACATAACAGTGATATGAATTCACTCCAGCTAGGAAGTGGCCCTGTTAGCAGGCTTAAGCTGAAGAGTAGGCACTGATTTCCACCTTTATCTTAAAAAAGGCAAAGAGTAAGTGAACATTACATCTCTAAGGAGAACAACACTGGTAGGAGACGTGCTTCATACAGACACAGTAAACATTTGGACACTTTTCCTCATACAAATAGGCCTTGCACACTTTCCTTAGCTGCCATTAAAAGAACAACTGCAGGAACATTGTGGTTTAACATAGTGAAAGGTGCCCGTTGACAATGCCCTGTGAAAGCATCTGAAGATGGAGTAAATTTTGGCTGTTTGGTTTTCTTCTCCTTAGAGATCTAGCACAGGCATTTGAATGAAATTGTTTTTTAGTAGTTGTTAATTCCAAAGACTGTTAAAGTAAACATGTTTTTCTACACAAATTGCTGGATCTTTCTGAAATAGTGGAAAGAAATAGAAGAACTCTCTTTTTGCCACGGAAAACAATTGGAAATATTATGTTTATTGTGAAAGTCACGTTGTAGTTGTGATTACATAGATGTAAGCAAGGAAAACTTTGATGGTAAATTAACATAGATTGTTAGCAAGGAATAGTACTTAATTATTATTTTGGTCAATTTTGTTTTTGAAGCTGGGTCTAGTGTAGATGAAGGATCAGGATGCAGTTATAGCTCTGGAAATCTAGAATAATGCAAATAAAGGATTGCAGGAAGGAACATTTCTTTTTTCTGCTTCTACAGTTCTGAGCATAAACAAACCTTCTAATCCGTTTGTTTCCCCTTATAATTGCCAAGTAAAATGACAAGTTTCAAATATTACCAGGGGACTGTTATGCCTTCTCCTAACCTTGAAATTGGTCTTCTATTTTTCAAATATAATCTTTCAATGTACCTGTCACTGCAGTGTTAAGAACAGTTAAGAAGTTTCAATTTGGAACATTTGTCATTCAAATGTGAGCAGTCTTTCCCAATATTTATTTTCATACTTTTCATCCAAAAATATTTGATGTTTTTTGCTACTGACAGGTCTATCAGTTCTGTATTTGACACACATATATCATCCCCCATACTGCTAAGCATACAAATAGTAGAGAATAGATCCATGAAGGCCATCAGTCAATCATATTGTTCATCTTTTGCTCACCATAGATCAAGTAGATCTTAATTATTCCAAGAGTGTTTGTCCAGCCTGCTCTTTAAAGGCTTTTATGATGATAAAGTTTCTGCAGCATCCCCTGGCAATCTATTTCAGTACTTAATTATCCTTTCTTTTGGAAAGTGTTTCTTTTTAATGTCTAAGTTAAATTTCCCTTGCCACTATTAAAAAGGCCATTACTTTTTGTACTATCCACAGTGGACACAAAGGAAAGACACTTTCAATGGACACTTCTTTTTTGCAACAACTTTTTATGTGTTTAGAGATTGCTACCATGTTCCTTATCAGTTCTTCTTAGTTTTTAAATCAAACAATCCAAATGACTGTAGTCACTGTAGTGCATTTATCAAACAGACGGTTTCAGACCTATCTTACAGGTCATACTTCCAGAGACTTACAACATCTTCATTGTACTCTGGATATTTTTAAAAAGGTACAGTAGCATTGTCTGCATGCAGTTAGTGTCTTAACATCTGTTGTATCACACAAACAATGTTGTCAGGAGTTAGACAGCTGTAAAATTAGATATTCTGAACTTGTATATTTCTTTCTCAATTTACTGTTAGTCTTTCTTTATAGCAGATCTACTCTGTGTGAGTATTCTGGAGCTGCATAAAACAGACATGCTTCTGAGTGTTCATTTACGTCAGCCCAGGATCTCCTTTTACCACTCCCACTTAAGCCATCCAGATGTCCACCAAATGTTCATTTCTTTACTGGTCCTGCTGCTTTAAGCAAGAATATTTTGGTTTCAAATTGTTGGTCATGTGCAAAGTCAGTGCTTGAAGTTCCAGACCCTACTCACATAATTTAAGTCTGTCATATAACCACCTCCTAGCATTTCTGAACATTATCTAAAATTTGGATCAATCCCTAGTGTAGCCATGTAAGTTAATTTAAATAACATTCATTAACCTATCTCATCCAACAGGGGCTATCAGTGATCTTGTTCTCAGGTTCAGCTGTTTCCTTTGCAAATCCTATGAAACCTTCTGTGAGGACATTTGCACCTACTACTTCACAGATGTTCTGATTGCTGCAAAGGCCCTTACGTGAGCTTCTGGTCTAACCTCTGCCTTGAAGGAGAACTGCCATCAGTCTGATCTGATCATTCATGCCTGCACAGATGTTATTCACCAGTGATGTAAACCCAATGAGAGCCCTGATTTAATAATCTAATGAAACATATGGTTGATGCCACTCTGCAAAAATTCAAAAAAGCTGCTCAGGTACTTAAATTCAAACTCATTAATAAAATTGTACATGGAAAAAAAAAGGCAGAAATTAAACTAAAGTTGAGGCTAAAATGGCAGAATCATCTGCAGAGGACAAACAAACTTTCTTTGAGTGAATGCTGCAAAAATTGAAATAAGGCAGTTGATGTGTTCTGTGATTAACTGCATTAATCTGTGTACAGGAATCTTTCTGTTGGTTTCCTGGTATATTGATGCTCACACTGAGAAAAATCCAGTCCTAAGGAACCTGGGAGATCAGGTCGCATGAGGAAAGGTGGCCATTCCAAGTGTGAGTCATCAGTTCCACTCCAAATATTAGTCACTAGCCACAGAAGCCAAGTCCAATCTCAAATTTGCATGAACCTCAATCCTCATGAACCACCTGTGAAGTCTGCTATGGCAGGCATTGATTGGTGATTATAGGAAAGATTATCTGAAGAATGAAGAAATGACTGTGATGTGTATAGATGTGAATAATATGCATTTGTGGTAGATGTTCCCAATCCAGCAAGCTAGACCTCACTATAGCTTAGTCTCCTGGGTCCTGGAAGGCCCAATATCTACTCCTTTAGGATAGAGCTCATGTTCATGTTATTAATTTGGGTTCAAAATCCAGAAGAGTGAACAAATAGGTAAAAATTGTAAAATGATGGTTGGTTTGAAATGTATAAGCCATCACTCCTGAAGCCACACTCTTCCTGTGTCTGTATTTCATTCCCTAATTAGATTCAGCAACCTTCCACACAGATCCTTACATGCCCAAATACCAGCCCTTTCCACATGCTTTGCCTGGACTGAGGGATATCAACCTTCTAGTGTTTGGTGCTTTCTTCCAGTAACCCTCCAGCTTGCATTTAGAAACTAAAGTCTGAGACTTCCAGAAGTCTGCGGCCCTCCTACAGTCAGTGAGAAGAGGCACTTGGGCAAACCATATAGTCAGTGGAAGCAGGTCTGACTTCAATCAAAGCTGGATATAGGCATATTTTGTATATCTCTTATGAAATATAAGCAGCTGAAACATTATTCAACAAGTTCCAGATAAGACAGTAACTAAAGATGGAAAAAAATATTCTTTTTTAAATGAAGTCATTTTGCAATATTAAATTTAAACATACTATTTAGAAATGTATCAGAAGGAGAATTTGGAAAGCATATTCAAATAGTTCATTTTTGCATTCCTTTTCTCCCATTGATCATCATGATTTTACATCAATAAATGCACTGTAAGGTAAATTTTAGTTTTGATGGAATGGTGTTCTACTTCAGAAACAGCATTTGAAACAGTTTGAAATACAGTATCTGTGCTTTGTAAACACAATATAATGATTCTGTGAATTCTGTACAAGAGTCAATCAAATTATTGAACAAATAATAAAAGCCTTGGAAATAAAAAAAATATTTTTTAAAAATGAAAATTGTCTTTTTTCTCTTCCTTTTATCACCAGCTTTAATTACCTTCTGCTTTGGCTGAGGACTAGGAAAGCATCTGCATGCTTAAAATGAATATGTATTCATATCTAGCTGACTCATGCTCCTTCAGAGAAGCTTTATTCTTTACTTTTTCCCATCTATTTCAGTAATGAAAGGAATAAGAAGGTTGAATCCATACAATGGCTTTTAAAAATTGTTATTTTTAATTATTATTACTTCACATTTGTCCTATTCTGCACCTGATGTTAATTCTTTATATTAAGAACTCGGAGAAAAAGAAAGAAAACACAAAAACTCTGAAGTATTTTCCTACATGGCATGACATTCCTCACAGTTCTACACACTGCTACTGAGGCCTTTTCTACTCATAAATTACACTTTCATTGATACATATTGTTTTATATCCTTTTCTTTTGATAGAGAGTGTTGTTCCTATGCTAAACCAGATCAAACAATCAAAATTAGTCAGGAAACATGATCCAAGGGATTGTATCTAAGGTAAACCCTAAAATCAATTTCTATCCTACTCTGACATGAGGATGAAGAAGCATAATTAGAACAAAAACAGCATTTATAGAAATACCAGGGTTGTGATAGCAAATATATCAATCAACAGTGATATTTCTTAATGAAATAAAGAAGAGTAGGAACAATTCGATCAGAGATGTTATGGAAAACATGTCAGGCAGTTTCCTTTCATGGCATTAATCCTAAATGGCCCAAAGTCCATGGCAGAATGAATTGATGTCTTAGCTATGTTTTCTGGGTTGTTCTTCTGAATTTTACAAATGACAGAGGTAAAGGAAAAAGCAAAGAAGTTGAAGATGATCCACAGTGAGTGGATAGTACAATCAGTACAATCCTGCCAAATTAAAGTGAACTTTCTTGATTTATAGCTGGGAAGACTATACCAACAAATTACATGCATGGTAAAATAAGTGAAAAGAAAATCAAGGAATAGAATATATAATTTGTTTTTAAAGACAAGAATATGTTAATTAGAAATATTTAAGTTTGTCAGTTAACATTTATGGAAGTTCTTTAGGGAGCTGCATCGCAAGATATGATTCAGAAAATAGCTGTTTTCCATCACCCTCTCCTTCTTAGCTGCCAAGAAGGCTGGAGTGACAATCACCCTTGTCATTACCTCACAGAGGGCTGGATGAAATACTCCATCATTCATTGATCATGCATAGTGCATGGCCTGTAAAGACATCGTCTCAAACAAATATGGTTATGAATAATATATATATGTATGTTTAGCATAAAAGCTAAATAAATAAATGCCATTTTGTGACACTTAATCTAGTGTCAATCTCTGTTGAATCAAGAGGCATTTAGGCTTGATTTTCATTTCCATGGCATAGAGGTCTTTTATTCAATACTTTTATTTCATTTCAGTAGATTTTCCACTAAGAATCAAACTACTGACTTATAGCCAGTGGTGCTTTGTAAATTCATTCATGTTATACCTAAACGATAAAAAATGGGTTTAGAAGTAACATAAGGAGTAAAAGAACATAGAACCCCAGGAAAGGGCTAATATTTTTTATGTCATTGTTACTATTGAGCTGTGGGACAGGTAGAGAGGCAGAATTTTGATACTTTTCTCAAACTTGAACGAAGTGCTTTAAGTTGACACTTTTTAGTTTCTAAAGGTTGAGAAGCTGGATAAAGAAATGGTAAATTGAATATCATATGCCCAGTCTAATATCACCTGCCTTGGTGGTATCCAGTCATCCACTTCTAAAATAGCCAAGCAGTCTTCTGCTCCTAGCCAACTTTAATCAATTCAATTTTTTTTTTTTTTAAGCAGCAGATATTTTCCTAATCTCTCATTGTTTCTGTAAAACAAAAGTGACATCTTAGAAAATTACTCTTGAAGCTGACTCCTTTAGAAATAATATATATTTTAAGATCTTCCTTCAGAAATTAAACCTTCTGAGAGGTTGTCAGAGGTCAGGAGACAGACATTGCTTTAGAGACTTAAGCACTAAAGAAACACTTAATTATCATTATACACAAAGACAGTTCCTAAATGATCTTTAAACCCATGAAAAATGAACAAACTTTGTAAAACAAGTTAAAGATGCATGCCTTTGGCACTGCTCAGTTCATGGATTAGACACATTTTACCTCTTAGTCCCTCTCCTAAGGCTGTTTTCTAAATTTCTAACAAAGGCTTATAACGTGGAAGTAAAGCACTACAAGAGACTTCACCTTATGTGAATTATGATTTATTTTTTTGTAAATGCTCACACTTACAAAAGTGGAAAAAGGAAAAAACGCTACTTCTCTGCTATGTTAATTAACAATTCAAAATTTGCTGAAATCTCAACTGCCTTTCACACTAATAATGATGAAGATCAATTTTATCTTTTATGTCTCTGAGTTTCTTGTAAGTTAATCAGGTTGATGGTTTTGCTGAAAAGTAGAATTGCCTCAATCTTGAGCTGTAGTGGAGATGGTAGGAGCAAGCAGAAGGAAAAAGAAAAAAAAGAAAGAGAGGGTAGAGACACACCATTTCTAGACAATTTGTAGGCTTCAGATGAAGTTTGTAACCAACCTTGGTCATGCAATTATTACTTGGTTTGAAAAACTGGCTTAGATCATGGCTACTTTAAAGAGGTTTCGGGACACTGAACAGAAGTAGGCTAGGAAGAGAATTTATAGTAACTTTAAGGGGTTTAGACACTTTGTTTGCCTTGCCTATAACAGATAATGTTTCTTGAGAACCTAGCGTAGGTTTGGAGCAAGTATTTCTAGAACAGTTCTTACTGTTACTTACCAAAACAAATCAAAATTTAAAGTCTGGAATAATAATAAAAAAAATCAATGTAAATAGTAATCTGATTTTATCCAATCTTTTTGTTTAACTAAATCTTTCAGTTAGTCGGAGTTCTCTCCATCAATTGTAGGTGGGAGTAGAACAGCCCAAGGACAATCAGTTCTTTAACAGGACTTCAGGAAAAAAATGTTGCTGAGAAATGCAATGCACTCTGGGGCATCTCTGTGTTGTAAAATTCAGTGCAACTCAATAAGCAAAAGAAAAATATCTTTTCTATTCTGTATTTACTTGGCTGGCAGAGATACCATGAGGACAGAAGTAGGCTTACTGTACATGTCTGGAGAGGAAAAAAAAAAAAACGGAGGACACAGGCTTAAATCTGGCTATAACTGACAACAGCATTTATAAATGATTGAGAAACTGCCAATAAGCCTCCCATACAGATTTACTTCCAGAAAAATAGGCTTTAATCATGTGATCCATAAAAGGAGAAAACAGGGCTCTATCTACAGCAAGTTATTTAGTGCTATGTGGGACTACAGCACCCAGTGAGGACAGTTTCAGAGAGCAAAAATCTCTCCTTGTTTTTGTCCTCAATTTTATGAATAAGGCAAGTTGCTGCTTCTGTTGCTCTCCTTATCATTCACCATTTCAAACACTATACATGCTTTCTGGTGCTTATCTATCATTACTCATACTATAAGTCTCTGTTTTCACCTAGTCCTCTCAATATCACTGCACAACATTTAATGCATTAATAGTGAGAGTAAACCTATGTTAAGCAGCAGAGATGCATACCTATGAAGGCAGGAGTATTAGCAGGGCAGTGGAGCCAGCAGGTTTACAAGGATGGTATGAAGCCCAGAGGGGACAGATGAAATTTTGCAGTATAAAACGGACTCGCTTTGTTGCCTATAATATGGTCTAACCTAACAATAGCTGAACATAACAAGAATATAAAAGGCAGACTGAGCTTTTAATACTGTTCTAGAAAGAAAAAAAAAAAGGCATCCATTTATTCATTTCCCACTAGCCCACTCTTGTCAAGGGAGATAACGCTTACCTATAAAGGGAAATGGAATTTGCCTGCTGGTTTGTATGTTATTGAATTGACCTCTGATTTTCGGAGATACATTTGGAAAGTTTACTTCTTAAATGGGATTTCTACTAAAGGATATAAGAAATCCCTCCAAGGGTATTTACAGTGACTGGTTAGCTGGTGTTGACATTAATTGTGCTGGCATATTTTGCAGAACAGCCTCCAGTGTAACACTAGCTGAACTGTAAGCCCCTTCCATATATAACAGTCTAGATTAATATACTTCATAGATACATCTCCTACTTTGTGCTTATAGCTCAGTTAAAAGAATTTGGGCAATTTTATGCAGATGTCTCTTGGGCTTAGCCCTGTAGGTGCATTCATAATGTTTAAGGATGTGCTTTTATTTACTGCATATCTTATACTACATAGACTTCTTTCACAAATCTATTCTTCAAAGACAAGATAACCTTTCAGAGAATAAATCTCAAAATCAAACTACCCAACATCCTATATGAAGTTCGAAGCTTTTCATTTTTCAGATTATAATCTTCCTACATATACAGCCCTTCTTCAGTTCATAGTATCATTTATCACAGTCACAGAATGGTTGATGTTGGAAGGAACCTCCTCTGGAGACTGGTTACATAGTCCAACTCCCATGTACAATCAGGAACACCCAGAGCAAGTAATGGGACAATGTCCAGGCAGCTTCTGATTATCTCAGATGAGGAGACTTCACAACCTCTCTGGACACTCTGTTCCTGTTATCCACAGCCTATACACTCAAAGGGAACTTCTTGTGTTCCAGTTTGTACCCCTTGTCTCTTATCCGGGCACTAACATCGCTGAAAGAGCATCACTCCATTTTCACTGCAACCTCCCCGAGCTACACACTAATGAGATCACTGCCTGAGCATCCTCTTCTCCATTTTTGTGGCACCTATCTCCACCAAATATTTATTTCTGTTGATTTTAATAACACAACTCAAAGTTGAACAGTGGCCCCAATTCCTTAGAAAAATGAAAGAAACTGAGACTGTAAATGAACATAAGGTTGTTCTCCAAAAGGCCCAATCACAAACTGGTTATTGGCTCTTACACTGGAGAAATTGGAATGGTTCAGGAACAAGGAAAAAAAGTAATGGAAATACATGTTGCAATTTGGCAGTTGCTTCAATACATTACAATACACATAGTGCATTCACATTAAATGATGTTGTATTGAAGAATGATGAAAAGAAATTACTGAGTGATGTTGTCATATATAAATAAGAAACAGAAGATGCATTCCTTATTATCAACAACGTACATAAAACACAAAGCCTAGGTTCAAATTTGACTGAAATCCCTGCTATTTATTCTGTTTTGACACTATGTCTGACAGTACAAATAGAAGTAGAATCACTCCTAATTTTTATAGAAGTTATTTTTTTCCCCAGTATTACCTTAATTTTATTTTTTGGAGTGCTTCAAAATGACTAGTGCTTGGAGACTTTCGAACAAAAGAGAGAGATATAAACAGTCACAGAACAAATTGCTGGATAATTACTGTAGTGACTTTAATGAAGTCACAACCACTACAACAAAATCTTGAATTGCCTGTTACTTTTGCTAATACTCCCATCATACTCACACTATTAAACATTTCACACTGAACATCTCAGTGAAAATGATGATTAAGATAGAGCTGAGGTGAGGATGCAGAAACACAACTGTCTAAACACATCTAAAGAGCTTGACTATCATTCACTATATCTGTAGGCAGCATGAGTGAGCTGGACACTTCCTATGCAATTCCTTCCTACTGCTGATAATATTGAATTTCAGGTCTCATGATATACTTGACTGCGCTGTATTTTTCTTTATCCAAAAACAGGTAAAAAGCTCTTGTTAAAGCTATCAAGCAGAAGATAGTTCAAGACACAAAGGAGTCTATCAGGAGGCTGTAGGTATTTTCAGGAACCAGTCTGAAATCCAAAGGATTTAAACAACTCATTTCACATGGTGCCAGGCAGCTTTATTTTTGCTGAATGAACTGAGCCAACCAAATCCATCCAGAAGGACAGCAAATCACTAGGAATTCTTAAAGCTCCAGAACATTTTTTTTCCCCATTTTAAACTCTGAAAATCACTGATTCAGCTGGAAGCAACAACCAAACCCTATATATTCAGCATTATAGTGTAAGAGAATGGCTTGAGTTCAAGGGGACCTTAAAGATCACCGAGTTCCAACCCTCCTGTTGTAGGCTGGTTGCTACCCACCAAATTAGTCTGCCTGGGGGCCCATCCAACCTGGCCTTGAATGCCTCCAGAGATGAAGCATCCACAGCTTTTCCAGACAGCCTGCACCAGAGCCTCACTACCAACCTTAGTGGTTCTATTTGGTGTTTCCTCATCTCACAAAAGAGTGAAGTAAGGAAGAAAACAGTCTCCTCATGGGCAGACACCCTCCAAAGTGAGCATAGGGGTACACTGTAGACATCCACCACACAGCAAGTCCCACTGGCCTTCTCTCCATGTTTTCCCATCCAACTTAATGGCATTGCAGACTGCTCTCCCAAGACATCTACATCTCACAGGGTAGGCATGAGAGTTCTGACACCAATCTGCAGCCCTAGGTGCCATCATACTAGCACCAGCTATGGTCATTCAGTCTTCAGCTAGGGCTCTGACAGTTTCAGGCCTCCTAGGATGAAATATTATTCTGTCAAGCACACTCTCAGTGCTAAAGTGTTTCCATCAACTTTGCCAGCTGTGGATCAATCTCAGTAATGAGGATTTAAAGGCCTTCATATGTTAGGACTCCTGTTGAATGATTACAGAAGACCATCATGTTTGTCTCAGAGGGAATTCTCAAAGAGATGACAGATGACTAGAGTGCTTGCAATCAGACTCAGCAGTTATTGCTATCAGTAAAAAGAGATCTTAATAGGAGGACAATGGTTTCCCGACTTCTTATGTTCCTTCCCTAAGTATTCATGACTGGTCCTCTAAGAGATTTAATAGTAGTGCTGGAGTACCTGGGTTTGACAGCCCAAGTACTGGCCTCATTTCTTACTATCAGGGAGTAGAGAACAGGACAACTGACATCAAACATTCTATGTTGCAATCTGTCACTTAAAACATAAAAGCCTCAGATCACACAAGGAAGTACAAGTGTGGCAGATCATTAATATCACCTACCATGCAACACAATGCTTGTCATGCTTTCTTTATACTCTTTTATGAGTAAAGAGTACTGTTTGAAATGAGAGGCGATATATATTTTTCACATAGTCCCATTTGTTAAGAAAGATGAATTCGTGAAGTTTCCTACTACTTTGAGGAGTTGAATCAAAGAGATTAAAATAAAAGAAAGAAAAAAGCAAACAAATTAATTATCATGGGAACTTCATGGACCTTGACATGTAAGCAACTGACTTAATTTAGTAAATCTTACATATCTTATTTCTGTTCAGAAAAGGATGACATTATTTGAAAAAAATCATAATCATCAGTAATGTTTTTCTATATGGCAGAAAATCCATACGTGTAATGAAAATTGGTTGGGAGGTAGGCATTAATATTTTTGCAACTCTGAAAGCATTAAATCATTGTGAAAACATCAGTCAACTCCATTTCATTCAAAATAATCTGTTTTCTTGGTGTAGATGTTGTCATTTATGTCACAGACTTCAAATTTACCTCAGGTACAATCTTTCAGTAAGTGAAAGCCAAGAAGAAAATCCTGAAAAACTGAGGAAAGAAAGTAGATATTTCCAGTAGACAGAACATCCTTAAGTCAGATTAGGGCAAACATCTCTCCTAGAGCAGACAGCATTACACGTACAAATAGCCAAATCCAGATTTCAAAGAAAGATAGTCGTGGGAATCTAAACTGATTAAGTCAGCATAACCAGCCTGATATCCTAGTTAACATGTTTCTTTTCCACCACCCTTCTGTTCTCATCTAGAAGCCTGTGCTGGAACAGCTTAGCATTTTTGTCTCTGAGAATCACATCTCAGTTGCTGTCCTAGGGTATTTCCCACTTCCAAGTTGAGAATTCAGGCACAGCATTAAAATAACTCATGCTCAGATTTCTTCAGCAATATTTCATTTCCCTTCCACCCCCCCCCCCCCCTTTTTTTTTTTTTTTTTTTTTTTTAATTTAGTTTTTCTTTTGTGTGTGTGTGTGGTTTTTGTTTTTCCTCCTTGGTGTTTCCAAAGAAACACATCTTTTTCATGAAGAATTTAAGCTAGAGGGTCAAGTTTGGTATTCTGGTGCCGAAAGCAGACAAGTAACAATCACACATCCTATACTACCTGATGTTAAATACCTGAAATAGGGGCAGAAAATATATTGATATCAGATGAGAGCATAATGTCCACTGAGGAAAATTGTTCTCTCAGAATGTTCTCAGTAGCTGAAAGCAATCATGTTCTTTTAATAAACAGTTCTGACAGTTTCAAGAGAAGTTAAAAAATGTATAAAAAAAAGAAAATCCAAGTCAAATATTAGTTTCTCTGCTGCAAACTCATTTTGTTTCATTGATTTCATTGTTGCTATTCTAGTTTATCACAGAGCAAAATAAGTATAAGATGATATGTTACTTAGGATTGTTTTTTATTGATGCTATTGGAACTGATAAGGAACATCAATAAGCTAATAATAACCTAATTCACAGAATTGAGGTAAATAATGCTCTATGGTCCTAGTTCTACCTTTCTTAGCTTCTATAAATAACAGCTCACTCATATTTTTAGAGCTGTATCTCAGAATGTTGGTGGAAAAAACTATGTATTATCATCATTAATAATAAAACATTATTATCATACATAGTTTTTTCCACCAACATTCTGAGATACAGAATGTTGGTATGTGGATTTCTAAGAGAGATAATAACGAAAAAGTATGGATTCAAGACTAAGTCACAAAATTATGTTAAGAAAGTTTAGAGTTAAGCTCTTAATCTCCCTTGATCTTAGTGGGTTACAGATCTAAAAGCAAAGTGCATACCTGCTTTGAGAACTTTTTTAGAAACTGTAAATTCTTTGACAGGGCTATCACTTATATTGTACTTCAGCTACCTAAAAAATATGATGTCCCAGACAGAGCAAGAGGTGCTGGATATTTTGTCAGATTACCTCTAACAGTCTCTACCTTATTAAATATTTCCTAACTCAGCTTTCCACAAAACTCCTTATTGGTAGACAATTCAGATGCATGTTATGCTACGTTACTTTTAAAAAGGACCAACACGTATAGGATTTTCAGGGGTGGCAAATACTTCAAGGCTGAAACCTTTACTATATTCCAACTTCACGAGATCTTAAAAGATAGGCATAAAGACCACAAATGACATCATGTATCACTTTTACTCAAAATGATAGCATATTTTATAGCATAAATTATTCTTTTTCACTGAGAGTAGTTACTTTCTGAGGCACGAACACAGCAGCACAGAGTTCAGCATACCACTCACCCTGACATCCAATGAGGAGACATGATTTCCCAGCCACTAATTGCCTGAGATGCAACTCCATGGCTCAGTGCAATTCTTTTAAGAGCACAGCCAAGCCCTGGGTGACCCTGGCAAGGTCACACACCACAATGCTACACCATACAGTGATAATAACTTATTATAGGACTAATTAACTATCGTAGAGGTAATTCTTCTCAGCAGGTACAATTAGGACAAGTATAGCACTGCACCAGTTCATCTGTACTTCTTCCAGACCCTAAATTAGCTCATCAAGCTCTGACAAGGTTCCACAGATGGATAAGGTTCCAAGGATAAAAGGAGTTTTTTTCTGGTATGCATGCATGTAGATATCTATACTTATATAGAAAAATGTATAAATACATTTTTATGCAGGCCTTTCTTCAATTGGTATCGCACTGCTCTTTGGAAGAACAACTGCTAGCATGAAATACTTTGAGACTTGTTATTTATCATCTACAGCCCTGTGCTAAGATGCTTCTGTCAAAGAGATCTGCTGCAAACAAAAAAAGAAAAAAAATAAGAGTAAAAGCAGCAGGAATGATATTTAACATCAGCTCAGTTCACCACAGTACAGCAATCTGACTTGCTTAGAGATAGTTAACTCTTTCTGTAAGTGAAGGTATGGACGCTTTTTGATTTCCCTTTACCTCTGTAAAGACCATCCAGTGTGGTGTTTTAGAGAAAAATGGTGGGATGAACCTATGAGCCTGTAATTTTGAAAGGAGGATAAAGTACTGGTAAGGCTTTACTAGATTTTTTTTTTTTCTTCAAATTAAGACAATTATATGAAAGTCAAGGGCAGAGCAAAAGAGACAGCTTACCCATTTAAAAGTTTTTCCATTTAAAATCATAGCTTCTGAAAAGGTCACATTTCTACATCCTCTAGGGTTCTTTTAGATCATCATAGCCTGTCATCACCAGAATATCACTTGCCCCATCATTTTTCTATTTATTTTTTTTCCATTGTCCAAATGATAATTTCAAAGAAATTTAAATACAGAATATTTTTGAAAAGTTACTTCCAATTAAAATAAACACTGGAATGAAGCTCTAAATTTGACCAGGTGCACAAGATAAATAAAGATGACTTTGCTACAAATAGTTGGTGATCCTCTTATCTGTTTATTTCATCTCTTCAAGAGAAGGAAAAAATTCTTTTACATGCAATCCTTTTTCTTTCAAGATTTTTTCTTTGGATCAATGTTCCACAAGCTGCAGGTTTATTGAAACAGCACAGAGTCATACAAGTTGACATTTGCACCTACTGTCAAGTAAGCTACATCAACTCTACATCAATAAGGACTGAGACAAAAGGGCTGAATGTAAAATAGCAGCAGAAGCAAACATCTTAATCTAGATTTACTGAGATCTTCACTCAGAGTTTTGTATTTCAGAATTGAACTCACAGATAATGCTGTCAGCTGTTTTTTTAAATCACTGATTCTATTATAATAAAGAACCCACAATACTTACCAGGGTAGATATTATAAAAACTTGTGAGAGAAAGGAACAACTGAATGCTGTAATAGAGGCAGCCAAACTTCAGTTCTATCTTTAACAAACTCCATTATATGGCCAAGAATCTGCCTTGCCTAAACTGATCATCTAGGCTCTGTATAGTTCAACCCACTTGCACAGGATATTTTTAGGCTATCTTAGCTTAAGACAGATGAAATTCAATAAGAGTGAGTTAGGTCATCCATTAGATGTACCTCTATTCTTCTAAGAGAACATTTACACTGGATGTCTCATTCTTACAGAGTTAAGGAACATCCCATCAGATGTATCCTACTCACAATCTTCATTCTTGAACTCTGTCTTTCCCTTCAAGATGATGTAATCTATCTCTCAGGTAGAAGGTTTAACAGATTCCCAGGTTCAGGTAAATGTTACCATTAAGTAGAGCTTTCATATGTTGAGTTCCTTATACAGAGAGCAGCCATATTATGCTTTGCTTTGGAAGAAGAATTGCCCTTGAATATGAAGTTAATGTTTAGTAAGAGTCATTGTTATAAAATCATTTTACCGATGCTGGTGAAAAGCCATTCATAAAACTGATAAACTGCACACACATTCTTCTGAACATTCACGGCACATTTCCTACTTTGTATTTGCACAGACACTTAGCAGTGACACTTTACCAATTTCTTCTCCATGAGTAACACACACAACTTTCCCAAAAATCAAAATTGCTTTAATCATGTTGGAAATACATAGAGACCATGCTTCCCATATAGCCTAGGGAACGGAAATCATTTGCAGCAATGCATACCACCCCAAGAATATCTAGATTTCACTTAGGATGATTTACAAACAGCAGGAGGGATAAAATCATTACATAATATATTAAGATTTCTAGCTTCCTAAGAAAGTTGATTAAGTTTCTAGATACTGAAGGCATTACGATGCATGTTATTACAGAAATTTCAGGGGTCATATTTATTAGCTGATTTTCTTTATGGAGAGTTCGTAGAGAACTTCAGAACAGACAGCCTTATCTCATGACCAACTATAAAGCAATACAGGTAATTTCTGTTCCTTTTAGTACACAGAAGGCAAGCAAGCACAGAACAAATATTCAGACTCCAACTTATCCAAACTGATGGGATCAGAAGAACAGTGAAGAACAGCACAACTGCAGTCCCCATGGTAGTGTGGCTGTACAAGCAGTACATTATGCTTGTGGTTTATTCCTTTCTCAGTTCTTGAGCCAGACATGTCTGCTGCCTTAGGTGACTGTTCATCAAACTTCACTATGTAATGACAACCACTCAACAAAGATTTCTAAATCCTACTCTCTTTGCAAGTGTTACTCTTTGATGTTAGGAACTCTAGGTCTGTGTTAAGTTACCCCAGGCCAAAAAACTCAGAGTAACACTACAGACACTCCAGATCAATTGTTCAAGAGCATACTAACACATTTTGAACCCATGATAAGACTTGTGGAAAAGCTGTGACCACACATTTCTGAAGTTTTATTTGCCACAATGTAGGTGAAGCACTGTAGGTTGCACTAGAGGCAATATCTTTTTTTTCCAGAAAAAAAAAATCAGATCAGATATACATTAAATGTTTGGGGATTTTTGTTTGTCTGTTTTAAGAATACATATTACCTTTCATCTATCATTAGAAGCATCAGCATAAACAGCAAACCAACAAGAGACCTGGAGAGTAAGATAATAGTAAATAATAAGACTACTATTACATAAGTTATAAAAGGTTACTCTCACTTTACTAAACTGATCCCTTCATGGAACTTTATATTTTCACTGCAGATAAGTCTCTCAAATGTTAAAAAGAAACCACTGATGAGTCTCTGGAAACCAGTCACTGACTGGAATCTGAGGTCTCAGCATTGGCTATGCAATTTCATCCATGTTGCTTTGTATTACCACCCAGAAGCAGAGAGCAAAGGGACAGAGTAGTCTGCATAGACTAAAGCAGGTCCAACCATTACTGGCAGATCAATAGATTTATGGGGGAATTTTGACGGTGAAGTGCTTTCAATGACTTTGGAAAAAGGACAAAAGACACTGAGTCCCCAGAAGGTCCGGCCCCTTTCATAAGAGATGGGCACAAGGTACCTGAGAGGAGCTAGAAACACCTGAAATTAAACCACTGTGTATCCATGCATCCATTCATAAGACACTGCAGGTTACTGTAGGTTGTGATGAGATAAAATTGGGAGAAAAAAACAGGCATGGTGCTTCATCAGAAATCTATAATGAAAATGCTTTCTATTTACTGAAGTCCAGTTCATTGTACTTATGCTAAAAAATTTAACCTTATGACAGGGCTGTTATGACTCCCAACAATGTCAATGGCATTTAAACTCTCCACTTGTACTGATCTGCCCAACAGTATCCTTCAAACAAGTTAAAAAATAAAAAGACTCAATCATTATCTTGCCATCAATAGTAGTATTTCAAGGACTGTCCTTCAGGCATAAGCTACCCTTTGTGAAAATGCTGTCACAAGGCCAAGGCCAAATGGCACAATTTGTAAATAAAGTCACCAGTCAGTCCATGGGGTCACAACAGTTTTGACAGAAGCCATTTCTTGGTTTAACTACTGCCACAGCTGAGCAGAAAATATCTTAAAGGATCCTTAAGGGTCAAGCCAGAGACATGTACCACCTAAGAATGCAAAGAATCCAGTTTTCTCCTGTTCCACTTGGCCCTTTTTCCTTTCAGAAATATTGGCCTGTATCATTACTGGTAATGAAGAGTGCTTCTGAATGTCATTTATATCTGTCACTTAGATATTAAGAAGAGAATAAAAAGTCTTCTCAAAGAGAATTACATTCAAGGATGACTGGATTACCCATAGATCTTTTCTCTCTTTTTCTTTACTTAATATGGAGTTAAGTGGTTTGATTCTTGATTGAGAACTGGATTTTTCAAAACCTTCAAACAGAGAAGCCTTTCTTGTTCCCTGTCCTCCAGAGAACTTGTGAGGATACATGCTGATATCATCATTTTGTTTGATTGCTTGTTTTCACCCAGCCATTGTAATTGTTTAAATTTCTTTTCAGATTTCATTTTAGTGTTCATCACAAGAATGAATGAGTAAAGAGAGCTGGGAATTAGAAAATATAAGACAAACAGTGAAGAAACAGTAGGCACAAACTGGCTCACTGTGAGGTAAAAGAGGTAATGCTTCATTCTTTCCCAAACTCGTGTCTTCTTTATATTTTGACTTAGCTGCCATCTCATTTTTCATGCTTACAGATGTTTGTGAGACTGCTTCTCTGTGATCAGGATACATACTGAACACCCAGTGAGGTGTATGGCATCAGTGGTTGTGATGAGCAACTGGAATTGCTCAGAACTTCTGACATCTGAAAGAAGTCATAACATGAGGTTTCCACTTTCACAAAGCAGTGGGATTGAGTTCCAGATTTGAACTCAATATTCAAATGACTATTTCTTCTTACTAGCTGGCTGGATATAACTGAAGAGCTTGAACTATCCAAAAGAAAATAAATGTTAGATGCTGGAACTAAGCTGAAATTTAGGTGCTTTAACTTGGACATCACTAGTTTCCCAGAAAACAATTCAATTCAGAAACATTCAATTCAAAGAACAGCCTGCATGGGCAGTCTTAATGCACTCAACAGCACAGTACTTTGAGTTCTTATTTGATTGTATTAATGTAGAAAGTTCATTCCTGTTGTGGAGAAGCAAATCTTGTGTTTCTCAAGTTCCAAGAATCCTATACTTTTGAGTCCTGGAGTTTGTTTCCCCTAATTACTACATTTTGAACTGTCAAAATTTTATAGTAATTAATGTAAGACAACATAGAAACATTGACAACGTCTGGAACCTTTAAATTCTCTACTCTGCACTTTTAGTAACAAAAAACCCAAATCATTTGTTTTGCAGCAGTACTGAGTGCTCAATTCACATTGATATAGAACTGTTTTGACTACCTTATCTGATGCAGAAATCCAACAAAATGGATGACCAAAGATGCATCACCTTGATTTGATAAAGTCTGTCAAGTGTAAGAGAACAGACAATTAAAGTTAACTTCATTACCTGAGAGAAAGGTGAATAATCCATTAGAAATGCCATTTAGAGTGTGTGCACTCTAAGTGTGGAAGGAGCAGTGGAATTATCAAAATTCACTATATATAATAAATGAAAATAATTGCTACAGGCAAATGTGTATAAACCTGAGAGCACAGTATACATAATTCAGTTATGTTACCTTATGCTTTATGGTTAAAAAGAAAGCAATGTTGGTATCAATTTTGAAGCACCTTTCTTATGCTCATAAAAAATACAGAAAGTGTTCAGTAGAATTTAATAAATAATAAGCAGACAGCAGTATAGTGGATAGAGGTGATGAATAACCAAGAGGAAGAGACTAAATACAATATTTGTGTATAATTAAAGCACTGAGCTATTGCTGGTTGATTTGATTAATGGCACCTTCTTAATTATAAAGTGTCTTTACTCATAATTTAAAACTGCGACAGAATGTCTTTTGCTCATCCAGAAGCATGAGACAGTGGAGAGATGAAGTGTTTTATTATCTTTTTTGAATAAAGATGAGTTCTAATATAAGGCAAGCACACTGCAGTGCCAAAGTGCATGAGAGGTTAAGGGAGCTACAGGTTAGGATTTACAACCAGCAGATGGCACTCATTTTATTTAATTCCGTTCTATTGAACTAGAACAAACTTTCATTCTGTCACACAATTTTTTATTTATCCATTCATTTTAAGATAGAGACAACTTTTGCAGAAGGCAAATAAACTTTCAGAAATAAGTATTTAAATATTTGTCCTCATACTGATCCTTAAAAAGGTGAAAGAGAGGTTCAACTTGTTTTAAAATTGCCCAAAATATCCCCAAATTTCTTTTTTTAATTGCACAAGCAAAAAAACAAGACTACAAACTTAAAAGAGATCTAAAAAAATATTTCAATTTAATCTAAATGTTTCTGGTAGACACACAAAGAAATTTCACTTGTTTTGCCAAAAATTCCATCCCAATAATATATTTAGATTAACTCAAATATTTTCCCCTCTATCAATCCCTTTATCAAAGTCTACTGCCAAGCAGGACCATCAGAATACCTTTTGCAAGCCAATATCATCGCTCAAACTATAGAAATGTCACTTGTCAGTTTAGACTCAAAACTCAACATCTGCTCTCCAGTCACAGGGAGGGCTCTTTCCATTGTTGAATGTAAAGCTCATTTATTCCATTTCTTAAATTTGGGCAGATTTGCCACAAGAAAAGCAAGTCCATAGGGATCATTATTGCAATAATGATTTCTACTCTAAACCCCAGCAACTAGACAAGGAATTTCATATTGGGTCATCAATAAACAGCTACTTTCAAGTCAAAGCCTACTAACACCATTATAATTACTAGTAAACTATCTAATTTCCACTCAGTTCATCACTAGAAGAGCATGTCTTTTTTGCTTATACTCAATAGCACCTAAACAGGTGATTGTTACCACTGGATCTGTGGTGCTTATTCGCAGGCCATGCATAATTGCAATTGGGTATGCCTAAATGCAGAAATAAGAGGGCATGACCTGGTTTTAAGTTCCATGGCCCCGTGCTAGTTTCATGTTTCCTGGCAATGGTGTAGACAGCAGCATGGCAGATACAGATATCACCCAGGATCAAACAACAGAACCACAAACAATTCAGCTGCCAGCTATTCACATCATTTCATACAACTGGCCTTCCTCTAGCTGTAATTTAAGTATTCAATAGATCTAACTTGATTTACTATGTATCTTGGTTAGAAAAAAGAAAAACTGAAATAACATTTGCCTTCAGGTCTTGACAATATGATCACTCCCATTGTTACAACAGTGCTTCTGGCAAGCAAACTGGATGAATGAAATAACCTGTTCTACAGATAAGATGTTAGCTAGCCCATAATCTCTTCTGCCTGAATAAACTGATCCATGTCTGTTTGGCATAGTTCTAATGGTAAATTCCATTCCACTGAAGGACTGTGAAACAAGATTCCTGAAATGCAGCCAAAAAGGTCTGGATTTTTATGGAGCAATCATATGGATCTGGATGCCTCTGGCACAGAAGTGACCTCTAATAAAACTGGGTTTATGTCCCAGGTTCATAGTTGTTGAGAAGAATACTATCATAGCACCCTTTTTCCCCCCCCTCATCTCTAGCAGAGTATGGATTGGATTAAGAATTTAGGAAGTGCTTAAGATTTAACCTTGCTGAATTCAAAATAATTTTCAATGAAGGTATTTGCAAGATTTAGAAGAAATCTATCCAGCTAAAAAGCTAGATTCAAAGGCACAGGAGCTCTGAGGTTTGGACATCTCAACTATTAAATCTGTATGGTATACGTACAGCGCAGTAAAGCAAAAAATAATTCTACATGTTCAGTTACTTCCTGGTCTGTGTAGACAATGTAGCGCTGAGTAAAATAAATAATGCTGAAGTAGACTGTGAAAAGACGAGACTGTTGAGTAGAGAGATTAAGAAAGCAAAAGTGTCCACCATTCTCACTCTACCCAAACTCTGGAGTTGGCAGTGAGTACTGTGGTAAAGCACATAGAAATTTATATATGGCTTGCCTAGTATGTGAACTTTTTCCATTTACCCAAAGCCATGTATGCCCCGCTTCCCTTTTTCCCCATTAAACCCACTGAAAACTCTGAGCAATGGCACCTAAATAGTCATTTCTCTCAATGAAAACCCAAGGTGAGAGACAGCGTTTACTAAAAATATACAAAGGTCTAGCATAAAATGAAAGAGGTCAATTTGTGGCCAATGCATTAGGTACAAGCTGGACATGTACCTAACTGGGCAATCCAGACACAGTCATCCTAGAGTGCATCAATGACTCCAGTTTAGCAAAAGTAGAGTGCAACTCAGATTCATTACAGGTTTCATTGCTCTTCAGCAAAAGGCAGACCTGCTGGTCTGAAAGGTTAAAGTTTTTCCTCATAAAAGGACATTTTCTTAAACTAAAAGTTGACAAGACATGAACTTTGTCATGGAGTACAGGACCACTTGAAGTGAGCAACTCTTAATAGACATACTGGAGATCAATTGAAAATCTTTGACCTACAGATTCCTACAAAAATCTAAAGCCCTCCCTGGTGAAAATGCTTAACAGATATCCAACTAGAGCAAGGTATAATGGCACTTAAAGAAGAATCCTTTACTATAGATCCACTTTTTCCTTATATCATTCATTTCTACATACCTGAAGTATCAGCAAAATGGAGATTCTCAATACTTCATTATATGGGAGGAAAGCATAGATATTTGGAGCTAAAGACTTGGTTTGTATTGTTTTGCTTTTTCCATTTCTTTATATTTTCAAGGATTGTTTTGACTGATTATTTCAATATTTAAGTAAATTCAGTAAGTTCATGTTTTGTCCCCTGGTCTTTTAAATCTTTGCAAAAAGCAAAAGGAATAATTTACCAAAGGCAGAATTAACTATTTGATCACAGAAGTGGTCTAGGTTTGAAGCAGTACATGGAAAACAAATTTGCTGCTACTGCTGTCCATTGTTTTTCATACTTGGCAGAGTACCTGCAATATTTTGATGCTCCTCTTAAGGAGCTGAACCAGATGTTTCTATCATGCACAGTGCTGCGACAATCAAAGTACATCTGAAAGCTAGATTATTTGCCTTTGATTACTCTGCATTACCACTACTAAATTGCCCTGAGCAAGCTAGTTTGGCTACCTTCATACAAAATTCCTGAACAGCGTGGAAACCATCAGAAATACTAAATCTTCATATCCTGGGGATTTTGGCAGATCAGTGTCAAAACCCAGGCAGAGCTTTACTATGAGAGCATTAAGAAAAAAGTCATCATGGCAATATTTGGGGTTATATTTTGTTGGAATCACATGGACATCAACTATTGATTACTGAACGTTGTATAAACAAGCTCACATTGTCACTGTGAGTAGCATATTAATTATTAAGTAAACAAGAGAAAATAAATGTGCACAAAGTATTGTTATTAAAAGCAGTAGGAGCCATTTATCACAGTGCCATATGAATTAAAACCGAGCAGAAGTGATAATTTGATCCCTCGGTTAATACCATTCCTCTGGTAGAGAATCCATGGGAAGGATGATTGTTAATTGATTGCCTTGTGCAATTAAAAATTTAGAAATAATGTAGAAAATAACTGCAGCAAAATTTCAGGTATTTCAGTTTATGTATCGGTGAATTTCCATCAGCAATGGCTTTAGGTCCAGGGCAGCAAATAGGATACTGAGATTTGATTTATTTTGTAGTGTTTCCATAGAACAATAAGAACTCTTTACTACAAATGTATCAGTACACAATGATATATGTTCTCACCATTGTCATCTCTCCTGATATTTATTATGGGATTTGGAACACAACTTTTATTGTTACCCTTAACTTTTATTAGAAAAGAGAAAATTAGTTCTATTCATCATAACATCTAACAGTAAAATGTCAAACTGAAACATTTGGTAGCAAAGAAAAATAAGAATTAGAATTTAACTACAGTGAAATCAAGTCATGATTGCTGAACATTTATCAGTATGCTTTTACTTTTCACTGTCATAATACCATAAAAGTAGAAAATGGAATTTCCTTCTGTTTCCTCTAGTAAATCAAGACTCAAAAATTAAGTTATTTATCTAATGTCTCATAGACAGTTTGTGCAACTTGTCACAAAACTGCCCTCCTTTTCAGATCAATATTATTCAGTTCTGAGTCATGTAAATGAATAGAGCCTGTCAAAGAGGTTAGGAATCCAGAATGCAAAGGAAAGTTCAGATCTGCTCAAACAGTATTATCAATAGCTGAAAACAAATATGATGTAATTTTTGCTGTTCAGTAATTTAATTTCAGACAGTTCCACTATCACTGAAATAGCATTTCCTGATTATATCTACAAGTTTAAAAAGAAATCACTCAAAAGCAAACCATATAAAAACTTTAAAAACTGAACTTCTATTTGCAGACATTAGAACAAGATTATCTTAACATCTCAACAGCCCTCCATCAGCTAGATGATTATCAAATAGAAATCAATGAGTCAGCTAACATGCAGTGACAAGCTGTCTACTTGATAATGTTTAAAAAGGTTCTATTTATTCTTGAGGATCAGTGGGAGGATAGGATGTGCTTTATGGAAAAAAAGATGGATATGAAGTCCCTGTATCTAATCTTATCTTAGTTGCCCTGTGAAGTTGTAAACAGTTTCAGGATCCTAACTGCAGTTCATCACAGTCTTTGGAATAAATGTAAAATCTTCCCTTCAAAAGCATAGGGATGAGTGTTAGAGAATATTTGATTTCATTAAGATCCACAATTCAGGAAACCAGAACAATGCCATGTGACTTTTCAGAGAAATTCCCCATTGTGAGGCTCTTTTCGCTGTTTTAAGTACTAGTTTGCACTTGAACCATGGTATAAATCACACTACCACTGACCTGTAAGGAAGTAAATCATCTGCTCTGAGTCCCTGTTGGGAATTATTTCACAAGCTGCTATGTTGGTTTAAGATTCCCTTCTAAATCTTTAAGCATAGTAATTATGTTTTGGTCAATGCAATATTAATATCTTTCTCCATTCCTAAGTAATTTTCTCTTGTGCCTTTTGTTAACCTTACTAACATCAGAGTAACTAACCCTCTTGACCAGCAGGCAAAATATCAGCATGTAGATGAGAAGCTGTTCCTTCCTATTAATGATTCCAACACTGTATTACTTCTTTCTCCCACACTTCAAATGCTTCTCATTCAAAATGCCAGTACAGAATAACTCGCTAAGACTTTTCTTCTAGTATTTATTGGCCCCATCGTCCTGGCTTCACTTCAGGATCTTTTTTTTTTCCCCCGAGGAAAAGCAGTAAAAGAGTTCAAGCCATCCCTCTCTTCCTATTTGGGATTCTAGACTTTCTTCCTGTTCTAAATCCTTCCTTTATGAGTCACCCTTCCTGACAGTTTATCATGGATTGCTTTGAGTCAAGAAACCAGATGTATTAATTACTTGCTTGTCTCAGTTAACTTTTTCAGTAGAAGATATAGTTATTGCATTCTGCTGACGTGCTTAAAAGTTGCATGAATTCCACAAACAGGTAAGAAAGATCTTTCTCTAGAATCATCAAAATAACTGATGTTTATTGAGTTTCTGCAAAATTTGAGGAAAATTCTGTGAAAGAATTTACACGCATAAACATTTAACTATTTTACTGGACAGCAGGCATAACATAGCAGATGCAGTCTTGTGGCAAATTAGTCCTGCAGATGTACTTAAACTTAGTAAAACAGCAATATCCATGTTCTCAGCAGAGTTCTCCATGCAAATATGCGAGTGAAACTATATTAAGGATCAGACAAGAGGGGAAAGATGGATTCTTTGAGTGAAATGCAGTTCTAAGCTATCAGTATTTATTTTGAGACAAAAAAAATAGATTTCAGACCTTTTAGCTGACTCTTCCTTGAGAACTTTGAATCTAGAACTCCAATTTCAGGGAAGAGAATCAGGAGGTGCATTGAACAAAAGGAAAGATTTAGATAAACCCTATCTGCACTTCAAGAGATGAATTACAGAATACAATTCACATTCCCCCATCTCAAACACTTTAACAGCTGGAAAACAAAAGTGCCTTTTCTTTATTGCTATCCAAATTCTAGCCCGAATTCTTTGAAAACAAACTCACTGCAAGATAAATTAAGTCCATCTAAGGGGCCCAAAGCAGTCATCATTACACTTGTTACAAGAGGTCTGCCAAGTCATACAGCCTCCTATGTCAAATTCACCCTGTAGCAAATTTAGCATCTTTTTAAGCTAATCTAAAGAGAATGATCTACTGGCAAGTTGCCAAAATGAAGTAGAAAATACTCACCTCCTCCATCATTTTAATACTCGCAGTTTATTGCTGGTGTAAATAGGTTTATAACCTTCCAGTATGAAGCAGAGACATCTGCTCTGCTCAACACTAAACATCTGGTTATTCCAACAAAGCATATAATTATACTTAATGGATGAGAAGTGTTTGATGGATTACATCCAAGTATCTGAATAAGACATTTATGCATAAAGACTATTTGCATGGATTATCTTGACAGGATAACAAGACACAGTAGAACATTATTTTGCCTGATAGTTATATTGATATTGACTGATGCTTTGCATTGCAGAGGCTGCAGATATTTTGGTTGTGTCATGGTTTCAGCCACAACAGCAATAACACACTGATGTTAGACAGTCGCTGAGTGCCAGGCCACAGCATATATATGTGTACAGTATATTACATATATAATATACATATGAACAAAGATTGGTGTTATATATAGTTTTTGATATATATAAATACCAAAATTTTTCTCATTTCCTTTTTTTTTATCTCAATCCACATTCTATTTTGTTTCCAATTCTCTCCCTCATTCACATGGGAGAGAGTGAGCAAACAGCTGTGTAGTGCTGAGCTGCCTGACAAATTAAGCTACAGAAGGCTGCAATCACAAACTCTTTTTTTCCTTAGAATGTAAGATAAGACGTAGAAATCTACATAAGATGTAGAAATTTTGATTTGCTAGACCAACAGTCCAGCCCACTAACACTCTAATATTGTTCTGTATTATACTTTGACAATGGGTTATGTTTTTCAAGCTAAGCATTAAATGTCCAAAGAAAGAACTCTACTTGTCCTCATAACATATTGTCATCAGCAAAAAAAATGGTTCTGTCAGGCAGCTTTCCTTACACAGAAAAAAATGGTCATTTTTCAGTTAATTGATGCAAGCAACTCGCCAAAAATGGTAAAACAACAGATAGTCTTAAATAGAGAACTATTGTTCTAGAAACAGTAATAATAAAATTCTTCTAAGGTTAAATTTTTCATTAAGAATTATGACACAGAAGTAGGAGTGTTCTAATTAAGTTGAAAGGTTTTGTTAACAAATGATCAGAATAGCAGACAGGAAGAACTGAATAACCTTGAGAGGGCTAGCAAAACTGGGATAAAACTTCTTTGTTTAGATTACAAAGTAATATTTTTAGAGGCTACAAGCCATGATTTTGCCTATTTTCTGTCATTCCCAGTTCCAGAGCTCATGAGCACAAGACTGAACTACATCCAAACCTCAGACAAATTGGCTTTATTGTGGACAATGAAATATTAAAAGGTTTTTAGCAGTGAGTAGGTATGCACATGTTCCAGGAACTTCTTGTTCTGTATATCTGCCTTTCTGAACAGGACAAGACTGTCACATATATATATATATATGTATGAAAGCCAGTGTATCCATCTCCACCATCATGAAACACAGGCCAGTAACAACTATGAATATCAAAATACACTACACATTCCTACAGACACCTGAATACACATAAAATAACCATGACACTGGGGAAGTCCTACGGGCAAGATCTTTTCCCTGGGATTTTATACTTCACACTAGCTTAGATAAGGCAAATTAGAAAAGGCAAAAAAAAAAAAAAATCAGGACAAGATCAGTCCTGAAAGCCTTATTTATGTTACTTGATGAGGAGCCCAAATGCTCAGCATTTGTCAGGAACGCTCTTTGCAAATAGATCGAGCCTTCACATTATGACTTCCTGAACTCTCTTTTGTGTTTCTCTTCATTTTCCTTTGAAGAGCAATTTACATCACAGGCAGCAGTGGGAAGCTGAGAATTCACAGATCCCACAGATTTGATGTTAGTTTGCTTGGGAAAACGATGGAGCAAAAATTGCCTAAAAAACTAAGCAAGCACTTTCACATGAATAAATATTAATAGCAAAGCTTCGCACTTACAGAGCAGCTTCCATCTGGAGGTCCTGTCTGGCTTCATAAATATTAACAATCCAGTTCTGTCAAAATTTATCAGAACATTTCCACTAGGATTTCTTGAAAATGTGTCTTGGGGTTAGGTTTCTTTTTTTAATAATTGTTTTTAATGCCTCCTGCATCACAGCAAATGTGTTCTCTTCTGGATTTCTCCTGTGCCCTGAACAGGCGTGAACTCCTTGATCATAGAATCGTTTGAGTCAGAAGAGACCCTTGAAGGCCACTTCGTCCAATTCCCCTGCAATGAACAGGGACACCTACAGCTTTATCAGGCTGCTCGGAGCCTCATCTAGCCTGATCTTTAACATTTCCAGGAACAGGGCATCTACCACTTGTCTGGGCAACCTGTTACAGCCTGTTCTTGGAGTTTAATTAGTCCTGCAGTGACTCTATTTTCAAGAAATGTTGACTCCCTATATGTTTGCTTGTCCCCCTACTGTACAAGTCTTACGGGAGAGCTGATCAGAAAAATTTCAAGGGAACAAGCATGTTTGCCTCACTAGGAAGTTAATGGCATTCCTTAAAGCAGGATTCAACATATTTCTCTCATTTAACAAACCTTTCTCCTTTTTAACAGTTTCCCTGCCTCCAACAGTCCCACATGTTAAAAAAGAGCTCTGAACAGAAGTAGTGTTAATGTGAATATAAAGCAGACCCTCGTGGAAAGAGGCAGCAGGTGAGATAACAAATGGCATCAAATGTATCAAAGTTGTGTTTCTTTCATAAGTTTGCCCAGTGACAGTGCTTCTGTGAAGATTCTCTATACTGCAGTATGGTTGGATGGAGAGCCACAAATTCCTAGGCCCTTCCAAGAGCTCATTTGAGGCAGAGCTGCTGCTCCCTATGACAGAAGGTGACACTTGGATTGTGAAGTTAGCAGGAGTCTGGAGCTGCTACTTCGCTAAGAAGCTAAATAAAATTTGTTTACCCATTAGGAGACTCCTTTGCTTGCTCATGAGGGTTATTTTACTATCTCCTGCCTTTTTTCTCCCTTCCTCAAGTGTTAATTCACTGAATAGTTTCTCTCATGGTATCCACACTGCCAACAGAAGAATAGCATAATTCTTTCAGTAGAAATCATCCACTCTGTTGTGGAAGAATTTCCTTTACAGCAAAGGTTACACTTGCATAGCAATTGGACAGATCAATACACTATGAAAGGCATTACAACAGAGGTGTAATGACAGAAGGAAGCACAATAGAAAGATGCTATAAAGGAAGGAAAGAAGATTATTCACCCATATCAAAACATTCCAAGTTTGCAGGGGAAAGCTTCACCAAGGAGGGACCTCCAGAAAGAGAACCTTCCCCAGGGGCAGTCAGCCCTCAAATCAAATCTAAGAGAGACGCAGCCAGGCTCAACCCCTTCCAGTCACACAGCTGAATTGACTTCACCTGTGCTCCCAAGGCTGACCGGGTCCCATCTGCTCAAACAGTGGTTCAGGCCATGACTCAGCAGCTCCCATACAATCCATAGAACTTCAAGATACTGCTGAACATTATTCTGCTTTTGCAGTGTTTCCAGTGGAAAGCATAGCATTTAATAATATTTAAAGAATATCTGGTAATTTTTAAGCATGAAAAAAATTGTTTTTTTTACAGAATAAAATAAATATTTGATGTTTTATGTGCACAAGGAAAATTGTTTTCCTTTCTCCCACTTCCCTCATCTGCCAATGACAAAACACACGTTCAGGTAAGGAGTTCATAAGATGTTTTGGCAGTTATTTTGGAAAAGAGAAGTAGAGAGAAGAAAGAAGCATAGTTTTTAAGAAAGCCAAACAAATCATGATTCATGCATTCAGACACAAATGCGATTCCACACTGACTTTTAAAAACCACATACAAAACAGCACTGAAGTGGTCTGATTCATCATGCTTTTAAAGCAGAGAACTTCAAAGAAATTTAATAGAAGCATTTTTTAAAAATCCATTCCGCTTTACAAAATAGAAAATGCTAATGCTGTCTGCAAGGAATCCAAGCCTATAACACACATCAAAAGTTAAAATCCTTGCTAATAGGGAGAGAGTGGGAGGACCCTTTCAGGTGCCTTGCCCTCAGTGTTTTGTGCTATGGTTTTGTGTTATGGTTTTGTCCTGAATAAACAGTTTTACAACTAAGCAGATGAAGTAAATTGCCTTCAAATTATATTATGAATGAATTGCAAATAGCAAGATCTTCACAGCTTGAAGAAGAAATGTTCCAGGGCTTTTAAATACCAGAATAAAAATAGCTGAACATAACAATAGGCACATGATGTAAACATTGCAGCAACTGTGTTTACTTAGAAAAGTTGCATATCATTGACTCCATAAGAGACAAGGAGTCAGTCCCTATCATAAACATCAGAGATCTAGGGTCATAGACAACATGGCTCAAACAACTTGATCGGTATGTCCTTTCTGCTGAGACAGCAGAACACCAATTCACACAAGAGAGTATTAAGAGCAAAAAGTCACTGCTCACAGTCCACCATCAGCTGCCAGTCACTAACAGAATTTGATTCCTACCTGTGGGAATGGAATGTTGTTCCTGAATTTGGTATTAAAAAGAGCAATTGGTTTGAAGAAGTAGAACATAATGCATTTGTATTCTGTAACTTATCCTTAGAAATAGTTGATCTAAGAAGTAAAATACTACATATGTTAGCAGCATCTTTTAGAAACATTACTGCATTATGTGATTAATTCTTTCTTGCAAAACTGTAATACTTGTTAGATGTTCCAAACAACACAAGTATAGTGTTAGGGATTAGAAAACATATTGTAGAGTTGTTATGTTAGGATAAGAAACTCCCAGCAAAAGAAAGAAAGATTTAACAAAGTTAGGGCCTCTACATAAGGCCAAACTGTCTCACTCCATGAGAAGGTTGGGATGTGACAGGCAGGCACCAGGACACTCCCGTCTTTCTCCCGAGCTTATCTCTGTAGAAAGAAGGACAAGCAGATATCCACAAAATAATGATCAGATGTGGACTAACTTAATTAACTACAGATTTACACTTACGCAGCAAAAATTTATGTTTGTCATAAAAAAAGCTGCTTTATCAGATATACCATCCTAGAAAATTATTTGGATATTTCCTACATACCCAACCCATCTAATTTTTTAGATGAGTTTGCATCCTGCTGACTATTCTGTGACCTGGACAGTCCTGCCTTACAGTTCCACTTAGAAGTATGAACTGCTTTAAAAAAAAAAAAAGAAAGAACTTTCTTGATTGCTTACAACCAGACCTCTGACAGTGACAACATGAGAAAAGAAACAGTGCTACATAAAAGTAAACACCCTACACCTTCTGAAAAGCAATTCGCTGCTTAAAATTTCACTGTATTACATCAAAAAACCTACTTTATTCATCTCTTTCTGCTCCCAGGAAAACATACCCCTTACTCTTCCCAGACGCACTGGTGATTTTGTAGGAATTCCTCCACAATTTTTTTTCTTTTGGTGCAAAATAAAAACAAAGCAGCTGAACAACACTCATACACCAGGATCCCATCCTTAGCTCCACTGGGATATTTAACTCACATACCTCCCTGAGCTTCCTTTTCCTCTACTTCTTCAGGTTCTTCTAGCCATAAATGTGAGCTTCTGTAATGAAGATCTGCCCTTCAGCTCTTTTGATGAAAAACGCTAACATCAATTACTAAGGCTTATAACATCATAGCATAGTTTAGATTAGAGAGGACCTCAAAGACCACCCAGCTCCAACCCCCATCTGTGGGCTGGTTGCCCCCCAGCAGCTTAGGCTGCCCAGGCACCACCCACTTAGCCTTGAGTACCTCAGGGTTGGGGCACTACAGCTCTCTGGGGAACCTGTTCCAGCTCCTCATCCCCCCTGAGTAAAAAATTTTCTCCTAACATTTAACTTACATCTCCCCTCTACCAGTTTTAAGGCATTGCCCTTTGTCCTATCACTATTAGAACCATTAAAAAAAAAATCTGTCCCCCTTCTGCTTGTGACCTCCACTCAAGTACTGGTAGGCTACAATAGGATCTCCCTTGCAGCCTTCTCTCCTCCAAGTTAAACGAGCTCAGCTCCCACACCTGTCTTTGCAGGAGGTGCTCCAGCTCTTAGATCACCTTTGTGGCCCTCCTCTGCACTTGTTCCAACAGCCCCACAGCCTTTCTGTACTGGGGTTTGCAGGTTTGAACATACTACTTCAGATGGAGCCTCATGAGGGCAGAGTAGACTTGGGAAACCCCTCCTTCTAGCTGGGGAGTAACTGTGTGTTCTCTTGTTTATTTGTGACAGAAAACACTCGCAAGGAAAGGAAAAAGTAAGAGAGGCATCCAAGATCAAGCCTTTGCTGGAATACTTTTTCCTTCCTGTAAGACAGTCTCCTGAGAACAGAAGTCATGGGTGTGAGACAAATGGCATCCCCTTCCTGCACTGTGTTTACACAGGACCCACTCAGCCACATGGGCGTCTAAAATAATATCACTTCTCACAATCTTTCTCAGTGCACCCACCCCATCCCTACCTAAGTGCTTAGACACATGTTGAAGGCTAACTAACAATCTCCCAGGTAAGACAGAGATAAGTTCATCTTACCCAGAGATGTGGATGCTACAGCCTTGAAGACACTTAAGGTCAGGTTGGATGGAGATTTGAGCACCTGATCAAATTTTAGGTGCCCCTTTTTATTGCAGGGGAGTTGGACCAGATGGCCTTTAAGGGTCCATTCCAACTCAAAACATTCTAAGATCTTACTGCTTCTGGCCTTTTAGTTCCTGAGAGGTATCTTGTGTTGCAGTGCTATATCAGGGGGATACACTCTTCCCAGGGCTTTTTTGATTCAAGAGAGGAGTAGCTGAGAGCTTAAGCTATCTCTTTCCCTGCTGGTGACCAGAGCACCTGTTCTTAACACTGCTTAAAGATATTCATCTCTTGCACAAATCTGTCTTATCTTTCTCCCACAAAGGAGGCTGTCTGAGATGCACCGGGGAGCACCTGCCACTTTCAGGATGCCTTACTGCAGAGCGAGGGAAAAGGACACTAGATCTGTTGTTTCCACTTGTGAAGAAAAGTCCAGACCCTGGGAATTGCTGAGTAACTTTACATGAGAAATAAGACATCTTGGGGTGGAGGGGAGTTAAAAAAAATAAACAAAATTGCTATACAAAGGATGATAAGAACACAAGAAAGAAAAGAAATAGATCTGGATGAAAAGGAAATGGGCAGAAAAGATACAAAGGGCAATGGAGAGAGTTAATGAAGCAGTTAGGCATGAAGTAAAGGAAAATAAAGACAACCACTTTCTAGAGAAGAAGCACAGGTCTGAATTCTGTAGGCCTTCATCTTATTTCTGAAGGGAAAAGTTACTCTCTCCTTTCCAAACAGCAAACAAAACACATTATGACATCCCCTCATGACACCTTGCAGTAGAAAACCATATGGGACTGCAGGCTGCTGTTCCATGGGGGCAGAAAGTCGGGTTGGAAAGTGCTAAGGGTGTTTCTGGCTGTCTGCCTATGCTGTCTCCTTCCACATGCACTTCCTGGAAATCCGGAGTAAGTGGTAACTGTTGAACTTTGCCCCGCCTCCAGCAATGCAAAGCTCCTCCCAGTGAAATTCAAGAGGATGAAGCCAATGCAAGCGTTAGTACTGCCAGGACACCACCCTGACCTTGTGGTCCCCCCCTTCCCTTTCCTATGGAGATGATACCAACTGCTATTATTGTTTTCATTTGGGGCTCCTTGTATTTGGACTGTGATAGAAATTAGGTCTCCCAGGTCCACTACAAAGAAAAGGGGAATTATATTACAGATGTTACATGTTACATAATGAATCAAAAAGAGAACAGAACTAAACAACATAAGAATATTCTCCTGCCCTAAGACTTAAAGCCAGGACTGTTTCCCAGGGCTTTTTTGTTATCCTTCTACATTGGATGCATTGTATTTTCCTTACAAATCTCTCACAACAAACACAGATGCCAGTGCTCCTACTGACATGGATAAATTTCTGAAAATAAATGTAATATTATCTACTTCATACCCAGGAAAGAGGCTTTCATTTTGACAGTTTGGCAGAGTTCATTTCCAGTTTTACTCACCAAAGCACAGAACAAACTAACACAAGTTACAGACTGGAAAAAAAAAAAAACCACAAAAAACACCCACTTCTAAATTGAAACTCCAAAATTCCCTATATAAATAGGGAAAGAAAGTACAAGTTTCTTTATCGTCATTATTATTACTTAGTAGATATACAAGAAATCTAATCTAATATGCCTTGCAGATTTGAAGTCCAAACTATATTAATTAGCCAAGCAGAATTAACTAATTCCTTTGATACTTCCCAGTTTGAAAGCTTTTGTTTTAATTTTTATTGCTGTTTTTAACCTTCAGATTGATATCTGGGAGAAATAATCTTTTTTAAACAAATAAATAAATGAAAAATGCTCACACTGGAAAAAAGTATTTTTCCTTTCTCTAGAAAAGATTTAGACTGCCTCTTCACATCACCATTTTTCCTATTAGTGTCTTTTTCACTCTCTGCCAGTTCAGATGTTGAAGTAAAATATAAACTTTAGCTCAGGCCCAAATTAGGGCAAGGCAATAGAAACAATTATAACTGATGGAAAGGGCCTAACCCACTATTTCTCTTTTAATGTTTCACCACAGATCACACTTACTATAACAATCATTCACTTGGTAGCCCTAAACTAGCTGTGTTACAATGCTACCTACCTATCCCCTACCCTCTATCTGTGCTTTCGCTTTTTCATTCTAGTATCTCATCCTTCCTACTGTTGTATTATCCCAGATTTTTTCCAACTGTGTCTCCAACATACCAGAATTAGTTTGAATTTTTACCTTCTCCACTGTCTTTGCAATTCTCTGCCCAGTTAAACTCTATAGTTTTCATTTACTCTTTCTATTGCATCTGGCAAGTTAATAATGAAAACGTTGAAAGAAATTCAGGCTACAATCCTGCAGACATGTATGCAAAACATTCTGTTTTAATACTGAACCACCAGTAACTACTTTTTCACAGAAGCTGGGGAAATTGGACATCTATTCATCACATCAATCTCCTTCCATCAGTTTGTTATTGTCTCAGAAGTTCCTATGTATCCCTTTCCTAACAACATCAGAGATACAACAACATGATGCAAAATGTCCTCTAAAGTCTGAATGGTCAGTGTTCCTCAGTGCCTGCCCACAAGTCCACTAGACCAAGTTTCTCCTGCTTCTTTACTTTCCTGAAAAACCAACACAAAGCACCACTTTTTTTTTTGTCGT